>JAHWFO010086623.1:0-55560 GCA_023313115.1 Rhysida immarginata
GGTTCGTCTAATTAGTGCTAGAGATATTGTAATATCTACATCTTGATGATTTGCTTATTTCTTAAAATCCAAATGACTGTCAATAGCTTGATTGTTTGGATTATCCACCGACTTTAAAAACGCTAGACTCTGATCAGTTGGAAACTCTTGTTTAACCTTTTTATGATTTTGAAGACATTGCCAGAGTTAGTAGGTGTCGGCTTGTCTGTCCATTATTGTTTTCCTTTTAGCTTGACGCACTTGTTTTTTAAATTGTTTATTTACCTCTTTAAGTCGCTGTCTGTTTAAATGAGTAGGATCAAGTTTAAAATTTTTAAATTGTTGCTTTTTATTCTTCCAACAATTTAATATATCTTTAGTTACCCATGATGGCCTGTCTTTTTTATTTCCAATTTTGCGAAGTCGTAATCCGGCTAGAGTCAATACTTGTTGCAACCTTAGCTGGAGTATTTCATACATTTCATTAACATCTTGAGTCCTGTAGTATTCAGTCCAGTCTTGATTTGATAGAATAGTTTTAAACATTATCCAGTCAACATTACTATAGTCAAATAGCATTCTTGTTATTTCATTACGGTGAAGATTTCCGATTGATAGCTCTGTAATTTCACACTTGATCGCATCATGGTCAAATTTAGGGAAACTTTCATGGGTCACTGTAACATTTGTCCACTTACATGGTAATAAAATCTGATCTATTATAGAGGCAGTTTTCGCAGTTGATCTCGTTGGTAAGGTGATAACCGGATGCAAGTTATATTCTTCGCAGTCGTCATTTATTAATTTAAGGTCCAATGATTTCTTGGCAAAATCAACATTAAAGTCCCCTATAATAATGTTTGGCATCGGCCTATAAGCCAATCTCATTATCATGGACAATTGGTGAACCGATATATAGAATGCTAACAACATAAATTTTAATTTACCAACGACGCATTGTAGGTAAACGTACTCCAAACCATCTACAGACTCTTTTTTAATGATATTATAATTAATCTTATTAGATATTATTACTAGTACACCTCCACCTTTGTGTGGCGGTCTTGTCGAATGATAGAATAATTTGTTAGTTGAAATATATTACAATTTTGCATCTCAGAGAGCCACGTCTCAGTAACTATACAAATGTCCGGCAGATATTTATAGAACCAGGTCAAAAAATCGTCGATCTTATTTAATAATGAACGAGCATTTAAATAAACAACAACTAATGAAGTCTTTTTATCTTCCACTTTATATTTTCTATTCTTAAGTTTGCTCCTTAATGCCAGGCCTCGCATCTTTACATGATATGTTATATGCATCATAGGCTAGAGTTGGATTCCGACCTACGAAAGGCCTGACTCTCAGACCTTTGGGCCATCTAACCGTTGTTATTAAATCCTCATTGTCTTTTCCTAAAATTCTTACAAAATACATCTGCGATGCCGCACCCGATTTCGTTATCCATTTAGAGCATTGGATGACCTTCAAGCCCTGGGTCTCTAACGTTTCAGCTAATCTTTGCGGAGTAACTGATTCATCGAGGTTGCCAATTGATAATCTGATCGAATTTGGACTCTTCAATGGCAACCCCAGTTACAGCTATCCATATTTATTTTTGTATTGACATCATTATTAACAATATTCTTTCGTTTATGTTTATCCGAGGTTTGGTCAATTTTTATATTAGTTTGATCATTTCTTAGCTTTAATTTATTTTTGTCTTCGTTAACTACATTAGCAATATTTTCCTGGTCATTTTGGTTTGCGATATCTATTTGGATTATTCTATTAGATTCACTATCAATTTTTGAAATATTTGACTTATTTCCTGTATGATTTATTTCATTTGTCTTTTGACTTTTCTCATCACATTTATTGATATCCATCGGAATGTTGGCTATCATTATTCTAGTCTCATGAATAAGCTGCTGTATTTGTGATGTCACCTTCTCCAATATTTCATTCACCATTGTGTTGAGCGAGTCTATTATTCCAGCATTAATAGCATTTATCATCAATTGATTTATTCCACTAAAGCCATTATCAATTTGGTTTATGGCTCTATCCTGTTCTTTTTTAATTTGATCCGTTAATTTCGTACACATACTTTCATTAAGTTGAGATATTATTCTAACATATTTATCCTCTTCACTAAGATTATTAAGATGGTCAGAATCGTTCTGACAGTGCTTCTCACCATTGACTGAAGTGGACTGTTCGCCTTTACAATTCTCCAGTATCCAATCCTTCAGATATTGCATAAATATCTCAACTGATTTTCGTTGTTCAGCTGTTGACGTCCGATTCCTCATGATATCAGCAATGAGTACTTGATGATCCGGATATATTTGCATGATGTTGATTAAAGATATCGTCATATCATTAGAATCCGGTGAAATTTGCTCCAAGCTGCAATCATTTGCCGTGTTCATGACGGCCTTTTTTTTTTGCCGTGTTCATGACGGCAAATATACAAGGAGACAATATATCTGGTAAAGGCCTCGGGGCCCTTGGCGGCCTCAAATTGAACCTGTAACATTTGAACCTGAAATTTTGTTTAATCATAGTGTGGTATTTAAAAATTTAGCTAATATATATTAAAAATTATATAAGACTCTTGGCAGGGGCCATGCGGCCTTAATCTCAAATCAAGCTATAAATTTTAAATCAGAAGTTCAGAAACCTGAAATGTTTTATATTTATAATGTTATGCTTAAAATTTTAGCTATTATACACTAAAACTGATATAGTCGTGCTCCATAAGATTGACGGGCGATGGCGAGTGCGTCGTGAACGCCATGAAAAGAGACTGCAGGAGGCTATTGTGGGTCGGAAACAGGCTGGTGGGGGTAGTGTGCATGTGTGGGGGACTTCTGTTGGGAGCAATTAGGTCCACTGATTCGTCTAGAGGGCAAATTGAATGCCTATGGCTATCTGTCAATCGCAGACCAGATGCACCCGTACATGCTCACGATGTTCCCCCGATGTGATAGTGTGTTCCAGCAGGACATGCACCCCGCCACAAGGCACGTCTCCTGGATTGGTTCGAGGAACACTCTACTGACTTTCGAGTGCTCCCTTGGCCCGCTAATTCGCCGGACATCAATCCAATCGAACATTTGTGGTAGCACCTTGATCGCCATGTACGGCAGCTGGACCCTCCACCTATGACTCTCGAAGCTCTGTGGACTGCGCTTCAAGGGGAATGGACTGCCATACCATCGGATACATACCGCGCACTTCTTGCGTCCATGCCACGATGCCTAGCAGCAGTTATAGCGGCGAAGGGTGGCTACTCCCATTACTAAGCGGGTGGTCATAATTCAGTGATATGACAGTGTATGTTTTGCTTTTCTCTACTCTTTCCCTAGCTACCTGTGCATACGTCGTAGTTTTCTCCTCGTATCTTATATTATTTGCTGCTGACTTAGATATTAGTTAGCTTTCATCAGTTTTTACTTTTACTTCATATATGTATTCTCTACATCCTTTGTAGTATGATGTATGATTTCCTCCACAATTAGCACATTTCACTCTCTGAGCTGTACAATCTTCTCTTTGATGTTCTTTTGATAAGCATTTATACACAGTTTCTCTGATTTGCATAGTTTACTCTGATGTTGTAACGAATGGCATATAGTACATTGGGTTGGTCTTGGGGTGAGTTCCTCTATTGGTAACACCTGATGGTCTATTTATAGGTAGGTTATATGTTCTAAAGAATATTATTACTTTACAGTATTTAGCATTAGCACATGATGGAGGGAGCTTTTTACCTTAGTGATGTAAGGGTGATTTGCTGGGGTTCCAGTTATTTCTTCCGTCAGTGCATTGTCCACCCCCCGTTATTATCCCTGATGATGTGCATAGAAAAATTTGGAGTTCATATTTAATATATGAATGGCCCTACGTCCGTATATTTTAATGCCCTTTGGGTTTGTGCTGAGTTTTTAAATTTTATGAGGTATTTGTCTATAGCAAACTTTGTCACGTATTGTATTTCGCCAACTGTCGATGAAATAATCTTCCTGAGTAATGCAGGGGAGACTTCTCTTCCTATTTTCTGGAGAAGATGGATGGATATAGAAGAGAAGGACGAGACACAAAAAACCCTGGAATACAATAAATAATAGTTATTAATTAAAAAATAAGGAAATCAAAATAAAAATCTAATACAATAAATAATTAATTTAAACATATAAAATAAATAAATCAAAATAAAAAGCTGGTGTTTCCGATAGAGGCTAGCCTTTATCAAAGCAAAAAGGATACTTCTCTAAAAGCAAAAGAATATTAGAGAAATATCCTGAAGTGATGAAAGGAGTACAATCGACAATCGAACAGCGAAGTGTACATATGTTCATATGGGACGGAAGCATCGCTTTCACAAAGCTCATCGAACCAGAATAAATTCCAAATGAAATATACTGAGATAGTCAAGAATCCAGACTAACCCAAGCGGTCTTCCATATTTTACAAAAAAGCAAATAAGATTGACGATTGTCAGAAACAAAATACAAAGTAAATAAAAAAGACAACGTGAAAGAAGATTATCACATCTTCCAGTAATCCGGAAAAAAAACGTTGCTGATGTCTTCAAAGTTGACGTCAAGAATGTGCCTCGGTTTTCGATACTTCATATCCATTGAGTTATTCAGTATTCCAGTCACTAGGTCATTGTCGTGAGTCTTCATAATCAAAAGGAGGTCCTGTATAAACTTTCCATTATGGGCCATGTTTAAATCTGAGTGTATGGATTGTTTTTTCACAGTCCTTCTGCCAAGCTGGGCAGTGGTCTTCAGGGTAACATTCTGGAAAGACTGTAGCTCGCTCCATCTGCTTCTACAGATAGTCGCCAACGTAGGCTTACCATACAGGAATATGGTCCGAATAATTGACTTGTACAGAAGTAACTTGTTCTCTTGATGCTGAGAGTGCTGTTGCGACCCACGAGAGCTATGAGGCTGTACTTAGCCCTCTTCGCTTTGTTCAGAGCGTAGGTCCCGTGACGATTCCACGAGAGTCTTGAGTCCATGATAACGCCAAGATATTTGTAGTTGTCTACCCAGTCCAGTTTCTTATTGAACAGAACAAGAGAATCTGGGGGACACTTGAACTTTCTGTTGAAGTACATAGCCTTGCATGTTCCGACGTTAAGATTCAGCTTCCAGCAGTTAAACCAGTCTTCGAACATCTTCAAGGCGTTCTGCAGACGAGTGATAACGTGAGCCAGCTTGTGTGCCCATGTCATAATGGCAGTATCATCAGCATAGAAATATAGATTACAATTTTCGGGTTTCGGGAAATCATGCACAAAATAATTAAATAGCACGGGCCCGAGGACAGAACCTTGAGGGACACCGGCTCTTACAACACGGGACGTAAATATATTTTCGCCAACTTTAGCTTGGTAGACCTGTTGGTGAGAAAGGATTTCACTATCAAAATCAAATCGGGAGGAAACCCGTCTCTAATCATCTTCTAGACAAGGCGGCCATGCCACACTTGGTCAAAAGCTTTACTGCCATCGTAGAAAGGTTCAAGGGGGTGCTCAGGTCTTCAACGAGCCTCCATATTGCAGAAAGCCAAACTGATGTTTCCGAAGTAGATCATTGGAGAGACAGTGGTCTTGGAATCTGACGAGGATCGTTTTCTCCAAAACTTTAGACCTCGAGGGGAGCAGGCTAATAGGTCGGTAGCTCGCGGAATTGCTAATTTTGCCCCTGCTTGGGGATACTCAACACAATAGATTGTTTTCAAGACGCAGGAAAGTAAGAAAATTTCCAGCAGTCGCTAAAGATATTGGTGAGGTCGTCAATAAAGTTCCTCGGGAGATTCATAATGGAGTTATTGCTCACCTTGTCTCTTCCTGGAGCCTTCTTCTTTTTCAGTTTACTTATGATGGTGCCGATCTCTCCAGCCTCGATATTATTTTACGTTAAATGTTGCGGGACTTCATCAAAGTTGACAAGACCATCTTCCACACGCTGAGACATGAGTTGGGTCTCGAGATTATTGTTGATAGCCGAATCAAACTGCATTTCTAGTGAATTTGCAATGACTTGGGTCTTGTCCTGATCAATTTGCACATAATCCCCTGGTCGTGTACGGAGTGGAGGAAGCGTATCATTCTTCTTCTTCTGTAAAGCTCTGACCATACTCCAAATGGAATTGTCGCGAGCTCTTTTGTCTCCTCCTGAACACTTCGCACTAGCCTGTTGTACTTGGTTTTGAGCCAAGGTTCACGATAGCGTAGCCACAGCTTACGGGTCCTGTTTCTTTCAGCAATTAAGCGTTGGATTCCAGGAGTGAGTTGTATTCGATGAGGAGGTTTATTCTCTGATGTATAGTCGCTAGCTTCTATGGCACTGTTAATACATCTTATGATGTCTTCAACACGTTGATCGATGTCCTCCATACAATACGCAATGTCGGGACGGCAGCTATCGTCCTTGAGAATATCTTTGAAGAGCTTCCAGTCTTGATGATGTTTGAGTTCTTCACTGAAATTGATTTCGACATTGTCAAAGTTCAACGCCACAGGCCTGTGGTCAGAAGAAAGGTCATCAATCGTGAAGATTTTGTACGGTTTGAAGAAACCCTTCATCAGCGAGATGTCCAAAACGTCATTAACAGGGGAGTGGTCTCAGTAGTAGGTGTCCTCCACAGGTCCAGCAGCGATAACATCTTCTTGGGTTTGCAGATATTTTTAGAGAATGACGCCACTTTGATTGAGCGTTTTCGAATTCCAGCTTGGATGTTTGGCATTTAGGTCACCAGATAGGATCGCTGAGACGTCTCCAGCGAGAAGCTCATCGAGTTCATTGAAGAGGAAGGTATGCCTTGGGTAGTTGTAGAATGCCACCAATTTCACATTTCCATGGGAGACATCGTTCACAATAATGGAGGCCGCTTCTACGGAGGGTTGATTCAGATAAAATGAGACGACTTTGCAGTTCTGTTACGATGGTGTAATACCATGGCGCCACCATCGGTTGTGTTCGATGTGAGAACCACGTTGTTGGACTATCGCCCGGCACGGTAATTTCCACTGAAGTAGGCTGAGTTTGAGGGACTCCATGGGAAGTTCGTTCCACAACTGCTGACACACTTTCCATAGCCCATCAACGGTTCTTGGTCGGCGACTTCCGAGCCGTCGTTTCAGGAGACCAAAACCGCAGAAATCCATCGGTGATGCGTCAGGAGATTTTACAGGCACATGAGAGAAGGGAATAACTCGTATGCCCGTCTCCTGTTCCATCTTCCTGTAGTAAGCCACAGATGACTTGGCAGTGTGGCTTGATGCCTTCTCCATGTGGATCCAAACTTTTGATTGCTCACGAGGGTACAGACGTGGGATATCCTGCCGATATATGTGGTCTATTACATTACTCTGGAAGTAAGCTGCACTAATTTTACAGTTTCCAGGAACTCGACGAATCTTGAGCAGTCCACGTGAGCAATACCCGGCAACCACCATGAAGCCCTTTGAAAACTTTTCCTTGCACCTTCGGACAAAATCGGACCTGGCCTTGCCCCCTCTTTCGCGATAGTAAATTGCCTTGGGTTTGTTGGTGTCATCGAGGTAAACCCAAGCTTCATCCAAGGAGATAACCCACTTCCATCGGTCACCTGCAAGATGGTTTTCATACAGTTTTCTAGCGTTGGTGAATCGTTCCTGCACGTGCCTGACCGACAGTCTGTGACCGCGCGCTTTATGACGTCGCTCCAGCCCAAGATTGTCATGAATTATTCTGAAGACTGTTGCCTGTGAAATACCTTTCCTTTGGTCTAGACTTCTCTGTGTGGGGGGATTTTCTTTCAGCACTTCAGACCGGATTTCTCGCACCACCTGAGCTGGGCGTGTTGGCTGGGGCTTGTTTCTGGTCTGCTTCTCTGCTCGTCCACGTTCATTAGATGGTCGCAATTTGTTCTTTTTGATTATTCGACCCACAGTAGCTTTGGATACCACAATACCATTTCGTTTGCAAAATTCCACAATGCACGAAAGACTGAAGTTAGCGTCGGAAAGGTCAAACGTATACCCTTCCCAAAAAGCTGTGATATTTTGGAAGCCATGTTTCAGCACGAAATGTCCCAAATAACAGCAACAAGTGTATACAAAGCTAATCCCCATGAATAGTGGACGAGTCATGCAAATCACATTCCGTCAAGGTCATACGCGGCGTTTAAAGTCGTCTCATTTTATCTGAATCATTTTATGCTTCTCGATCTCACTTAAGATTTCTTTAAATGGCTTTCCATGAGTGCGAATGATAATCGGAGGGATATATGTGCTCTTATTCATATTCTTGTTGTCATTCTTAGAAGAGCGACTTAGTCCATGGCTGGTGCGCTTTATCCTTGATACTGCGACGGATTCTTCATTGACACTGGCTATGGGTATCAGGTTATCGATCCTTGTATCTTTTCTTGATCGCTTATTATTGACGACTATCCAGGAATTTTCCTCAGCTGGTTTTCCATTATCGGATTTTTTCTTTCGACTAGTGTCATTCTTCTTCCCAGATGAAACGGATGGCAAAGAGAGGTTCATGGATTCAATCTCTTCCTCCGTGATGGCAGGCAAATAAATACTACGGTTGGCAGCCGGGGGATTGGCTGCAAGGGCATCATGCATTAATATTTTAAATTGTTCTGTTAGTGCTGACCTTAAATTAGCAATTTCGTCTTCAAATTTCTTCTCCATTTCTTGAAATCTCTTCTCCAGTTTTTTGTTTATGACTGCATCTACTGCTGCAAATCTTTCATCTCGGTAATGACGTCCTGACTTCGGTTGGCATGATGATACCAGTGTTCGGTACTGCTTGATGTTAGGTGTGTGCGACATTAGCCGTCCTTAGAAGGACGCACCTATTCAGAATGACACACTTAAAAGACTTAATAAAAAGTCTTACCTTGTAGATTCCACTACTTGCTGTTGTTGCTACTTGGTGCTGCTGCTACTGATCTCAGTTATCTTCATGTCCATGAAAGGAGTACTTAAGGACGACTCCCTACTTATATATATATATATATATATACAGGGTGAGTCAAAAGTCGCAGTACACCCTGTTTTTTCGAAAACCTTGCAGGAATTGGAAAATCTCAAAATTCCAGTAAGGTATGGGTGAGGTGGTCGTTTTTTACGGTATGTACCGAATATGGCCGCCATCCTGAAATCGGCAACTTGAGTCTAAGTCAATTTTTTTAAATGGAAAGGGGTCGTGTGATATATCAAATAACATCAGCATTTTCTGACAATTTCATTCCTGTAAACAGATTTGAAGTAGCAGTTATGGATCATAGGTTACAACACATTTTGTTTCATTTTGTAGCAGGTAACTTAATCAGGAGAAAAAGAGATAAGGTTGTTGTCACCCCAGGATTCGAGCGACTAGAGAACCAAAAGGCCATGTCATCCGCAAACATACTCTTGTCTATCGAGAAAATGTCCCTAGTAAAGATATTAAACAGGGTAGGGCTCAGGATTGAGCCCTGCGGGAAGCCTTGCTGCTGGACGGTCCAGGAAGTACCACCTGGAAAGCGAATGCCTATTCTTCTGGCTTTTAAGAAAGAGTTGATCCACACACCCGTCCTCCGAGGAATCTGGATGTCCACAAGTTTGTTGGAGAGAAGCTCGTGGGAGACCGAATCAAAGGCCTTGTTAATATCAAGAAAGACTATGCCAATGCACTCGCTTTTCTCTCTCGATACCAGTATATCGTCGATTAATTTAAAGACCGAGAACAAGTGACTACGGCCTTTCCTAAAACCTTGGCAGGAGACACTTCGTTTCCAGAAAGTGTTGAAGTCTGTCATTCACTAAACGCTCTAAGGTTTTGATTAAACACGAAGTCAGAGCAATCGGGCGGTAGCTCGTGGGAATCGTCGATGGCTTGCCTGGCTTTAAAACCGAATGTATTATGGAGCTTTTCCATCTGGTGGATATTATACCAGTCTTCCAGGAGACATTAAGCGAATCCAACAATAGGCTCGGCTGACCCTCCCCCAACTTGTTGAAGGTGGGGTTGATTAGGCCATCAGGACCTGGCGCTGTTCGTTTAGTTCTGAACGCTGTTGTCAAAGAAGAAATGGAGAAAGGTTGGTCCCATTGCAAACAAGCATCAGGTGCTATAAAGTCAGCTGGAAGGTGCTTAGGCTAGCTCTTGGAGCAGGCCTGCGGCGAATCCACCGCCAAACGAAGAATGGATTGCGCGGGAGATCTGGGGTCTAACATATGACCTTCGTTGTTCTTAAACGAGAGGAACAGAGGTAGGAGGGTGTTTCTGGAAGATTTTCAGCTTTTTCCAAGCGCTGCCTGGCACGTCTTTCTTGATCAATTCACGCCAGAAATTTCTTCTGTGCTTTTTCAAGGTTTTTTTGCAATGTGCTTTCATATTTTTGGAATTGAGCCACCACTCCAAGCACCTCCATCTACGGAACTCCCTCTTGGCTTTATAGCGTTGCCAGACGGGTTCTTCACACTGAAAGTCCCACCATATGGCATTTGCCGTTGGAGGATTTAGTAAAAAGTCTCCACTGGTGAATGAATAGTAGATCAATATCAGGGTTTCTCATTGGACCAAAATCTGAAAGTTCGGGAGAACAATGACTGGCACTTTGAGCGGGAGGAGGAAACTTGCACGGGAGCGGGCTACGAGGGCTGTCAGCACAATTAGGGGAATAATGCGAAGGCAGATTGGGAAGTGATCACTAGCATGAGCTCCGGGGACTGTCTCGAAATAAGAAGAGAAGGGGAATTCAGATGACACCAAAGTAATGTCTAGATTAGAAGAGGACCACTCCAGTCTAGATGGCGATAAAGTGTGTTCAGGCGTGTATAAGATCTTAAAATTGTAACACATTTGAAATTCTTCTAAGTAGCGCCCGTTAAGGTTGTGATTTAGGCATCCCCAGTCAGGGCTTTTAGCGTTGAAGTCACCAATTACGATGATTGGGGGAGAAAAGAAATTAATTAGATTGGACTACTAGTCCCGGGAGAGGTAGCCTGGGACAAAAACACAATAAATGTGCAACCAGGTTTCTTGGAAGAAGACAACTAAGTCTATAACAGCTACACTTTCTAGATGGTCTATGAAATTAATGTAGTGCGGAATATATAAGTTCACAGCGATAAGGTTGCCACCCCAATACTTTTCTCTGCTGTTAACATATGAGAGGGATTTGGAAAAATTCATGGTAGAATCCCAGTTTAAGAAAGTCTCAAATAAAGTCATAATTTGAGATTTGTTGTGAAGCAGGATGGTGTCCTCCCAGTTAGAGGCTAGGCCCCTGATATTCCAGTGGAGGACACTTAAATCTTTGTTACTGAGACGTGACATTTATAACAAGAGGAGGCATAAGGTTTTGCCACCAACTCACAATATCTTGCAGCCAGGAGGAGGGGTATGGGAGCTGAGACTCCATCAATTTGAAGGTATCTCCAATGTTTATGGGATTATTGCTTTTCTCGCTGTTTTTCCTGGTCGTTTCCACTAATGAAATGAGAATAGCTTGAGACAATTTCCAACTAGTTCATCTACCTTATGATTACGTAGGGTGGTGATGTTTTCAATGTAATGTCAAAACTGGGGAACGCTGGTTACACTGGTTGCTTGGGGGAAGGGGGGGGGGGGCGATACGTGAGCAATCTCCATAGCATCTGCTAGGGAGGGAGCAATAAACGTAGAGGGAGATTCTGGCCAAATCACTGGTGAAGGCGCGAGTGTGTTATGTTCTGACAATTGGAGGACTGGCGAATGGTGAGAAAAGATTGGTGAAAGTTCTTCGTGGCCACAGGTGGAGCAAGTGACATTAGCAGGGTACTCATGGGCAGTAACACCATTAATGACACTAGTGGAGATATTTGTCGCAGGTTGAGGAGAAGGTAAGTTGTATCGATTATCGTGCTGATTATCATGCTGTGGGTGGGGCGTAGAAGACACTAATGAGGCATAGGTTTGACGAATGGGAGCCAAGGGGGGCGCAACTCCAAGCTCTATGTTAGTGAGGCGCTTAGCTTCGTAGTAAGAAATAAATAATGTAACCATTTTGCTTCTAAGATAAATAAAAGACTTTTTGACCACAACAAAAATACACTGGCGGAAAAAAAAATCCCAACACCACAAAGGACTTGTGTTAGATGAATGAAATTTGGACGGTATATTCAGCTATGGTATTTATTCAATTGATTCAAGTTTCAAGGTTACAACTTATAGGGGGTGCTACCAGCGCCACCCTGTACATGCAAATGAGACATTCCAATGACAGATATAAAGAAGATCAGACGCGCGTCTGTGTCACTTCAGACACTTGTGGACGTGTGTGATAGAGTACGTAAAACATGCCTCGAAGGCGACTGCGACATGAATATGGGCAGCTAACCCAATTTGAATGAGGACGTGTAGTGGGCCTTCGAGAGGGTGGACTTTCGTTCCGTGCTATTGCAGAACGCATGGGTCGAGACGTTGCCACTGTGTACAACTGTTGGCAGCAATGGTCCAGGGAAGGCAGGATTACCAGGAGACCAGGATCTGGACGACCCCCAGCCACTGGATAAAGGTTGACCGGCGCATCTGTAAGATGGCTGTGGCAAATCGGACAGCATCTGCAGCGGACATTCAGGCTGCTGTGGTACCCAACGTCACTCCACGCACAATTCGGAACCGTCTCCTGGCCAGGAACCTCCACTCCAGGCGCCCTGTGGTATGTTTGCCTCTTACCCCTCAACACCGTGCGGCACGTCTTCGGTGGTGTCAAGCCAGAGCGACTTGGAGGGCAGAATGGAGGTCTTCACGGATGAAAGTCGTTTCTGTCTGGGTCAGAGTGATGGTCGCACAAGGGTCAGTAGGAGGAGTGGGGAAGTCCTGTTACCGACCTGTATCCGTCGTCGGCATACTGGCCCCACGTTATGGTATGGGGAGGGATTTCATACGACAGCAGTCACCATGACGGCAAATGGTTGTTGAACCCATTGTGCTGCCATTCAAGGCTGGTATGCCAGGGGGGCTGTTCCAACAGGATAAGGCTCGACCCCACACTGCCGCTGCAACCCAATATGCCCTTCAGGGTGTCCACATCCTAACATGGCCAGCATGATCACCAGATCTGTCGCCCATCGAGAACGTCTGGGACATGGTCGGATGCCATGTCAGGGCTCTTCCACAACCAGCAACAACTGTGGCTGATCTGACCATCCAGGTACAACAGGCATGGAATGCCATTCCACAAAATGACATTCGGCATCTCTACGACCATATGCATGCACGTGTGCAGGCCTACATAGACCAGCGTGGCGACTACAGCGGGTACTAAAGTCCGTGCTTTTCACCATGTACAGGGTGGCGCTGGTGGCGCCCCCTATAAGTTGTAACCTTTAAACTTGAATCAATTGAATAAATACCATAGCTGAATATACTGTCAAAATTACATTCATCTAGCACAAGTCCTTCGTAGTGTTGGGATTTTTTTTTCCGCTAGTGTATAAAAGGAAAAATACGACCTTATCCTGTAAGCGCTTTTCGAGGGCGAAGCTCTCATCATTCAGCAGGTAAAATAGGGAGTAACCAGGAGAAAACCCGAAGATACTGATTGTAACATAAACAGAGCGGGTATTTATAGAGAAATACGACCAATAATAAAAAAGAACAGACATACTATTAACTGAAAATTCAATGGTTGGTTAGGTCGACCCACCACTGAATCAGTTGAGAGTGGCTGATTGGCCCTTTATCCGAATTAAGTGACTTATTGCTCTTTGTAGACTGAATCGCCATACTCTCAAAGCCATCCAGGAATCGTTTCTTATTTATTGACTTTAAAAGTTTAACATGTTCAATGGAAATGCTGTGTCCAGTGAGTGCTTGGTGATGGCAGAGAGGTTGCTTCTCCCGAATTTCCTGTGGCGCAGATGTTCTTTAAAACGGGTTAAAACGCTGCGAGATGTCTGTCCTTGATACCAATGAATGAGCGCCTTCGCAATTTGCGCAACTAAACTGTGGATAGGGACAAACGTCCCTGATATGTAATTCAGAGAAGCACTTGGAGCAGAGGGGCTTGCTAGTGCACCTTTGCCTGCAGTGACCCAGTTTGTGGCAGATGGAGCACTGCATGGGCTTAGGAGAAGGACACGAAACTGGAAATGATTCGTTCTCAAAGTTAACCTTTACTGGGGGAGAAGGCATGTTGAAGAAGATAACAACTTATCATAGAGTGCACCAGGGTATGGTGGAGGAAACTGCCTGATTTCGGTTATCGACCTTCCCATATCAGCGTAGGCTTGATGTTCCTCTAGCGTGACAGAACTGCGAATATCCCATAGATATATCCTACCGACGAGGTAAGAAACCTTGCACTTCGTATGTCAGGTTGTTTATGCCAATATCTTTGAATTTCAAACACGAGAATGTCTGGGATTTGGTGTTAAGTTTCACCAGAAATTTCCCCGATCTCAATTTAGACACAAAGGGAGTGGATCCTACCAGGAAAGAGGTGGTTCTACGAAAGAGACCTGGGGACATGTCATTCTATGCATAATCAAGAGAGACTTGTAGATATTGATTCCGCCTCAGGTGATGTTGTTTTCTCATCTGTGCGGGATAAAGATAAAAGCAGCCAGGGCCGTGTAGTTAATTCTAGCTGGTTTAAAATATCTGGGACTGATTGACAAACATTTTGCGAAGATTGGTCAGCGCGTCTGTCGGATGAGGAGGCGCTGTTTGTGCAGCTTGCTGCGAGGGGCCAGGAGTCGAGAGTGAGTCGTCTTTGTTAACATGCTTATCCTGCCTGTCCTGCCTGTCCAGCTTGTCTTGCTTGTCTTGTCGAGATTTTCTATTGTGTTTTCTGTTGGAATTCTTTTTCAGCTTTGGAGGGGCAGATAACCGTGAGACGACGTATAGTACGCTAAGAGAGAGTCACATAGGGAATCTGAAGTATTTTCAGAAGGGTCAATAGACAGGGCGGAGTTTCTTGCACGCTTGTCCGAAGGCAGGTAGCCACCAATTAGTATACTTTTCCCTTCTGCCCTCCCCACAGAGGAGGATCTCCGGCCGCGAAGGGGGGCGGGATCCCCCATCGCCAAGGGGATCGAGACTCGCTACAAAGGGTGCGTTCACAAAGTCACGGGGGACAGTGGAAGTGGACAGCTGGTCGGACATAAACGCAGGCGTGGGCCTCATCTTCCAAGGACACAAACACAAGTGGGTGCGAGTACAGTGGACACAGCCCATCCACTGGATCCAATGTTTCGAGAGCAGATCACGGCCCCCACTGATTCCCAAAATGCAGTGCAAGACTTTGTTTGCTTAGTGGGATATCCAGGGGGAGGGAAGGGGGACATCGCATTCCTAGAATAGAAGACATGTGACAACTAAAGATATAGAAGGAAAAGCTATCAGACCTTTCTGTAGTGCAATTTGCATGCTCACTATTTTTTAAAAAACTCGTACAAATAAAGTTATATTTTTCTTTGAGAATCTTTTATTAATCTTTAAAATTAAATAAAAATAAATGATAAAGAAAATATAATAAATTCAAACAAAATATGATTTACAAAATAAATAAAATAAAACGATTAAATAAAATTAATATTAAATTCAATTTAATATCTAAATATACAGAATAGAATAATAATTTTTTTAATTAATTAAATAAAGAGAAAAATAAATAAATAAACAGAAACGACTAAAATTCAATAATAAAATAGAATTATTTAAATCAAAATAAAAATAAATTAGACTAGAATAATAGGAAAAAATAAAATATAATTCATCGGTAATAACAAATTGAATATAATTTCATAATAAATAAATAAAATAAAACAAAACAAATAAATATTTATTCAGGGTGTCTAGGCTGAACCAGTTGTGGGTCAGCACCATTCACAAAAGAAGGCGAGGACGCGAGCCTCTATGACGTGTTCGGCATCCACCGCTGACGTCATCTTAAGAATATCTTTGTGAACAAAGCCAACAGCAGACGTCTTTTCGAGCAGACTTTTAATTGACAATCAGAAAAGAAAGGAAAAAAAGGAGTCGAGCACAAGGAAAGCCCATCGAAGGTAAAATTAGCACAAGAATAGGATCAAAACGCTTGGAACCAGTGAGAAGGCAAAGAGTGTTAGGCTTAAAGTCTTTCCTGTTAAGGGCTACTGGAGAAGAGGGTAAGACACAACGTCTGGTATGTCCGCCATCTTGTTGTTTTTATTTTCGTCCTTTCTACATATCTATTTACCTCTTCCCACAATTATCAGTACTCATGCTACTCAAGTCTTCACCTTGCCTAGATATCGTGTCTATCGCAAAGATCGGCCACTGGGTAATAATGCCAGCCACGCTTTTAGTGGAGCAGCGATCATTGTTAAAGACGGCATTGATCATTGTTACTCCAGACTATGTAGAAATGGAAGCAGTCTCCGTGATTATAAACGATGTGGACGCAGGTGAAATCAAATTCATCTTTTTGTATAACTGACCTAAGCACAAGCTTGATCCGTGCGAACTTGACGAGCTTCTGTCCGGGCCCATTCCAGTTGTTATTGCGGGCGACTTGAATGCCAAGCACCATGCGTGGAACTCCAAATGGCCCAATCAAAACGGCAATATCTATATGGATATACCGTATATGCAATCATAGACGCCCTTGCTTAATAGAGACCCGGCTGCTATTAGAGACCGACTGTCATTAACAAAAACCTTCAAAATCCAATATTTTTTTGCGTGTGTCGATACAAAAAGATACGCAAAAAACATCGGCTAATGCTGCAAACATCTATTTTGTTTGCATTTCACATCTTTCTTTCTTTCTCTAAAGTCTGAAGTGGTACACGAGGCGGATCTGACAACAATTGTTCACTCTGTTTTGTTAACATGCCTGGCCAACACCTCCTAAAGAGAAAGACTGTGCAAGGAAACGTTATATATTGTTACATCATCTAAGTAGGGCATTGTTATTTGTATTTCTACCAATAATAAGCCCTGAACTTGCACTGCAGAAGCGGAGCTGACAACAATTATAATTATTGTTCACTTTGCTTTGGTTACATGTCTCGGGTAAACAAAGCAGATTTTTAGATTTCAATTCAGATCGTGTTCCCAGCAAGGAAAAATATTCTCCAATGATCTTTATACATCATATAAAAATTATATACATATAACTCTTTATAACGTATATTTCTAAGCTTAATGAAATGATGCTCAAATGTAGAGTATACTACAAAGCATTTTATCATGTGTTGATACCAATTCTTTTTTGTTTATAACTCGACAGAAATATATACCCCGGTGCATGAGATTCTGTTGCCTACGTCATTTCAACGTAAACGGTTCTGATCCTCAAACCTAAATTTCATAAGAACATCAGAAACATCAACCCTTTTGCACGTGCATATAGGGTGTTGCAAAAATATACAGGACAGTACTGCTGGGTAGCCTATCCTCTCGCTTCGGGGGCCACTTCATAAAATGATAATTGGGAAATTTTATTTTGTTAACCCATTTACGCCGAAATTGCTAAAAGTAGGAATTGAGACTTCATATCTTAAACTTTTATTCTGTTGCATATAAAGATATAAAAAATAATTTACAAAGACATAAAAAATTACAAGAATATAATTAAAGAGAGACTTAAAACTAATAAAATTTAAAAGATTATTATATAATAAAATTTTTAACAGTCCAAGTAATCTCAAAGTCCATTGTCCTGGCAATAATTTTCACACTTCGTATAAACGGACTTCATTGTTGACTCGGCACTTGTTTAAAAGATGACAATATGAAATAAGTCAGGCAACCTAAATGCCCAGGACCGATAGGATTTTAAAGAAATAGAGAACGAAATGGAAAGCATTTGATTTCTAAAGAAGCCTTTCATTGTTATGAATTAGATGAGGTTGCTAAGGAAGCCTCTGGTTGCTAAGCAAGGCGTACTTCTAAGGGAAAGGTATAATTCAAACTGAATAAAACTATATGGAATGCAAAAGAGAGAACAGCATTTGGCAATACACAGGCCATTTATACATGGAATTGTATAGTGAAAAACGTGGACCCCAAATTTTATTTTTGACCTTTTGAACCGGAAGTAGTTCACCGATTTTTTCCACCAACGAACTCAGTCTTCCGATTTCCCTAAGTTACCGAATGGCGAAAACGGAAGTCGAAAATTCCGAAGCGTTCAAAAGCTAGAGCACCAACAGACAGACGGACGGACGGACGCTCATTGTGAAAACATAAGTACCTATCGGTCCTAATAACGATGAAAAATTTTGAATTTTGAAGGTCTTGAAGAATTTTAATTTTGAAATTAAGGTCCGAAAAGTCCGAAAAGTTCACAATAAAAATTTTGATGAAATGAAAATGCAGTCCATTAAACAGCAAATTATTTCATGATACTTAAAAATTAAACATGCTCCATGATAACTTAAAAATAAAATTTTAATTCAAAATTAATTTTAATTTTTAATTTTTACTTTTAATTCACTTAACAAGAAAACTAAGTAGTGACGTCAGTTCCTCTCCCATTTTACTAGCTTAGATTTTACTTAAAGTTATATGCTGTCGTCCATAGATGTAATTTTTTTATGTCTTTGTAAATTATTTTTATGTATTTACATGCTATAGAATATAAATTTAAGATATGAATTCTCAATTCCCATTTTTACCAATTTCGGCGTAAACGGGTTAACAAAATAAAATTTCCCAATTATCATTTTAAGAAGCGGCCCTGAAGCGAGAGGATAGGCTACCCAGCAGTACTGTCCTGTATATTTTTGCAACACCCTATATAAGATGATGAAGGGTGTCTGTGCCCGCTCCACAGGAAATGTTCAAATGTGGATAATACTGCACGATCCCAAAAGATATAATTTGCCAGCTGTCAATGAGGTAGCAGAAGTGTTTGAAGCCGACAATGGAGAACCAACCACATTTGAGCGAGATTTATGCATCTACCCAAGCACGGGGAACAACAGACAACACATGTCGATTTTGAGTCCGAACTGCGATCCAATGACTTACCCTTGCTGTTTTCTCATGGAGAAGAAGGCTGGAGGATGAAATTTAGGAGCACTGAAGGAGCGAAAGTCAGCATGTTAGCCTTCTACTCCTATAAACTGTATAAAAGGCCAGGACTTTTTAATCCAGTGTTGCACGCGTGGAAACTTACTCGGCAGTATGTTGTGGACGCGTTTTATAAGTTGGAGGAGACCGTCTACACTGGGTGAAAGAAAATCAGAAGACTTTGAGAGTGGAGGCTACACTTGACTTGATGGATTTCGTTCATAATCAGGCTGATAACTTTAATATGAAAATGCAGGAACGGTCTGTGTTCTACCTAAGTCATTTACCAAGAGCAAACGCGCATTGCAGAAAAATACCAGGATGCAATGGCCATGGTGGCCAAGTTCGGGAAACCAGATCCCTTCGTCACATTTACCTGTAACCCAGATTACTGAAATAACATACCAGCTGGCTCCGTACGAACTTCGATGCATAGACTCGCGATAGACTTAGCTTGAAATTGAGGGCATTTGTCGACGACCTGACTAAAAACTCGGTGATGGGGAAGATGATGGCATGGATGACCGTCATTGAGTTCCAGTAAAGATGTAATGAATTTTTAAGGCAAACTAATATAATTTGGAATTATTCTCAAAAACAATTAAGCTTATTTGAATGTATCCATGTCTTCCATGAATGCTGATAATCCTCAAAACATAAATTTCACAGGCTGTAAGCCTGCTTTCCTTGCCTCTAGTCAATATTAATATCAGTGCTATCACCCGTGTTGTCAACGATGCCACTATATCCAGTACCTCTACTATCGATCATAAGTGTCCTGAACACCTTGACCTCCCTCCTTATATTAGGCGTATTATTCTCGAAAGGAATTCCTGCAGAAGATTATGGCAGCGTAAGCGACTATCCTTCTTCAAGACCAAGTACAACAGTCTTTCACGCGAGATTCCGGAAAAGGTTAAAGCTCTACGAAATCAAAGATGGAGCGAAAAACTTTAGTCTTTGTCCAGGACAACTTGCTCTGGAGAACTGTGAGGGCCTTAAAGGGATAAAGGCTAAGGGATAAGAGCCTTAAAGAACTGTGACGGGGATAAGGCTCAGCTGATCGCTGATTCCCTGAAAAGTCAATTTACCACGCCTAGTGCGACCAACCTGGACAGTCTGTGAAACACTGAGCTAGTTAATAATGGCTGCATCGCCTACGGGTGCAATCATCGTATTCCCACCCCTGAGGAAGTCATTAGTACTCAAGAAATCTCTGAAGTCATCAAGCGACTTAAGACCAAAAAGCAGCTGGTATTGAGTCCATCCCAATAGTTTCTCTCAAAAACTTGCCTCCTAATGTTGTATCGACCATTACCAAAGCCAATGAACGATTGCTGGAAACCTGGTTACTTCTCCGTTAAGTGGAAGGAGTCCGTCATCGTTACCATATCCAGCCTGGTCTAAACCCTGCTGTCGCTGTCAGCTACAGGCCGATAAGCTTACTACCTATGTTATCAAAAGTCTTTGAACGCGTCATTCTGAAGAGGATTAATGACTTCTGTGTGACCAACAATCTTGTTCGTGAGGAGCAATTCGGCTTTCGCCCAGGTCACTCCTGCCAACTACTGATCTGGAGCCTTGCTGCAGATCTAAACGCTTCTCTTAATTGTGCTAAGTACGGTGGTCTGGTTTTCTTGGATGTCCGGAAAGCTTTTGATCAGGTTTGGCACAACGGCCTCATATACAAGATGATTACTTATGGTTTTTCGGACAAACTGATTAGCTTGATTAGTTTCTTCCTGTCTAACAGGATATTTCGTGTCAGGGTTGGCTGCTGCATGTCTAACCCTTGTGACGTTAATGCTGGTGTTCCCCAGGACTCTGTCCTGGGCCCTGCACTGTTCAACTTTTTCATTCATGACTTCCCTACTTTTACTAATTGCAAGCTATATCTGTTCGCTGACGACGCGGCCATCATGACTACTGAACGCAATCCCGCTCACGTCATATCACGGTTACAAAAGGCCTTACATCTGTGCGAGAAATAGTTTGCAAAGTGGAGATTCGACGTAAACGTTGACAGGTGTAAGGCGATGTTCATTACGAATCAACATCGAAAACCCCCGAGTCCTCTCTTCCTTTCTGGTAAAGAGCTCGAGTGGGTAAAAAATTATAAATACCTCGGTGTTGTGGTAGATGCCAGGCTAAATTGGGGTGAACACGTCTCCTATGCAATATATAAAGTTAGGAAGGCAAAGTTCAGTCTAGTTGCTCTTCTGGGGCGAAACAGCGCCCTTAAAATGGATAGCAAACTTTTGCTTTATAAGATGGTTATACGAGTCATTCTTCTTTATGGTATGTCTGCCTTCATTGGCACAACGGCTTCATATATACAGGATGCGTAAGGTATTTGAGGACAGATTCACGTCAAGAAAGAAAACAGAGATATAAGTCGAGATAATAACTTTATTATCGAAATATATCATGAGCATACACAAGAAACCTTTTTGTTATATGGCTATTCAATGAATCCGCCTTCAGCTTCTATAACTGCTTCATTGCGAGATCGAAACCGTCGACATGCGCGAATCAAATGGTCATGGTTCATATTGGTCATTACTCAAACAATGGCAGCTTTCAATTCATCTTTGGTGTTATGGGGGTGTTTATTGACCTCTCTCCAAAACGTTCCATACGTAGTAGTCCAACGGATTCAGTCAGGTGAGTTAGGAGGCCAAAGATTAGGGGTTACGTGATCATGGAAGTTGTCGGCCATCCATTCCTGTATCATGCGAGACTTGTGTGCTGGGGCAGAGTCTTGCTGAAACACGTAAGGCCTTCCGTTGCATATTGTGTCTATCCAAGGCTTAACAGCTGTTTCAAGGGTCTCAACGTAGACCGCAGAGGAGTTAACTTTAAGGCCTTGGGGAAAGAAGTGTGGAGGCATCACATGTCCTTCACTGCTGACAACCCCTAAAACCATGACGGTTGCAGAAAATTTCATGTGCATGACTCGTGGCACTTCCGAAGGGTCTGCACATAGCCATCTGTCGTTGCTTCTGTTCACCTTCTGATCCTGGTGAAAGTTTTTTTTTCATCGGGGAAAATCCACAGCAAATCAGCTTCACACGGAGTTTTCAGCTTGTTTAAGAGCCTTTTCGATCTGAGTAGGCAGTGTTCCCGTGTTTAGTCTGACATAAACTGACCTCTTTGCATAACATATGAGTGATATCTGATGTTTTCATAGACAACATTTCTGATTGTTCTTTCCGACACATGGAGATCTTTGGCAAGTGACCTCATGGATGTTCTGGGATTGTCATCGATGACCTGCTGCACTTGCTGAATAAATTCAGGTATTCTGATGATGTCAGAGCGTGAGGCATGCTTTTTACGCTTTGCTGCTGGTGCAACATTGCCATCTTCGGTCTCCAACTCCTTCCACACTTTGTGGAAGAATGATCTTGCAACCTTTAGAAATCGTGATATCTCTAAATCGCTGTGCTCTGCCTTTATTGACACGATTACTGCATGTTTCTTCATGATTTGTGTTACTTGATGGTCCGCCATTTTGCTTTCCGGAAACGGAAAAAACATACAATTTACTATACAATTTACTATAGTACAATTTTGTCCTCAACTACCTTACGCACTCTGTAAAATAATTACTTGTGATTTCCCGGACGATCTGATTGCTTTGATTAGCTCCTTTCTGTCAAACAGGATATTTCGTGTCAAGATTGGCTGCTCCATGTCCTTGTGACGTCAAAGCTGGTGTTCTCCAGAGCTCTGTCCTTTCTGCACTGTTTAGCTTTTTTGATGAGGCGAGTGTTAAAGTGGGTATTTGGCTAGAAATGAGTCAACAAACAATTTGCATAGTAAATTATAAAAAATTTTTTATTAATGACAGTAAAAAGAAACTAGAACACAAACCGTGTCCTATGGTTTAAAATGGTAAAAGTTAAACATTTTATACACAATCAAAAAAATATGAATTCAAGTACTCACAGTGTCTCGCACAAGTATTAGTACAAAAAAATGAATAAATTACTGTGGAGCGGTAATTACTCAGTGGCCTCTCGCGATCCACAGTTAACTCAACAGCCTAAACGCATGGTTCTGCAGATGAAATATTCGGGAAAGGAGAAAAGATAGCGGAGATCGTACCATCGGAACGAAATAGGCTTCGAGGCCAGGCCTAAACATGGGGAGACTGCAAAAAAAAAAACAAAAAAAAAACGAATGACGGGTCGAAATAAACATTGACACGCATGAAACGTGGGGACCACGCTGGCAAACTCGTAGTTGCAATTGCGGAGGTACAATCTTAAGGCTGGAACAAGGAGAAAGCAATACTAGCAAAGTGAGTGGTCACCATGGCTGCACAGGAGAAGTGAGGTGGCAGAAGCAAGGAGAAGATGAAGGAAAGTTCTAGAACAAAAGAAGAGAACACTAATTAAGCAATACTTTTATCAATAATTAGACATTATAACATCTCGCGACCGAGTTAATTAGTTACGAGGGAAATCGCCACACGGGATAAGAGTTCGAAAAAAGAATATTTACGACAAAAATGGTCCACGTGCCACAACAATGAATTACTTAAACCTAAATATAAATTACACTATGTAACACAATCTTTGTTCCTGGCTTCTAAGTGTTATATTTCAAATATTTATGTCTAGAATGTATGGAAAAACAACTTTATTCATCATAAACTTTGATTTTGTGATCACAGGCAAGAAAAGTTGCATACTTATGTGACAAAAAGTCCCAATTTTTATCTTTTATACACAATTACATATAATATATTTGCACTGTAAATGCAAAAGATAGTGAAAGTTTTTGAAAAAGAATTAGAAATGCATAGTTTTTCTAGATTTGCGGCCATACTGTAATTCACTTTCTCGAAGAATCCCCCATATATAGTCTCCCATCATGTTTTCATTATACTGTCCCTGGTAACGGCGTTCAAAGTTCTGTAAATCCTGATGAAAGCGCTCGCCTTGCTCTTCAGAGTAAGCTCCCATGTTCTGCTTGAATTTGTTAAGATGAGCATCAAGAATATGGACTTTGAGGGACATTCTGCACCCCATTGCAGCATAGTTCTTTATGAGAGTCTGAACCAACTGCTTACAGTTTTCAGACTTGTTATTGCCCAGAAAGCCAAGAACCACTGCAACGGAACTGTTCCAAGCTGCTTTCTCTGTCATATTCAGTTTCTTGACGAATTCATCACACTCAATGATCTTCTTTATTTGTGGTTCCACGAAATTACCAGCCTTAACTTTTGCCTCCGACAGCTGTGGAAAGAGTTCCTGGAGGTATTTAAAAGCTGCTGACTACTTGTCTAGGGCGCTAACAAATTGTTTAATAAGTCCTAATTTGATATATAGTGGTGGCATTAACACTTTCCGAGGGTCTACAAGCGGCTCCCGCTTTATATTGTTCTTCCCAATGGAGAATTCGGTCCTCTCTGGCCACTTCTTCCTGCAATAGTGTCCCTTAGTGTCCCGGCTGTCCCAGAGGCAAAGAAAGCATGGAAACTTTGTGAAGCCACCTTGGAGGCCCATCAAGAATACCACCATTTTGAAATCTCCAATGACCTCCTAGCCATAGCCTTCTTACTTTATGGCACTCAGCAACATCTTGACACTGAAGTAGTCTTCTTTGAGATATACTGAAAGAGCCAAAGGGATGGATGGATACTTGTTGCCTTTATGAATTACCACTGCCTTGAGGCTCCTGGATGAACTGTCTATAAAAAGGCGCCAGTCACTTGGGTACTGTGATTCCTATGGCCTCAAATAAACCGGTCACATCGTTGCCGAAACACAGCCCATCTTGAACTCTGAAGAAGTTTGAAAATTTTCGATGACGCTTTCTCTGATCTGTAAGTCTCACACTTTCATCTAACATGTTTGTCTGGATACATGATTGGAGGCGCCCTCTTGCCACTTCGACGTTTAGATGGGTCCACCATACAGAAGTAGCAGTTGCTTGAATGGTCAGTTGTTTCCCTCCAAATTCTTGGGATAGCAAACCTCATGGATCTCTTTTCTCCTCTGTACTAGCCTGTAAACATAGCAAATTTAAACATTTGAGATATTTATTAAAATGTTTTGCCATGCATTACAAATAAAATGCCTAAACATTTCATTTTTTTAATAGTCTGAAGTTTTCGGGAACATTGCAAATTTTTAAATTTTCTTATTTGAAGTAGATTTAAACTGTAGTAAATCACTGTAATTTATTGTAATCTAATATGTAACATTTGCCTAATTTACCTTCAAGAGTCTTCTTGCAGTGTTCGCAGGTGAAATGAAGCGCCCAAGGCTTGTCTTGATCACCGACAGGGATGCCAAAGTATGCCTTGTAGGCCTCGCACATTTTAACAGACGCATTTACCGAGTACTTTTCGCTATTGTCTTTATAAACTGTCCACAAATATAGCAAAATGCATTCGCTGGATGTAAACAACCTCTTGACGCCATGCCTGCTCAGCATGAATTGTCTTGTCAAATGATTTTATACCTTTTATTGCTAAAGTGAAAGTGCTAGAAAGTTCTAGATGATTCCAGGATGTACTAGGAAGTTCTAAAAGATCGTACAAAACGCTTACAAAACAGACACATTTCAACAAATCATTGATATCGCTGTTCGGGCCACAAAAGCAATGTTATTGAGGAGCATTAGCTATTGTGCATTTATTTTAGACATAAGGGATTGGGAAAATGCACTTTGAACCCAGGAACGGAGAAAAATTTTAAAATTGTTACAGTGTTATCAATAAAAATAGCATTTGGAATAATAAAAAAATACCATCAACCACAAGATTTAATGAAAAAAGCAATAGTTTCTTCATTAGCCATAAATTGCAATTTCCGGAACAAATCCCCCTTGGGTGCAGAATAAAAAAAAATCTTTAAGCATTTAGTCTGGTGGGATATCTGCATTTACTGGTCTTACTTGTTTGATATAAACACATACAATATACAGGGTCGGAACACGTTAATATGATCAACTGCTAGCATCCGGAATATCCACCTTTGGCGGCAAGCACAGCAGCTAGTCGACGTGGCAGAGAGTAAATAAGTCCTCGGAAGGTGGTTGCAGGTATCTAGGACCATTCGGTGATCAGTGCATCCCGTAATTCCATCACCGTGCGTGGTGGAGGGTCCAGCTTGCGGACATGGCGATCGAGATGGTCCCACAAATATTCAATGGGGTTGAGGTCCAGGGAGTTTGGTGGCCATTGGAATAGCTTGAATTCGTCCTCATGCTCCTCGAACCAGTCGTGGACAATTTTGGCAGTATGGCAGGGAGCATTGTCCTGTTGAAAGGTACCATCACCCTGAGGAAACACTGTTGACATGAAAGGGTGTACCTGGTTGCAACGATCGTCAGGTAACAAACAGCATTCGGTGTACTCTTCAGACCATACCATGAACACATCCCCCAAACAGTCACCTCCCCCCACTAGCCTGCCGTCTGCCAACGATGGTATCGGGATGCCTGTTCTCAGATGCTTCCCGGCGAATTCTCCATCGTCCGTCCACTCTGTTCACCAGAAACCGTGACTGGTCAGAGAAAGCAACCCTTTGCCACTCGGCCGAGGTTCAATGGCGATAGTCCATTGCAAATTGGAGGCGTTTTTGGCGATGCACTGGAGTCAACATGGGTGCTGTTACCATACGCCTGTTTGGAGCCCCAACTTCAAGAGGGATCGTTGCATTGTCTTGGTGCTGACACGCCTAGTGGTCCCACTGTTCATTTGCTGTGTCAGTTGCTCAAACAGTGGCACGCCGATAGGTCTTGAATATGTCTCTAGGATCGATGGCCTGTGGGGCCCCACAGATCTTCGGTTGCTCGAAACTGTCTGGTTCGTCCAGTCGCGGTGCGCCTTCACAACGGCAGCCCTAGAACAGTTCACAAAGGTGACCGTTTCTGAAACGCTGCCACCCTTGGCCCGATAGCCAATGATCATCTCCTTTTGGAGGTCTGACAGGGCACTTCCTCTGCCCATGAGAGACAATTGCTATGTTAACAGATGCAACTACACGCTGCTGTTGTCAGCTTTTAATGACATGCAATGATTTTTCATCTGCATATCATGGGACGTTCCAACATGTTCGAGGAGAGGTGGTCAAATTAATGTCTGCCCTGGCGCGGGGGGGGGGGGGGGTGGGTGGGTGCCAAAAGGTACCTCCAACAATAATGCTTCAGATCCGAAAAACATGTTATAGAGGATGCTTTATCACGTTATTTCACGAAAGACAAGGGAGTTATCAGTAAGGAAAATAGCGAACGTTCCGATCTCCGCAATCGAGAGGCCTCTGTTTCTATATGATCCCTGATTGCGGAAGGAAAGAGAAAAAACGGCGCACGAAGAAGCACGTAAAAAAGGCGGCCGAGAGGGAGCTGCAAAACTTAGATTCGGCTACCGAGATTGAGAGAGAAAGGTCGTCCGTAAATAGTGCTCCCTTTCCACGTGTAAGACTGAAGAAACACGATTTGAAGACGGGGCTTGTAAGAAAGACAGCGAGGAGGAAGGCAAAGGAAGTTGGCGTGAGTGCAAGCTTGATAGACTCAAAACACCACGTGAACTTTGCTAATGCGGCGCCTCTCTCAAGTGAAACTAATTGTGTTACTTTAGTTATCTCTCCAGCTGCCAGCATCCCGGGTTCGTCTGTGGGAGTCTCGTCGCCAGCCTCAAGAATGACTCCATTGATCGACTTCGCAATTTTCGAGGAAAAATTGGTCCCAGCCGAGCCGAGGACATCATCAAAGAAATCTGACCGCTCCACAATGCCTACTGAAATAGAGGAAGGAACATTCGGCGCTCCAACTGAGCGAAGGACAGCTCTAAATTCAAGCCAAGAAACTTTCTGGAGTCTTGGACAAGAAAAACGATTCCTGTCCACTAGTGTTGGTGGCTTCGTTTCGAGTTTGTGATTGCTACGGCTTCTATCCTGAAGAAGAATTGACGCCATTTTCTCCAACCGACGAAATTGTCGGCATTTTTCCCTGGGCCAGTCCAGCATTCAGACGGGAGAGTCTAGGCACCTTGCCCTACTTTCGAGGTAACGGATATTACTTATAACTTCTCATGGGTAAAAATATCGCTGAAAGTTTGTTTTGCTTAATAGGGTTCAATAGCAAATGACTGAAACCCGGCAAATATTATACAGCTCTCGCTCCCCGGTATTTCACTGGGTTATATTGTTGTGAATGCGTTAATTAAATTTCAAGCGTAAAACTTGGTGTTAATTCAGGGGCTTAACGGGACGACTAGTATTTGCTATTTGTTTATTTAATTTTATAGTAATACTAGGTGGTAAAGGTTATGCTATTCTCTCAAGAGGTGAAGCTAATTTCTAAGATTTTATGGGTAGCGTTCCTAAGGGTCCTCTCCTTTGCTATATTTTGTTGTGTGCACGCGTTGCCATCTAACTAAATTAATGTTCTTGTTATTTATATTCCACAGCTTCCCGTGCGGACTGGGTTCGGATGTTCAAAGCGTTGCGTAAACGCCCGAGTCTTTTGACAGTTAGCTGCAGTTCGATATAGTCATTATCAAGGCTAGCCATTACTAGGATTGAAGCAAGTCTACAAGCGCATAACCTGATTTATAATTTTTGTTTTAACAAACTGGAATGGGCCGGAAAAATTTTCTTTGTATGTGGCATGACGTGGAACCGTAACGCATTCCATTTGTTAAGGTGGCTCCAGTCTATTATTGTCCATTTGAGTTTAATACTTGTGAGCGAGCTATTCTCGCATTAAACTTTTGCGGTGGGGATTTTCCACGTGTCAGTGGAATTCCCCCTTAACCATATTATCTTGTTAAAGAGCTCAGCTTACCTAGGGGTAGGTGGCACGCTCTATTGTCAGTTAATATTATTTGTATATCTATTTATTTCATAGAATTAAAATATGGTTATAAACAATACACAAAATGTATGCTCCTTGATCACATAACTCTTTGCACTTACACGTTTCCACTGCGCATGTTCGTGACAAGGAGCATATATTTTATGTGGTAGTGAGCGTGGTTAATGTTCAAAAAAAAAAAATTTTTTTGTCTTTGCTTTTTCCCACCCAACCCACCCTAACCTGTTGACTTTTTTTTGTTTCTCTCAGAAGCAATTGTAGTGTGGTATTGCGAGATATCTGTTTTATAGGATAGGACTTGTCGTATCATGATTTTCTTTTTTTTTTACGATGGTTTAGCCAAAATAATTTTCCAAGCAATTTATTCCGTTTGGAGGCAAAACAGCAAAAGCGCGATTAGGTTTGTGGGACTGGCATTAGCTAATTTCTCCTGTCATTGAATATGTAGTTGCTCGTTGCTTGCGTCATTTTCAGCGCTCTTTCATAAGGAGGAGCATATATTTTACGATAAATAATTCTTTCTCATTAAGAAGATATTGGGAATTTGTGGCTTTGCGTCGTGAGAAAGCTCCATTAAGTAAATTTAATTGCAGTTTTGGAGGCTGCTTTAAGCAGTGTTGTTTAGTCAATAAGAAATTAATTAATCTGTCATTTTCCATTAACTCTGTCTAGGAATGTTATTGAAAGATTTAACGAGGTTTGTTATGGATTACGAACCAGAGGTAGCCCCTCCAGAGGCAAACAATGGAGCGGCTAATTTACCGCATTTTAATGCACTTATCCAGGTGGTACACATGCTAAGACCTACCCCCATGCAAGAAGCCGTACAATTTACGTACTTTTCGGGTAATCCTAAAGAGGACCCAGAAGAATTCTGCAGACAGTTTGCTTTGGTCGCAGCCTGTAAGGGCATACCGTTGGATTTCTGTGTACAAATCGTCCCGGTCTATTTAAAAGGAGCGGCGGCTAGCTGGGTATCGGCGGTACTAGCGACGGTTCACAATATGTCATGGAGCCAGTTCGCATCCACGCTGGCCAATACGTTCACAGGAGGACAAACACAAATGACGAGGCGAGCGGAACTACATAAACTTCGTCTTAAAGGCAATAAAGTTACGGAATTTATAACAAGATTCTGGCTTTTATGTAATGGATTGACCGACTCGTCCAGCTCTGAAAAACTTCACTTCCTGTTACAGGCCATCCCTGGTCGACTAGCTGCCCAACTGCGTATGAAGAAGCAGTTATCGCTGGACGAAGCTATCGAATTTGTAGAGCGATGGTATTGGGCCCATGAAATGCCGGAGGCACCGTCGGAAGAGCTGATGCAGATTGATGCCATGCAAAGTGCTAGTGGATGTAGCAGGACACAAAAACGAGGGCCGACGTTCCGGTGCTTTAGCTGTAAACAGCCCGGACATACAGCACGTTCCTGCAAGATTAAAAAGAAAAAGTCTACTGATAAAGATGTTGGTTTACCCGCTCTTCAACTAAAACCCAGCCTCTGCATAGCCCAGGTTGTTATAAAAGGTACCCCTTGCAAGGTGCTAATTGATACTGGAGCTATGGTAAACTATATTGACCAAATACTTGCCGGACAGCTGAAGTTAAAACTCAGCAATGTTACGGAGCAAAATAAGTCTGTAGCGTTAGCGGATGGGCGAATATCGCCTATAAATAAGATGGCCCTATATGTACCGATCAAAAGTGGAAAGTACTCTGACAAGTTGAGCTTCAATGTTACCCCACTGGGCAGCTTTAATGCGATTCTGGTGATGCAATGGATCCAGTACAGCCAAGTCCATTTTGATTGGAACACGAAAAGATGCGCGATCATTAAACAGGGCAAAAAGGTATGGTTATCGCAGTGGAAGGATCATTTAATGGCCTCAATATCGTCCACTGACCACTGCCACATACTCCTGAGCCAGCCCGAGGTACCAGTTTTTGCCATTAGGGGACAATTAGGGGGTATAAAGAAAAAGTAAACGAAATCGAAAAATCTCATTATTCTTTTCAGAGCTTAAGAGAATATTTTAAAGATCTCTTTAGAGACGAACTCACCAAGGGCCTTCCACCGGCGCGTACTACGCAACATGAGATATTACTGGAACAAACATTCAGACCATTTAATTCACCGCTATACCCGCTCTCCAAGGACGAACTGGAGGAGTTAGAAAAAACTATTACTGATTTGCTTAGTAAGCTTCTTATTAAGCCTTCTACCTCTTCCTTCTCTTCTCCTGTATTATTTGTAACTAAGAAGGACGGCGGGCTTCGTATGTGCGTAGACTACCTAAAATTAAACAAAATGACGTTCGATAATAACTACGCCATACCTCGGACCGATGCTCTATTTGAAAAGATTAAATGGGCTAGGTATTTTACGAAGCTCGCAGTCCTTCAGGCCTATCATCAGATCAGGGTGAGGCCAGCACACAAGAAATTCACGTCCTTCAAGACCCCCATAGGCTCCTACGAATTCAAGGTTATGCCTTTCGGTCTTAAAGGGGCAGCCTCTACGTTTACAAAGGCGATGAATGAGGCTTTATGAGGGCTCCTAAACAAAGAAGCAATCGTGTATTTCGATGACGTGCTGGTCTTTGCCCCTACCCTCTCAGCTTTGTGTAGGAGAACACGGAGAGTCCTTGAAAAACTCCAACAGCATCGCTTCTATCTAAAAGAAAGCAAATGCGTATTTGGGGTCACGAAAGTTTCTTATTTAGGATTCGAGTTCTCAGCCAAGGGTAAAGCGTGCGAGGCAAGATTAACCGAGGCGATAAAACAATGGCCTACGCCCACATGCGTAAAGCAAGTAAGGGGATTTATCAGCACAGTCCAATTTTATAGGGTGTTCATCAAAAGATATGCTGAGATAGCAGCACCACTTTTCGATCTGTTAAGAAAGGAGGAACCCTTCCGGTGGGGCAAAAGCCAACAAAAAGCCTTTCAGAGATTAAAGAATTGTTTTACGAAGCCTCCAATATTAAAAATATTTGATGAGAAGTGTATTCTGCACATAACATGCGACGCCTCCTAGGAAGCGATAGGGGCCGTCGCACTCCAGCAGTATGGAAACAAATTAATGCCTATAGCCTTCGAATTGCGAACATTCCGGACTGATGAAAAAGGTTTGTCGATATACTCCAAAGAGCTGTTGGCTATAGCACACGTAGCTCGACACTGCAGACATTATCTCCAACAAGTTGCCGGCCTACATTTATTCCGATAATCAGTCGGCAATGAGGCTCCTATCGCAAACCAGGCTTACTCATCTGCAAGCGTCTGTGGTACAATATTACTAGAGTTTCGGATCGAGTTTAAATACATCAGATCCGAAAAAAATGTTATAGCGGATGCTTTATCACGTAATTTCACGAAAGACAAGGGAGCTATCAGTAAGGAAAATAGCGAACGTTCCGATCTCAGCAGTGAAATTCAGCATGGGGCGAGCGTGTCACAAAGCATTACGACGGTTTCAGGCTCCAGTATTTCCATCAATCAAAACAAACTGAGAAACAATGCTGGAGTTTGTCCATCGCCATCTGATGTCAACAGATGGCGCCTTCCGCAATCGAGAGACCTCTGTTTCTATATGATCCCTGTTTGCGGAAGGAAAGAGAAAGAACGGTGCAAGAAGATGCGCGTAAAAAAGGCGGTTGAGCGGGAGATGCAAAACTTGGATTCGGCTACTGAGATTGAGAGGGAAAGGTCGATCGTAAATAGTGCTCCCTTTCCACGTGTAAGGCTGAAGAAAGACGAATCGAAGACTGGGCTTGTGGGAAAGACAGCGAGGAGGAAGGCAAAGGAAGTTGGCGCGAGTGCAAGCTTGATAGACTCAGAACACTGCGAGAACTTTGCTAATGCGGCGCCTCTCTCAAGTGAAAATAATTGTGTTACTTTAGTTATCTCTCCAGCTGCCAGCATCCCAGGTTCGTCCGTGGGAGTCTCATCGCCAGCCTCAAGAACGACGCCATTGATAGACTTCGCAATTTTCGTGGAAAAATTGGTCCCAGCCGAGCCGAGGACAGCATCAAAGAAATCCGACCGCTCCACAACGCCTACCGAAATAGAGAAAGGAAAATTTAGCGCTCCAACTGAGCGGAGGACAGCTCTAAATTCAAGCCAAGAAACTTTTTGGAGTCTAGAACAAGAAAAACGATTCCTGTCTACGTCGTGCGCGACATCACTATTGGTGGTGGCTTCGCTGTGAGTTTGTGATTGCTACGGCATCTATCCTGAAGAAGAATTGACGCCATTTTCTCCTGGGCCAGTCCAGCATTCAGACGGGAGAGTCTAGGCACCTTTGCCCTACTTTCGAGGTAAGCCGATATTACTTATAACTTCTGATGCGTAAAAATATCGCTCAAAGTTTGTTTTGCTCAATAGGGTTCAATAGCAAATGATTGAGACCCGGCAAATATTATACACCTCTCACTCCCCGCTATTTCACTGGGTTATATTGTTGCGAATGCATTAATTAAATTTCAAGCATATACCTTGGTGTTAATTCAGGGGCTTAATGGGGACGCCTAGTATTTGCTATTTGTTTATTTAACATTTATAGTAGTACTAGGTGGTAAAGGTTGTGCTATTTTCTCAAAAGGTGAAGCTAATTGCTAATATTCCTAGGGGTCCTCTCTTTTGCTATACTTTGTGGTGTGCATGCGTTGCCATCTAACTAAATTAATGTTCTTGTTATTTATATTCCGCAGCTTCCCGTGCGGACTGGGTTCGGATGTTCAAAGCGTTGCATAAACGCCCGAGTCTTTTGACAGTTAGCTGCAGTTCGATATAGTCATTATCAAGGCAAGCCATTACTAGGACTGAAGCAAGTCTACAAGCGCATCAGTATAACTTATATTTATAATTTTTGTTTTAACGACCTGGAATGGGCCCGAAAAATTTTCTTTGTATGTGGCATGACGTGGAACTGTAATGCATTCCATTTGTTAAGGCGGCACCAGTCTATTATTGTCCATTTGAATTTAATACTTGTGAGCAAGCTATTCTCGCATTAAACTTTTGCGGTAGGGATTTTCGACATGTCAGTGGAATTCCCCCTTAACCATATCTTGTTAAAGAGCTCAGTTTACCTAGGGGTAGGTGGCATGCTATATTGTTAGTTAATATTTATATATATATATATATATATATATCTATTTCTTTCATAGAATTAAAATATGGTTATAAACAAAATACAAAATGTATGCTCCTTGATCACATAACTCCTTGCACTTACATGTTCTGCGCATGTTCGTAACATGGGTTGTTCGGACTTGCGAGAGGAGGTGTTTTTAGATCAAAGAGCAGGCGAGCGTGTCCAAAAGAATAAACATTTATTTCCAATTAATATAAAAAGTGATAAAAGATATATAAATATATATAACAACTTTGGGGCCCCAACACTAATAAAACTCAAGATCTTTAAAGCATACAAAGACATTAACATAACAAATTATCTGACATGAATGAGCTAAACTTTACAATTCTGCCTGACTGGCACATAAGCAGAGCCATCAGAAACAGTTAAGTACTGTCCTAAACATCACGGAACTATCAACTGTTGCCTGCAGTCTCTCGCTCTTACACCACTAGCTGAGTAGAGGTTCTACCAGAGCACGTCGTGCTCTCCTTTGCAATTTTCCTCCTAAGTGTCTTTTGACTCGGAACAACTGAAGCCAGGAAAAAAGGGGGAGAGAGCTGTAACTCCTCTTGCTCATCAAACGCAACATATTACTTCCCACTGTCAACACCGACGCAACCTCTACTCGCTATGCAGAGCCCAACAACAAAAGTTTATTGAGGCCGACAGCCTGATTCATTTTGTAAACTGCTTAGATTTGACCATATACAATTTGGCCTATCCATGAACCCATGTACTCAGCCTGACTTCGGATTAAAGCTGCACAGCTGGGTATCATAAATTACAAATGCAAGGAAGAACGTAAACAAATGTTCAACAGTCATCAATACTGTTGGATCCACCAGGGACATATACAATCACCACTGAAAAAATGCATCTCAGGTATAAAATTTCTTGCACAAAACAGACTATCGCTGTAGCTTTCGAAAAGTCATAAATATTGCTTTGTTATCTTATGCTGGGACATGTTACTTCAGATCCGAAAACGGAATTCTAAAACATATTGTGTAGAATACTGCAGTTGTAATCGTCACCAATTGGGAAGTTTATCACTAGAAAATAATTAGAAAGTTCTCACCAACACGCCGGGCTTCTCCGCGTCGGACTTCTCAACTTAGGAGTGAATCTTCTCGCTCCGGCAAACAAAAGAGCATTCCATAAAAAAAATGTTTCAAAACGGCAGCTTAAAACCCGTCCTCTCCAGTTGACAACTACGTAGTAAAACAGCTTACACTGTATGCAGTATTAACAACAATATTTTTGTTCCAATTTAATTATTTCATAATCTTCAAAAATGAACAAAAACATCGCTGCAACAAGGGGGAGGGGGTTGAACGAACGCAACGACGACGCAGGCTGCTCTGCGCTACACTTCTATGTTCCGACGCACGGCGCTCTCTTAACAAAGACAGTCGCCCGAAGAGCTCTGTTGACGGCCGAGTTCTCCAAAAAACTCCGTCGACATAGCCCTTCAAGATCATAAAACGATGATTGTTTCAGCTTCCAGACAACACAGGAAATCTTAAAAATACAAAATACAGTTTACTTAAATTAAATAGTAACAATTTCTTGCACTGCACACCATTACAATGAACAAAAGAACAACAACACCCACATGCAGTTGTCTCCACAAATAACCTCACTCCCACACAATTTACAACGAAACTCCACAACACTGAAAGTTCACAACAGAGACAACACAGCGAATAAATAAATAAAAAAACCACTACACACCAGTCACTCCAAAATACAAACACACACTGACACCAGTCACATACCCCCCCCCCCATTAAGCCTAAAAGAACCGGGTGCTTTTTATCACTCAAGGGCACACCCACGCATAAACGAGCAACAAACAATAAAACACACAAAATAAACATACAGCAAACCAAAAAAAACATTTGCTTGTTTATTCTGGCAATACACAAAAACCTACACGATTCTCATTGCCAAATGGCAATTTATGCCATGCATACGGAGAGCGACCTCGGCGTTACACTGGGGCGAATCTTGCACCACATTGACATTAATGCTCACCACTCCACTATCTTTCTTTCCCATATTTAATGCTCGATAGTCTACTTTATGCCGAGCCCGAAAATTATACTGCCTCTGGGGAGGGGGATCCTCCTGATCTGCGCTATTGAAGGCACCACGATTTTCATCACCCAACCCCGATCCTCCTTGATCACTCGCACGCTCCTCAACAACTTCAGGAGTATCCGCCACATCAGGTGTTGGACAACCCACCTGACCGTTCCTCGAATTGTGGCCCGGTCTTAACAAGGCTGGTGGATACACCACCTCATCGTCAGCTTCCTCCTCCTCATCGTCTTCGTACCAACCATTCTCGCTCCCTTGGCATACTACAGAAGCATGCTTCCTATGCGTCCTTTTCCCCCGCCCCCCGGGTCAGAAGAATGCACAGCTTTAGTCGATCCAACTTTTTTCTTGCGCCCACCTATTCGTAGCAACCACACGCGACTACCTACATCAATTTGGCTCATTTGCTTGCGTCTATTCAGCTGCTCCAATTTGCGCATTCTTTTGTAACGATCCCAGGCGCTTACCCATTTCCGGACTCTAATTAACCGAGCTAACAGCTCAGAGCGATATTGATTCATTGTGTCCCAGTCATCTTCCTCTGGCTGCTGCTCTCCAAATTCCGATATCCATTCTCGCAGCATCATAGGATCGTAACCAAATAGGATGTATGCAGGTATTTTGCCAAGCAATTTATGGCATCGAGTGTGAAGTGAGAACAGGGCAAAATTTAGCACCTGCGCCCACTCGTCAGGATGATTGTCGCACAACGCTCGAATGGCCTTACAGAGCGATTTATTACACTGCTCTGCGATGCCATTCGAGGTTGGACAATAGGCCGTAGTGATTTTGTGCTTCACCCCAAATCCTGACACACCCTTGCAAAGACTTCAGCGGCAAAATAGGCCCCTCTGTCGCTTATAACTTGCTGTGGAACGCCATACCTGCACACAATCAGCTGAACAAACGCGTCTGTCACGGTGGCAGCGGACAGGTATCACTTCAGGAAAATGGGTTAGCACGTCTGTGAAAACAAGAATATCACAGCTACCCATTCTGGACCGCTCTAAAGGGCCTACAATGTCCATTACAATTTTCTGGAATGGGTAGCACGCACTAATACCTGGCTGCCACGGCGCCCGAGTGAAATTCTTTTTCGACCGCTGGCAAACCAGACAGGCCCGAGTGTGCCTCGTGACATCGCGTGCCAACCTCACCTAAAAATATCCTTTACGCACGGTATGAATAGTCGCGCTTATTCCGCGGTGGGCCCCCAACACATTATCATGGTGTTGCTGCAGCTCCTCTGTTCGCAACGAATCTGGAATCCAAATCCGTCCTCTGCCTCCCACATGCTTTTCCGGACACCACATAATCAGGTTGTGTTCGATCGAGAACACCCCACCATTTCGTCGCACTACATTACCATCATGAGCCTGTGCTTTAATCAGCTGATCCCTGGGGTCCCGCGTCTGAGCCTCTTCAATTTCTTTTAACCATTCCTCGTTACCCCCAACAACAGTTACATTGTCGCACTGCCGTGACAGCAAATCCGCCACCACATTAAGTTTTCCCGACAGGTGATGGTATGACAGTTGGAATTCCTCCAGCTGCAAGGACCAGCGCAGCAGCTGCTGATTTGTATCGCGCATTCTAATCAGAAATACGAGTGGCTGATGGTCCATCATCACCTTAGTCAGGAACCCCAATATAATGTGGCGGAAGTGCGCTACGGCCCGCATGACTGCCAGAGCTTCTTTTTCTGTCGTGGAATAGTTAAGTTGCGCCCCCTTAAGCTTTTGGCTGAAAAGGCAATTGGGTGCATGATCCCTTCCACCTCCTCTTGTAGGACAGCCCCAATTGCACGTTCGGACACATCTGTCACCAAAATAAACGGTATACAATAATCGGGTGATCGGAGCACTGGCCTGCAGACAGGGATTTCTTAACCTGTTCTAACGCTTCCTGACACTCAGTGCTCCACTTAAATCTGACCCCCTTCTTTGTGATAGGCAATAGGGTGTCTGATAGATCTCGCAAGAAGGGCTGATAGAAGTTCAGGGAGCCTACAATGCTCCACAGATCCCTTACGTTGCAGGGCTCCCTCAACTGTTGTAATGCCACAACACTCTCCGGATTTGGTGTAGAATCTTCCGTGGAGATCAAATGTCCAAGGTAACGAACCTCGAGTAGGCAGAATTGACATTTGGCTGGCTTGATAATCAGTCTTCTCTAACGAAACAGACCGAACACCCAGTTCAATACCTTTAAATGTTCCTGGAACATGGTGGTTGAGATTAGAATGTCGTCCAGGAATGTGTGGACCTCCCGCCCTATATTCTCCCGTAAGGTGGAAACTATATATTTTTGAAAAATATGGGAGGAGTTCTTACCTCCCTGGTGCAGCCTCGTCAATTGAAACTTACCCCAGGGGGTCTGGAGGGCATAGCAATCTTTAAGGCACTCGATCAACGGGATTTAGAAATATCCATTGTTCAAATCGAGAACCGAAAAAACCTATGCCCCTGTAACTCATCCAGGATATCCTGTGTGATAGGGGCAGGGAATTCCACCGGACTGGTGCACAAATTCCCCTGCCGCAGGTCCAAGGTCAACCTAACCTCACCATTCTTCTTAGGGACCACATGGACAGGTGAATTCCAGGGGCTAATGCTGGGTTCGATTATTCCAGCTTGCTCTAGTTCCTAGATCTTGGCCTTGTACGCCTCCCGGTAAATGTACGGCACTTTATATTGGCGCATGAAAACTGGGTGCGATTTATCCACCTTGTATTCGACCTGGAAACCCTTCACCTCTGCACACCAGCCACATCATTCCTAAACAACTCCTCAAACTCATAAATGAAGCATCGCAACTCACTTTCTTCAGCGGCATCCATGTTGCCCACATTGAGGCCCTCAATAGGGGCAACACAACCATCAATCATACCATCATCCTTCACTCTATACACCACAGGTTCTGTGGACAGTCACACTCCTCAGATACCCCCTGACTAATGGATAACAACCACGATCCTCCCAAATATGATAGCACTCATACAACTCACTCAGGCCGACACTCAATGGATGCATCCTGCTCCCTATCCACCCCTAATCCGAAAATACCGGACTAGCAAGACCCTGTTCGGGCGCCAGATGAGCCCTGGTGCGTGGGTGGGGAGGGGCGTGCCAAAAGGTATCTCCAACAATAATGCACACACCCTTCACACACGTGACAGGTGTGGTTGTTCGGACTTGTGCGGGGAGGTGTTTTTAGATCAAAGAGCAGGCGAGCATGTCCAAAATAATAAACATTTATTTCCCATTAATAAAAAAAGTGATAAAAGATATATATAACAACTTTGGGGCCCCAACACTAATAAAACTCAAGATCTTTAAAGCTTACAAAGATATTAACATAATAAATCATCTGAAATGAATGAGCTAAACTTGGCTTTATAATTCTGCTGGACCATGACTGGCACATGAGCACATAAGCAGAGCCATCAGAAATAGGTAAGTACTGTCCTAAGCATCACGGAACCAGCAATCTCTCGCTCTTACACCACTAGCTGAGTAGAGATTCTACCAGAGCGCGTCGTGCTCTCCTTTGCAATTTTCCTCCTAAGTGTCTTTTGACTTAGAACACCTGAGGCTAGGAAAAAAGGGGGAGAGAGCGGTAACCCCTTTCGCTCAACAAACGCAATGCTTAGTTCCCACTGTCAACATGGACGCAACCTCTACTCGCTATGCAGAGCCCAACAACAAAAGTTTATTGAGGCCGACAGCCTGATTTATTTTATAAACTGCTTAGATTTGACCATATACAATTTGGCCTACCCATGAACTCATGTACTCAGCCTGACTTCGGATTAAATCTGCACAGTTGGGTATCATAAATTACAAATGCAAGGAAGAACGTAAATAAATGTTCAACAGTCATCAATATTGTCGGATACACCAGGGACATATACAATCACCACTGAAAAAATGAATCTCAGGTATAAAATTTCCAGCGCAAAACAGACTATCGCTGTAGCTTTCTAAAAGTCATAAACAGCGCTTTGTAATCTTATGCTGGGACATGTTACTTCAGATCCGAAAACGGAATTCTAAAACTTATTTTGTAGAATACTGCAGTCGGAATCGTCACCAATCGGGAAGTTTATCACTAGAAAATAATTGGAAAATTCTCACCAACACGCCGGGCTTCTCCGCATCGGACTTCTCAGCTTAGGAGTGAATCTTCATGCTCCGGCAAATAAAAGAGCATTCCATAAAAAAAATGTTTCAAAACGGCAGCTTGACACGCGTCCTTTCCAGTTGACAATTATGTAGTAAAACAGCTTACACTGTATGCAGTATTAACAACAATGTTTTGTTCCAATTTAATTGTTTTATAACCTTCAAAAAGGAACAAAAACATCGCAACATCACTGCAACGGAGGGGAGGGGGTAGAACGAACGCAATGACGACGCAGGCTTCTCTGCGCAACACTTCTATGTTCCGACGCGCGGCGCTCTCTTAACAAAGACAATCGCCCAAAGAGCTCGGTTGACGGCCGAGTTCCCCGAAAAACTCCGTCAACAAAGCCCTTCAAGATCATAAAACGATGATTGTTTTAGCTTCCAGACAACAATCATCATTTTAAACACAGGAAAACTTAATACAAAATACATTTAACTTAAATTAAATAGTAACAATTTCTTGGCACTGCACACCATTACAATGAACAATAGAACAACAACACCCACACGCAGTTGTCTCCGTAAATAAGCTCACTCCCACACAATTCACAACGAAACACTCCACAACACTGAAAGTTCACAACAGAGACAACACAGCAAATAATATAAAAATAAAAACAAAAACACTACACACCTGTCGCTCCAAAATTTAAACACACGCTGACACCAGTCACAAATGTGTCCGACCCTGTATAAGCAACAAGAATTAAGATGCAGTGAATGAACAAATCGTGCATACAATTTTGTACAACTTAAGTAAGTAGTATGCGCACACTAACTTACAAAAATATAAGTACGTTTATTAGTATACCTTAGAAAATGAATAGTCACATGACTGTTACAGTGAGCTCAGTAACATATTAGAATAATACAGGGTGTATTATGAAAGTAATGCGCATTTTCTGGGAAAAATAGGTTTATTGATCCGCTTGCTACAAACGGTTAAAATTCTTGCATCAATACACTTGCGGAGATGATTCTGCCACGCCTGGAAGGCACCCTGGAATTCCGGAACCTTGTAACATGAGCTTGGATGTTCTCTCCCAGTGCTTTCCCTTCAGCTCTCTTCAGTCGAGGGAACAAAAAAAGTCACACGGAGCCCAGTCAGGGCTGTAAGGAGGCTGAGGCACAACGGGGGTCTTGCTCCGAGTCAGGAAGTTGGTGACGACGAAGGCCGTGTGGCTGGGGCATTGTCGTGGTGGAGCTTGAAGACGTCTTTGATATCAGTTTCTGTTGCATTATTCCCAAGCTGCACCCAAAACTTGATCGCGTACCGCTGTTCCAGCGAACGCTCCATCGTGCGAACAGACTTCGTGCGAAGATACGTCCTACCGCTCCTACTGCTCGGAGCGAACTGAGACCGGGCGCGTTTGGAAGGGCAGACCCCCCACGACATTATTCGACCAGTTCGAGCGCGCTGCGATGGATAGCCGCGTCACAATAAAATTATGCGCATTACTTTCATAATTCACCCTGTAGTCAAAATAGTCAAAAATATTTGAAATTGTCAATAGGGTTAGAGATGCCATGCCGAAACTTTTCAATCATTAAGTAAGCATTACTAAAAAGATTGTACTATAAAAGATACATCTGGGCGTTTAGAACCCCTTTCATCACGCCTAATGTAATGCGCACAAAAAGAAATAAGTTCTGCTATATACAGAGGTTGAATCAAAAGTAGTGGCCGATTCGGGAGGGAGGTTTGGAATTTGACGAATTCTGGGCGAAGACCATTTACCACAAGGGTATATCGCAGTTTATTAAGAGAAAAGAATGGGAAGAAACGTCAGTACGAATTCGATGCCAAAGACATTGTGCCACCTGCGTCAGCTTGTGTAAAAATATGACAGAAAAATTGGTGATAGGCGGGCTCCTTCGTCACTATTGGAAAAAGGGGACCAGTGCGCGAGCAGCAGCCGCCAAAATTTGCAGGGTGGAAGGTCAGGGTGTGACCAATGAACGGACAGCACGACGGTGGTTCTTCCGCTTTTCGTCTGGAGACATGGGCCTGGAAGATGAGCCAAGGAGCAGAAGACCCAAAGAAGTGGAAGCGCTTCGCCAATGTCAGTGAGGTGGAAGACACACCGTGCGTGACTTTTTCGCCCAGAAACCGGAGGGGTGGTTTTGTGAGGGCATCCGCCAACTGGCTGATCGTTTTGATAACCATCGAGCATGATGGAATCTACTTTGAAGATTAGCAATGAGTGGTTCCTGTCTGGTGCCTATTTAAAAGTTTGCGCGGTGATCGGCCAATACTTTTGACTCAACCTCCGTATATAAAAAATTATACATAGGATGATTCAGAAAGGTTGGTCAAGAATGAAATACCATGTACAGTTTGTAGCGGGGAACAAAATTTTTCCTATGAACATGGGTCTGAATTTGAACGATAACTGAGATAGGAACAGAAATAAAAATGCCGCCACCAACATCAACAAGTTAATAACTCAAATTCTGTAAAGCCTAGATTAATGAAATTTGGAGGAATAACAGGGTACATAAGACTGTGTATACCGTTAAAATTTGATCGAATTCCAACGAGAAGTTTACGCAGTCAAAATTGTAACAAGTGCTGGTTAGTACTCACAAGTGAATACGTGTTATGATGTTGAATGAGTAACTCGAAAACTTTTTGTTGGAATTCGCTCAAATTTTAACAGTATACACAGTCTTATGTACTCTGTTATTCCTCCAAATTTCATTAATCTAGGCTTTACAGAACCCGAGTTATTAACTTGTTGATCTTGGTGGCAGCATTTTTATTTCTGTTCATAGCTCAGTTATCGTTCAAATTCGGACCCATGTTCATAGGAAAATTTTTGTTCCCCGCTACAAACTGTACATGGTATTTCATTCTTGACCTACCTTTCTGAGTCACCCTGTATATACTTAAAAAAACGAACTAATTGACTTTACTATCCCGGTGGGACAAAGACAAGTGGTCCCAAATCTTATATAATGCGGGGGGGCAGGTAAAGGTTTCGTGAATACATCTGCCGGCATCTCTGAGGACGGGCAGTAGGTGAGTACCACATTCTGGAGATCGATTTCGCGCGAGATAAAATTATGCAATCTTAGAATGTGCCTCGTTCTACTTTTGGATCCCAACGCACTCAGACAGGCGATGGTAGATGTTGAATCCGTATATATAGTCGTTGGAAAGGTGATATAATCCCCCTGTCCGATTTGAGTAATCAGATCCCATAACCATCGGAACGATTTCATGCACACGGATATAGCAATCACTTCGACCTCACAACTGCTGAGGGCGACAAGACGCTGTTTCTTTGAACATCAACTGAGCGTGTTTTGACCCATCTTAATAGAACACCAGAATATCTTTACTTTTTGGGGTAACGCTCCAGCTGGCATCAGCGTATGCACACAAAGGACCGGGCGATTGAACGAAGGTCAGTGACATTTCGCATGTGTGTGCCAAATAGGCTGCCATACTTTTGAGTGCCGTCATATCTGGGATATGACGACAATCTCGTAATTGCATATGCTATATCCGGGCGCGTACATGTCATTACGTACATTAATGATCCCAAAAGAGATTGATAAACAGTTGGGTCGCCTGGTTGCGATTCTTCTGCTTCATCCAAATTTATGTGTGGGTTGAGAGGAGTGCTCCTGGGCTTGACATTCTGCAGCTTGTACTCTTGGATGACTTGCTGGATATAGTGGGCCTGAGACAATTGTATGGAGTCACCATCATGGCTTACTCGCATGTCCAGAAGGTGAAGAACATCTCCGAGGTCCACCAGCTCAATATCACGTCGAAAAATATCCACTAGGGAAGTTAGGCGTTGAACATCATTAGTGGCAGCGACGATGTCATCCACATACACGGCGAGGAGGATTGAACATCTGCCGTCATTGTAGATGAAGAGGCTATCATCTGCTCGTGAAGGCGTGAAGTCCACGCAAAGGAGTTGACACAATTTCATGTCCCAACATCTGCCACTTTGCTTTAGTCCATACAGGGACTTGCGAAATTTGCACACTTCATCGGCACGGACTGGTAGACTTTGGGTGGCATCACGTATATAGTATGGTCAATAGGTGCATGCAGATATGCACTTTTCACATCATATTGATGCAGTGACATGCCTGTGTTGACTGCCACTGCGAAGAGTAGTCGTAACGATTCCATTCTAATCATAGGCGAAAACGTCAGTTCGTATTGGCTGCCTTATACCTGTGATGAGCCGATTGCGACCAACCTTGCCTTGAAACGGGAGACGGATCCATCAGTGTTGTAATTTATACGATATACCCATTTGGTCTTTAGGATTTTAGTATTGGGGGGCTTAGGAACCAAATCCCAAACTTGGTGGAGATGAAGCGAATCTAACTCGCTCTTCATTGCCTCTTCCCATTGACGATGTTGTGGGGAGGAGACTGCTTGCTCATATGAAAGAGTTGTTGTTAAAGGGACGTCCTCGGGCCCAGGAAGATTTACGTTAGGAGGTACAAAACAGCTACTTGTTTTTCCACCTTCTCTTTAAGTCTTTGGGATCTTCGCAACTCAGGAGGAGGGGGAGACTCAGCCGTCATCGGGGGTAAGCCAGAAGGTTGATCTCTCTGTAGAGGTTGTTCCAAGGATGGCACAGGTGAAGCTGGAGGCGTAGAAGTTGACGTGTCCTTCACTTGGGAACGTGACTGTTGAAGAGTCTCCTCGAGTGCCGAAATGGAAATGGGTGAGAACTGTCTATAACGAGTACTGTATCATCAGTTTCGGGGACCTCCAACGAGGAAGAATCGTAAGGAAGTTGTGGCATTGTAGAAATTGTGAACAGCGCTTCGTGAGACGCAGTCATTTCAGGGAATGTATCAGGAAAGAAACGCTCAGATCGAGCACGAAGCAACTTGAATTCCTCAAGTTAATAGACGAGGTACTCTGGGGACGATGCTGAGTATCCCATAAAGATCCCACACTTCGCATGCGCTTGGAGCTTGGATGCTGTGATTTGGGAATAAAATAGTACACAAGACACCCAAATGGTGCTCGATGTTTGAAGGTGGGTCTTTTACCAATACAAGGTGGGTCCTGTTCTTGGTAGAGAGTTCAAGTTGTACGCTGCCATTGCCGCTGCAAGATCCCAATACTGGTGGGAAACGTTGGAAGAGGCAAGCAGGAATCTTATTCCATCACAGATGGAGCGGAGCACCCTTTCTGCAACACCATTTGACTGGGAGTTCTCAGGTATGGTAAATGTTGCATTATCCCCTCTCTAGCACAAAATTCAGCTAACTCGTTGTTGGTGAATTCCGTGCCGTTGTCAGATCTTATGTGGACCAGTCGGTTACCTGTCGATCGTTGTAATCGTTTGATTAAATTTGATTAAATTGATTAAGAGTACGCAAATGTCTTGCGGGGAAAATCGTCGACGGCGATCAAGAGATATTTGTGGCCATAAGCAGAGGTAACTGGCATGGGACCGATCGTGTCCACGTGGAGGAGATACAAAGGGTGGGTAGACTTTGGTGTCGAGCAGTTCTATGAGGTGCATTAATCAGCCCCGCCTTAAGACAGGGAACACATGGCGTGATCTCAGAAGGAATTGTAAATTTCTCTAAACCACGGATACTGCCATGTTTTAGTGCTTAGCGATCTTTTAACTCGACGGATGCCCTAAGGCATTATGGGAGATCTGCTACCTCCTCCTATGTAGCCACGGGTACGCCTTGGTCGGAAGTTATTGAGTAACCGTTAGGACCAAAAGACAAAGTATATCCCTGTTTGGTTAACTGACTCATCGATACAAGGTTACATCGCGCATGGGGACATAAAGCGCGTCGTGTAAAGTCAAAACTGACCCAGTCCTTAACGGGACACTCGCGATTCCTATACCAGTCGCGGTAATGGTTTTTTGGGGGGTTGCAGTGTGAATATCTCTATGACAGCTCTGCATAGATGTAAAGAACCTTTTATCCTTAATGACATGGAATGAGCTGCCAGTATCCACTATCCATTCTTGCTTTGGGAGGCCAACGCAGTTTGCTGCAGGTTTCTGCCCCTTGGCTTTGCCATCGCGCTTGCGAGATTTAAGTTTTGAACGTGGGGCACGTACGTTAGGTGGAAGCGGTTGCTGGGGAACGCGAATGTTGGAGGTGCCGGATGCTGGTGAAAACTGCTTAGAAGGGCAAACAAACCTGACATGCCCTCGGCCACCGCAATTGTAATAGGTTACCCTAGAGCGCTGTTGGGTATCAGTGGAGAAGGTGGCATCCGATTTGGCGTTGCAGTGACGCGAGAGGCAACGCCACAAGAGCGTCCACGTGAATTATCGTTGAACACAACGCTCAACTGAGTATGAAAAACGTCGAGGGTCATATTAGAGTCAGTCTTCATAGAGAGCCTTAAATTGTATAGGTCGAAGGCAGACCAGCTACCATATGATCAATCAGGTCTTGTCGTCTTTAGGTAATGATACGGCACCCGCCTCCGCGCGGATTTGCAATGCACGTGCAACGTATGCGTTGGGGTCGTCTGTTTCATGGAAGCGAAGAGCTGAAAGGCGTCGCATAACTTCCGCCTGAGTCACAGAATCGGGTCGGGCATAACGCCGACGGATGACTTCCCAGATGGAAAATGGATTGTCATCTCGTAACATGACTACAATGTCATCACCCACCATGCTCAATAAATAATGTCTTAGACGTGCCCAGTCTGTTCGAACAGCGGATCTCTCTGGATCCGAAGTCGGTAAGGAAGTTTTAGCGTGTACATATTTGTCTTAATCCCTTTGATTCCAGAAACGCTAACATCCGGTACTTCCATTGGTGAAAGTTAGCACTGGTGGGCTTAGGGATTGAACGACTATCATCAAAGAAAGACTCAGCCATTGTTGGACACAAAAAGTTCCCATTCCACAAACCACCCTCTGCTATCACTGATGAGGCGGGTGTTAAAGTGGATAGAAATGAGTCAACAAACACTTTGCATAGTAAATTATTAAAAAATTGTTATTGATGTCAGTAAAAAGAAACTAGAACATAAACCGTGTCCTATGGTTGAAAATGGTAGAAGTTAAAAATTTTATACACAATCAAAACATATGAATTCAAGTACTCAGTGTCTCGCAGAAGTATTAGTAAAAAAAAAATGAATAAATTACTAAGTGGAGCAGTAGAACAGCTGTGGCGTCTCGCGATGCACAGTTAACTCAACAGCCTAAACGCATGGTTCTGCAGATGAAATATTCGGGTATGGAGAAAAGATAGCAGAAATTGTATCGTCCGAAGGAAATAGGCTTAAACATGGGCAGGCCTAACCATGGGGAGACTGCAAAAAAAAAAAAACGAGCGACGGGTCGAAATAACCATTGACATGCATGAAACATGGGACCACGTCAGCAAACTCGTAATTGCAATTGCGGAGGTACAATCCCCTGCAAGGCTGGAGGGAGCAAGGAGAAGGAAATACTAGCAAAGTGAGTGGCCACCATGCCTGCACAGGAGAAATGAGGTGGCAGAAGCAATGAGAAGATAAAGGTTTAGTTTGGTTTATTTAGTATTAATATCCTTTTCAACTGCTATGGCCATTTCAGGACGGCGTTATAGGTCCCGCAAATTTTGCCTCGCAAGGGTTCTTTAACGTGCAGCCGGCAAACGACTACACGGGACCAACGGCTTTACTACCCTTAAGAAGGAAGTGCGTGATCTCAAGATTTTCCCCCTGAAAAAATCCTCGTCGTCCTCGGCCGGGGTCGAATCCACGTCCTCGGGCATCAGAGGCGATTACGAGTCAGTTCCAGAATTTGAGTATTGTCTACAATAGCCAATCATAAAGGTTGCAAATTTTTGTGACCACCTAATATGGGGAGGAGGGAGATTTGTGTCCGCATATAGTGTTATGATTGGTGAAGTATTCAGTGCGCCAGTTATAATTCTTAATATTTTTCTTTCTGAGATTACTAATTTTTTGGTAGCATTTTTTGTTGTTTGCGCTAAAAAGGAACCGGAAGGATCAATCATTGCTATATTAAGTATTGCATAAGGAGTCTTTGTATAAACCATGTGCTGAGAGTGATTATACACTCCAGGTGTAATCGAGGTTGAAGGCCTGGTGGCATTAAATAAAATCGAGAGTAAAACTCAACACCATGGTGGTCCCCATTTTGTGGAGACTAGTCTTCTTACTGTGGCGTATCTTGCTTCAATTTTTTCCTTTAATCTACCAATGAAAGGGTTACAACTTAATCGATCGTCCATCACAACCCCTAAAAATTTGTGTTGTCGTCTATAAGGTAGGGGTTCACCATCCATTCTGACTATGAAGCTATCTGGTCTTTTTTCCTGGTTAGCTACGGTTTTATCTTTAGAAATTTTTAATTTGTTTTTTGTTTTAGGTATGGTAGTGACTGATTCGACACCCATACCGCAATGTCATCAGCGTATACCGACATTTCTGCATCTTCATCTAGGTATTTATGTATATCACAAGTAAGTATCGTAAACAGAATTGGGCTTAATATAGCTCCTTGTGGTAAACCTCTGTTCACTGAAAACAAATACAGTAGCGTCTCTTTTTTAACAGCAAAGGAGTTTGTTGAACAGGCGGCATTGTGAAATTTGAACTAAATGATATGTACAAGTGAATATTAATGTTTACAATAAACCGTATTTGCACTTACTTTTCGCTGTCGATTATTTATAAATGAAAAAATAATCGATTACAGCCATCTTTATTTCATTATGTTTTTTTTTTTTTGGTGTCAATTTGAATAATAAAGTTCACCGAAACTGTGATTAAACTATATAAGTAAAATAAAATGTGAAGGTATTACTTTTCTACAATAAAATATTTATTAAATAAGTAAAATGTTTTGTTGGACCAGGTTATAATTGAAATTGCGGAAAATGCTGAGATCCCTGGCGAGAAATACGCCGATCCCTCAATGGCAGCACTGTAGAGCAGTCAAAAGTTTCTTTATAGATGTTCAGGGAATACGAATCCAACGCAAAGAGCACTACATCGTCAGCGTAAGCCAGCATTCTGATGTTAATCGATGTCGCTGGCAGATCGTACGCCAAACATCCGGGTGGCGATTCAGATATTGCAATAATGGTTCCAAATGAAAAATATACAGAAGGGGGATAGAGGGCACCCCTGCCTGACCCTTTTGAGAGTTTGAAGGCGGACGATATGGAACCATTATTCGTCACATATGATGTGGCCGAAACATACAGTGTGGAAATAATCATAGCAAAAGACCGAAGATGAAGATGACGAAACACTTCAAAAAGAAAAGCGTGATTCACTTTGTCAAAGGTTTTTCCTGGTCAAGGCTTGGCACAGCAAGAGTCTGTTGACGCACACGAGTTGGAAACTTCATAGTACATCGGATGGTTATTAGGTTATCGGACATCCTGCGAGATGGAATGAAGCAGGACTGTTGAGGATCGAAAAACTCATCAGCAAAAAGGTTTAATCTTTGCTGAAATACACAAGTGAAGACCTTAAAATCTGTGTTAAACATGGTTATCGGCCTCCACTGGGTCACATGTTCTGGATCCTGAACATTGGGGAGAAAGATGATCTTCCCCATATGATGGATGAAGGATATGTGATGATAGAACTGAATACTTGCGCCAGGAAAGACCCAAGAAGTTTCCATCTCGTGGTGTAGAATCTACTAGAATGAGTACGGAAAGCCGTCCAAACTCGGACAGGACTGAAGGCGCCCATTCGCCGATAGAAATTCTTGACTTAATTTTCGGTAAAAGGACGGATAATAAAGGCATCAGAATCCTCAGAAAAACATCGAAGTGCCTCTATTCACTGCTTTGTGGCATCTGATGGAACGATTGGATGGTTAAAGAATGAAGAAAAATGGGAATGGAAGGCTGATAGGATGTCGGAATCAGAATCCACTTCCCCACCTTCCACAAGCGTTGACATCGCTTGACGTTAGCTCGACGTCTCTCCTCTGCAAATGCTGCCGAGAACATATGCCTAGCGTCAGCAGCCCAGGTGAGCTTTGCTCTGAGCGCTGCGCCGGTTGCTCTGCGAATCATTAGAGCATTGATCTCGCGTCCCCCCCCCCCCCTATCTCTCGATATTGGTATACGAAACTGTCTAATATCGGCAGCAAACTACTCCTTCAGGTGGAATTGCGGAGGAGTCGTAAGATCTCTTGGTGCATGAGAAGATAACGACGACGGCGTCTCGCAGCATGCAACACAATCTTCCTAAAGAAACGCTCGATCTTGGTTTTGAGCATTAGCCACAAAGCAAGAGTAGGAGGCATATTGTGAAGATGTCTTTCCACAAACTGAACGAACATTCTCGTGTATTCCTCGTCGGTGAGCAGGGAAACATTCAAAAACCAGTTCTTATTGGAAGAAGTACCTGTAGCTGATGCTGGAAATGGAGAATTCCATGACCACATGATGGCACTGTGGTCGGAGAATGAACATGGAATGACCTCCATTGAACCATGTGAGCCAGCAAATATACGAGGCATGTTTTTTAAGTAAGTACCGTTTTGGAATTAAAAAAAGACGTGCAAAGATATCGCAATAATTTTATTTTTACATGAAAGCCTGTACCTTAATCTACTTTTCTACATAATTTCCGTGAATATTGAGGCACTTGTCATAACGTGGCACCAGTTTTTGAATACCCTCCTCATAAAATTCTGCCGCCTGACTTAAAAGATTTGATGAGATCTTTGGTCCGATTAGCCATATGTGGACGGGCATTGTCATGCAGCAAAAGGCGATACCCTTACTCAACTTGCCACGTCTTTTGTTCTGGATTGCACGACGCAGATTGTTCAATGTCTCACAATAAGACGCTGCATTGATTGTCTCATTACGAGGCAGAAACTCCACTAGCAATACTCCTTTTCTGTCCAAAAAAACTGTGCACATGATTTTCCGGGCAGAAATTGTTTGCTTAAACTTCACTTTTTTGGGTGATGATGAATGTCGCCATTCCATGATGAATGTCGCCATTCCAAGAAATCGTATAACAGCCCGTACTTCACAATCGGCGGGACTCACGATTGTCGGAGGCATCTTAAACACTCAGTAAACAACGTATACAATGAAGAATCAGACTGTAATGGCGTCAGTGCGTAGACAAGAGATGTAGTTAACCAGCGCGCATGCGCGGAACGCCGACCGTAGCGCTGCGGCGGCGGAATCGCAAAACGGTACTTACTTAAAAAACATGCCTCGTATTATCCATAAGAAAAAGGTCTAATCGAGATGTCACAGTGGGCCATTGATGGTAGATGGACCCGCGATGGTTATTTTGTGGAGAGCTTGTCCATATATCGAATAATGCATTTTGCTGGAACAAACGATCAACTTATCCAGATGAAAAGATGTTATAATCAACTGGGTGACAGTTAAAGTCACCAGCAATCACTACAGGGAGAGACGAGCACAGAAAACTATCACCAAAAATGTCCGTTTCTCTGCTAAAGCACAAAGGGCATGCACATTAAGCAATCGGAAATTGGCAGCAGATGTTAAGATGTCTAACGAAATCATTCTGTAATCGCAGTCGTACATACATTTCCGATACCTGTCTGGTGGGGGGGGGGGGGGTTGAAAATGATGGTTCAACCCCTTGACCAAGGTCAGTGGAAAGAAAGGTCTCGCAGTGGGGCAGCCAGTAGTGACACTGTTAGACAATAGACAGTATTCATTGGAAGCAAGTGATCACAAAGTGTCTTTTCAGCTTCTCCACTTTCGTTGTCAAGGCACGGTTAAGACTCATTTTACATGTATCTCGTTACTGACGGCGAAGTGCCTATTCACCTTGTCATCAGATTAAGACCGGAGAAAAGTTTGTCAAGCAATTGTGAACTTTGTGTGGAGGCCTGACATCATTCGCCACCCCCTCCATGCAGAATTCTTTTTCATCCCCTTCGATAGAGGAGCATTCGGGTTGCCTGACATTTGCTAGACTCTCTTTGTTGCCATAGTGGCAGCACTGGTTCGTGTTTTGTCATCCCTCCTCCTAATTTCGTATTTTTGTATCTCGGGCTCGGGTTTTTCTTCAAGTCACCTTCCAGTGCCTCCATCATGTCCATCTTTCTTCGTCAACCAGACTTTTATATAAACTTTCAAATGGACTTACTAAACTTTGTTTCCGTTCTACGATAAATTAATGCGGACACTTTTGATAATGGAAAGCCATCATGGTTTTTCCAACACTCTGACCAGGGTGCAGGGCGAGACCACCCTGCGTATCCGTGGACAGAAATTTTAAGATTCTCCGTTCCATTTGAAAGAAAAAAATTCAATTTTCAATGGCTGTTGTTGCACCACAGTTTCCTCTCCCTTCAGTGTCTTCACATGTGGAAAGTGGTCAGTTCTGCATTGCGGTTTAGTTGAAACCATCCCACAAATATTACCAAAAACGTGATTTCCATTCGACTGGCTCGCTCGTTTGGTGAAACTTCACTCTTTTGATAAAAAAAAAAAAAGCTACCAAAAACGTGAGTGCCCGTTCGCGCAATCCATCTGGGATCGTCTTGGACAGCATTACAGGCTGGTGAGATTTTCTTACTTGTCCGTGCGCTACTTCTTCGCCGTTATCACCGGCATATCATGAAAATCAGACCTAGCCGCCTCGATTGCCTTCATCAATCGAGATTTATGGATGACACGTATGGAGAGATCTGCTGGAGTTGTCCATCCGTCATCGATAAACTGGAGGAAGGTGGCTGTCCACCTGAGATCTTTTCTCTTTTTGGAATGGCTAGGTCCCGGCTAGGTCTATCGGCATTCCAGCGGCTTTATTCGGTCATCGGAGGCGACTGAGCTTCTTTCATCTTAACCTTCCCGATGGAACTTTAATGGTTCACCTCGTCATGAGTCATTTATTTATACAGATTTTGTTGTGGTAGTCCCTAAGACTGCACGTTACTTTTATTCCATGTGGGCCTGTGCGCGTGACTAAGAACTTTAGAGGCGTCTGCTGAGGTAATACCATCAGCCTCAGCTGCAACATCATGAAAACCGGGTGACCGCCATCTAAGAAAGGAGATCCATGATGATAACCAAATAGGCAAGAAGGCCCTGAGAGATAACCAGCAGGAGGATTGGTCCAAAGGAACTCAGCAGCCAAGCAGTAAGCGTGAGTCTCGACAACGGTCGCCGAGCGAGCAATAGGATGTGAAGAATTTAATGGCGGCTATCCCATTTTTCGGAAATATCTGGAAAAGGTCGCACCCGGAGTCCACCCAAAAAATCTTTAAATGGGTCGAGTAGGATGTCTTTGGAAAGATCGCGAAAAAACAACAACCTTTGTAGGAAAATGTTTTTTTCCCAATCGGCTTCCTTCAGAAAATAAACAAAAACACTTTCACATCACGTGTTTATCTCTGTTAAACTGTTAACGATTCCTGCGCATTGTTTGTTGCTATCATGACAACTTACTCTGAAAATGCCTTTTTTCCAATGAAGAAGGGTTTTACATGTTGATGGTATTAGGAGAATGTCAGCAAAATTATCGTACTCCAGAGATAATTGTACACATCACTCCAAAATGTTTTTTCAGCCGCTTGCGGTTCGTGTGCCCGGACCCCGATGATCATGTGACTTTTGAGTGCCCTGGCCCGTCTCTCGTTGGCCTCGGGAGCAGCCCAACCACAACACGGATGTGAACAAAAGACGGATGGGTTGTTCCATGTCAAGTGGTCTAAATTTGAGGGAAAAAATTAGTCACCATCTCTAATCTTCATAAAAGTTGTGTAAATGTAGAACCACGCTTTAAATGAAGCTATGCGAAATTTCATTTTCAGAAATTGTATAGTTGGGTGCAGGGGGCTCCGGGAAAAACAGGGGCCTGTAATATTATGTTTCCTGAATGCTTAGTGTCACGTGTCAATGTGATCAAGAAAGGATCGATAGGTAATGGTAAGTAGTAAGCAAATAAATTTATTCAAAATAAAATAAATAAAGTTGACGCAGTGGAATATATCAAGTGAAAGTCAAAGTTTATCTGCACGTGGCACGAACTCTTGGATGACGTGGGAATCACCTCTGACGTCGTCGATATACGGTTGATAAACGGAGAGGGCGGTGTTGCTATTTGCAAACGTCGCTAGAAGATCTCTCTCCGAACGTGGCGTTTCGCAGTGAACGCTCACCAGATCGCAATGCCGATGGAATTTCACTGGACAATAATGATCGGTGCACTAATTGACGAGAACTGCGCTGAATTAAAGAAGGCACTCATAAACAGTCACGATATGCTTATATCGACGACCACTCTTTGGCACAGTCGTAAAAACGTTAGCACATGGAGCTCTAGCAGAGTGGTAGAATAAATATTCAATAAAAATACAGTCCACAGTCCTGAAATGCGGCGAAGCAGACTCTACTTGAGCTAATAATTAAATGAAGCGACGCACTACACTTTTCGTCGTCGCTAACTTCGCTGGCAGTCAATTTCTCGGCGAGAAAATATTACTGACAGGAATGTGTCCACTCTTGAGCTAAGGGTGGATACGAATAGATGCGGTGAGTGACGATGCAAAGCGATAATTTAGTTCTAACGTTAAATAGCGTGGGATTTACACACTAAAGACACTGTCCGGTTGTCGGTACTGTTAGGTACAGAAAGAAAGACACAGTTCGGGGATTAAGAAAGAAAAGTTCACAAGTTCACGGTCGGCGAGGTGGACGCAGAGAGTCGTTTCGTCGAAGCATGCGACTTACGGAGAAGCCAGCGAAAAGGCGGAGTATTCCTCCTGTTCCTTGTCCGTGGTACAGGGCGAAAGAAAACGGAAACACTCCAGCCCAGACGCTGTCAACTCGATCAGCTCCCGCCGTCTCAGGAAACGCCGTTTCAAAGTCTGAGAATAGTTCAGCTCGTACGTGGCTGTGGAAAAGAGTCAAATGGCTTAACATTACCACACGTACCTGACGAGGAAATTGACTCGTCGACTCGTCGTTGTCGTTGTCGTTGCTTTCGTTCCGGCGTTCTCGGGCGTCGTCAGCACACGATAATGTTGGCCGCTCGCCTCCTTGCTCGACGCTGTAGTAGTCGATATAAGCTCGTGGCAAGGGCGCTTACGAGGGGTTGCGCTCGTTGCTGGAAAGCTTCGCTGTCGGCGACCGCTTCGGCTGCTTCGATATGTGGCGGACGTGTAGCTCCGTCTCCCGTCGGTTCCTCGTGGCGGGGAATTGCCTGACACCGATGATGTCGAGAGCTCGCTCGCTGTCGGCTTGCCTGATGCTGGCGACGGCGAAAGTTCGTTCGTCGTCGGCGTCC
>JAHWFO010086623.1:55570-68088 GCA_023313115.1 Rhysida immarginata
GCTGGCGACGGCGAAAGTTCGTTCGTCGTCGGCGTCCGTCACCTTGCTCTGACGGGCTATTATCGAGCCGCTGTTCCTGCCGTCGTTTGCAGTCGTTTCGCTCATTTAACGCCGAGCGAACATGGCAAACGATGTTTTCTTTACGATTCCCTATCGTATTCTGCCGTCGTTCGTCTTTCCCGCTCGCTTTCTTCTGACGTCGTTCACTGTCGGCCAATCCCACTCCAAAACGTCGAACTCTCGGATTGTCGTCCAATCCTACTTTTCCCTTTTCGTCGTCTCGGAGAACCGAACGTGAAAACGTCTTAGAGCGACGATGTTTGACACGTGACACTTAGTCATTTTCTAGCTATCAAGCCCATAAATGTCTGTAGGCACCCAATATAGCATCCTCCTAGCTTATTCGGTTTGGGAGATATTTGCCTTCCAACTAGGGGTTTAATTCGACACGGTGAATTTTAAAGCGACCTTCAGTTTCTCTTCTTTATAACAGTGTTAGAAAGAGAAGATTTTCCTCTTTAAAAATCGTTCTCTTTCATGTTAGAGGCCTTATGTGCAGTAGCCGCTCAGTACTTGAAATTTTTATCGCCAATGGTTTAGCCAATAGCGATTTTCTTTAAGCCAGAATCTCATGTTTTTAGCCAAAATTTAAAATTAAAAATAAATTATGTTCCTAATAAAAGACATATCCTTTTAATCACATGATAATCTCATTTTCGAGGCTGAAAATATAAATTTTCCATATAAATAGAATTAGCCAAGTATGTTCGCCAAATGTGATTGTTTATTCGTCTGATTAGTTGAACTGTCGCCACTGGCGATTTGGCGAGCGGACTGCGCGGACACTTATGCGTAATGCTAAACAGAATTTTATGAAAACCATGTGAAAGAAGAAATATTGGTTTTCCAACTATATAAATTATTCTTTTATTGATTTGTTATAAGTGAACCATTTCTTTGTTATAGATCATATAATTATTATTGAATAAAATTGCAGGGTTCAAAAAATGTACGTATTATACTCGGAAAATCCTTGCGTTGGTCTATGGTGGCTGAGCTATTACCAATTTATTGTCTAAAAGATTTGTTTCTGTGGTTTCTTTATGGTTCCCGGCGTAATGCACATTTCCGTAGAAAAAGAAAAAATATCTGATGATGAAAAAATGGAAAAAAATATTGCTTCATAAGTGATTGGAATTTATCTTCGATTCATAATAAACAGTCGAGTCACATTAATGTGACCACCTTTTAATATTTGGAATAACGATCATGTGCAGCTCGGACAGCAGCTAGATGGGCCGGGAGAGACTCAATGAGGAGCTGGAAAGTGTTCACAAAGATATTGAACCATGCTGACTGCAGTTGACAGCTGTTGGAAGGTGCGAGTAGAATATCCATGGAATGAATACCCGATCGAGATGGTTCCGATACAGATGCTCGATTGGGTTTAAGTCCGGGGAATCTAAATTCCCCGGAAATACAGTAGGTAAAGTCTTCCTCGTGCTCTTCTAATCACTCGCGTACAATTCTAGATGTACGAGATGTCGCATTGTCGTGCTGGAAGATGCCATCATGCCCAGGAAAACAGTACGCGTTTACTTGTCAGCAAAGATCGATACTAGGGATGTAATACTGCTTTTCTAATAAAATATATTAATCGGTGATATAATTACATTTATAAACACTCTTTATCCGAATCTCTATCATGTGGTCAAAAATGGAATTGTTAACTATATAGTTGTAACGGTTCTCAGTATATCCACTGCACGGAATGGTTAGAATATACAGTATGAATGCTTTCAGAATCACATGAGCGTTTGGAGTACCCGAACAAACTTGTGAATTCTCTTTTATAAACATGAGATGATTTGATGATTAGCTTTAAGGAGGTTCTTTTTTGATAAACAATACTATCTGTGATTTGGGTGTTCCGTTTGATTCTACAGTTCTACAGAATATCCTGGCGGTTACTCTTCTACGTGGTCTTTGTCGCTTTACTGGCGATCTTGGTAACACAGAAATATATTCAAAGCTGTATGATATAGTTGTCCTTCCCATCTTGAATAATGGCTTTGTAACGGGTAAAATAAGCAAGGGTTGAACTGACGAGTTCCAGCGGCCTTTCCCGTACAGAGATCTTCCGGGGGGAGACAAACTGTAAAGGAAAAGGTACGATTGACATTAGCAATGAGGTATTCTAGCCAAGTAAATTATCTTACACCAAGTCTAAGCGTAATTAAGGAGACCTCCCTTCAATCTGCTTCAGAGGACGTAGTAGAGTGCTCTCGTCATCATCAAGGTCATAAGAAAATCAAATATACACGGACAGACTTGTGTCTGACGCAAAAAAAACCGGGGCTTTATTAGTAAAAATCTTTCCTTATCAAACTTACATTGGGAGTGAAGATAAGATAAGTGAGTGTGACGCAAGAAGCCCCCACGGCCGTGAGGTTTCTGAATATTCTCTCTATTTCGAAAGCTAGGCGTCCTTCGATTTTATCTAGCGACGTGAACCCAAATGGCACCCTTTCTTACAGGTTTGGTATCCGGAACTTTACGGATTTCTATTCATTTGTATTTTTAATTATTTATGAAGAAGGACTAGGTGGTTCACCCTGAATAGGTTCAAACTTGCAGCCTCAGAAAAAGAACCCTTCAGGTGAGAACTGTATGGAGAGGTTTCATCAAAAGAGTACGTCGTGAGCGCTTCTGTGCGTCCAAAAATATTCTTTACAAAACATTATTATCTTCAGGCTTTATCGCCACCGGCGTTCAGAGAAGAAAAAAAAATAGTTTTTTATATATATGGTTTAAAAAATTACTTCAACAACATTAAAAGGAGACTAAAAGGTCAAAATTCAAAGGGTCCACGAGATTATACCATATATGTATTAGCTACAACAGGTAAAAGTCTTTCTTTTAGTTTTGCATTCTTCTTATACAAACTTCACCATGCATTAAAATTCTCTGTATTTTTCACATCCGGATAAGACGTACTTTGGAAATCACAGGTAGGTCTTAAGAACATGTCTACTTAATCTCTTCTCAACACAATACCTTTTGTTTGCGTCTGCTATTTTCTAAATCAAATAGCTAACGTTTATCTTGTCTCTTTTCTTCTAGTTTATAACAAGATCTAGGTGAGTTCTTAATGGGTAGCCTTAATCCGATTCATACCTGAGTACATTCATGCACATTATTAATCTTTCCTATTTTTTTTTTCCTTTCCACTTTTATATCTTTTTACAAAGTCATAGGGTTGTGGGAATCGCGATGACTCGTTACGGTCTCTTTATAAATTTCTTCAAAACTTCGAAGAAGAAGAAACTGAGCAACAGCAAGGAGGGAAGGAAATACTAATACTAAGCTAAAAAACGGGTAGGGGAGGGGAAGACCCAAATCCGAAATGAAGACAGGAGTTTGGGCAGGTTAGTGGGATTTACTGTGCTAAAACTAGAACAACATCTTACGAAACCCTTTGTATCTTTTTTCCATCGTTACGGTTTTCAGCACGGTGCGTGTCTCCACAACAGAACAGGATAACCATCGGAATGGAGCGGGCTGGCGCGGAGTCTCCTTGAGAGTCTAGCTTCGAAGCCATAAGTTTTGATCACTCTATAAGGAAAAGGAATAAACAAAAATCAAGAAAAGCAGTTTTTCAAGTCTATGGCCCGAATACTGGGCTTAGTACCGAAAAATCTTGGGATTTGTCGCATTTCAGTTATTGGTAAGGACACATCAGTCGTCAGCATTCTTATGCCAACTCCGTTTCGCTGGAGTTTGGCATCGGCGTTCGTTTCATGTCGTTGAATTAATCATCATCTTCATCTCTGTAGGTTTTCATGACATCGCCGAGCGAGAGATGGAACGAGTAGAGGACGAAATCGTCTTTCGGTAGACAATTCTTCGAGGCCGATCTCCATCTCCGCCTGATTCGCTTGATGGCTGCCGTCGTTCTAAAAAAACTTCCTTTTTTATTACATCTTAATACGTCTTTCTTCTTAACGATGTGAAACTCATACACAAAATTTCCTTTGTTAAGGACATTGTTGTTCTCGTTTATTTTTTTCTTCTCTCCACAATGGAGGACCATCTACGTAGCCGACGAAAAAGACAGGCCTGGGCACTCAAAAGTCACCTGACTATAGTAGTCTGAGCAATAATCCAAGTTTCATCGTCTCCATCTCGGATTTTAACAATCGGTGTTTTTTCGTCTGTTGGAAACAATGAAGTTTGGATGTGTTGCTCAGACTACTGTGATCAGGTGGTTTTTGAGTGCCCAGGCCTGTCTTTCTCGTGGGCTACGACCATCTATAATTGACGTCAACGGGACATCAGACCTGTCGGTCGAGACAACACCTTCTAGACACAAGGCCTCGACACTGAAGACTCTGACGTCATACAGTAGGCAGCAAGGCCAACTATAAATACAGGCCGGGGCAGTCGAAAATCACCTTTTACATTGCTTTCGACTGTCCTGGCCCGTATTTATAGTTGGCCTTGTTGCCTACTGTTTGACGTTAGAGTCTTCCGAGCCGAGGCCTTGTGTCTAGAAGGTGTTGGTCGAGATAACATGACGAAAAAAAAACCCGGGGGGGGGGGGACCCGAAGCAAGGCTTGTAACACCAAAATGGACGTTACAGCTTCACCGATTTGGACCAGTTGTGCGCCGATTCATTTACAAACTGTTTTACGTGTCGAAAGATGTTTTGTTCGTGTATTTTAAAACTGATTCGGGAAAACTTTACTCTTTTTCTGAAGTATCAAAAAGAGCAATTATATGTTGAGTTCAGAAGGTCTTAGTATATCAAGATATTCTGTTTCTTTTTAAATTGTAAGAGGTTATACTCCTTCTATACAGTCTGTACTTTGATCTTACATTAATTTTAAGATACCTTCTTTTCGTCTTCGAAATGACCAGTTTTTCTCTGTATGGATTCTTCATTTCAGCGTTTGATTCGATTTTTTCAGTATTTTCCTTAAGTTAGATAATGATTTTGATGTTTTTCATTCTTCTTGTTATAATTGCAAATATCTTATAAGAAATGTGATTGGCAATGTTTTGTTATGATTTTCTTTTGATATAGCCGTGCTCATATAGCTCTGGCATCTATGCAATAACATGGCACGTAAAATTAAACAGATGATAAAATAACAAATGAAAATCTTCCACGGATGCGCTTTTTCTGTAATTTTTTTCAATAAAAGAAGGCTTCTTGAACTCTTTCCCCACTATTAAGAACTTATGTTTCTTAAGAGTTTGTTTTAATGCTCAAAAGTTGCAATATAAACAGCGACTTATTTATGTAATAAAAATACTCATTCACCAAAAGTCATGGCACACCCCTCCAATCAGGTTCCCTGTCCGTAACGAGACACCTTGATATCATACAATCATTGTAAGCAAAACTAGCTGCAGAAATGGCAGCATGTCGAGAGCTATCCGTATTTGAACGAGGGACGACTGTTGGTGTCAGACGGCTGCCTCAATATCAGATGTAGCTAACATCCTGCAATTTTCCCGCTGTAACGGGCCTAAAGTGGGCACGTACAATCTTCGATCGACCTACTGATATAAGAGGAGGAGGACTGCAATTGGGAAAGTTAAGAGTTACGGCCCTATCTGATTTATCACCAGAGTATCCCCGCGAAAAGATAAAGACAGTTGAGCTTTTCCCAATGATTAAGTTTATTTGCTTTCTACGACTCTAAAAGGATAAAGTTAAGACTGCAAATAGATAAATATTAAGTTTAAATGGATACCAAAAACTAAACTTGCTTTATATTAAGCTTTTTTTGTTATTTAAGAGGAAGCGAAGACCTGGGTACAGGTATAAATAAGGTCCTGGAAGAAAGTATAAGGTCGCTTGAAAAAACAATGCTGTGTCTAAACCATTTATTTGTAAGATCTGTTCTTTCAGAATATTGTTCAATAACACAAAATAAACATGTATGTGTAAAATGAATCCATTCTAAACAAAAATAGTAAAATTATAACAGAAAACTTCATATTTCAGGTATTTTGCCTGGAAATAAGTTTAAGGTCGGGATGTATTTTGTTTTAATAGCCAATGAAATCGCCCTTTTTTCAATAGCCTTAATCATTCGGTTAGTCATGGAGTCTGTGATGTGTTTTAATACTTCAGGAAGCATTTCTCCCCATGCCTTTTTCACTTCTGCAACGAGTGCTTCCTTGGTGTTGTATTGGCGACGATTCTGGTACACGGTACGCACCAAGATACCCCATAAGTTCTCAACTGGGTTCAAATCAGGGCTACGGCTTGGCCAGTCTAATACAGTTATATGGTTGGCTGAAAACCATTCTTTTGTAGATGCTGAGCTGTGGATCGGTGCGTTATCCTGCTGAAAAATCCAGTCGCCTGAAGTGATGAGAGGGGCATGCGGTAGTAAATTGTCTGCCAGCATGTCCTGGTACTTTAAGGAATTCATCCTTGTGTTTATGAACACAATAGGAGTTTTCCCACCCCGCGCAAATCCACCCCACACCATCACCGAACCCCCACCAGCTTGCCTCTTGGAAAAATATTCTTGATTCCCACGGATATCATGCCAATATCGAGTGAAACCATCAGGTCCGTCTAGGTTAAATTTTTTCTCGTCAGAGGAAAATTCCATTTTCCCATTTGCACATTTCTTGGCAAAGGCAAGTCTTGCATCTTTGTGAGCTTGTGTCAGTGGTGGTCTTGCCATCATCTTGGAGAACGACAGATGAGGATCCGACGAGAGTACACGTCTCACAGTTCTACTTGTGCATTTTAAGTTTAACTGTTCTTTAATAACAGCCGAGGAATGATGTTTGGTGCGGGCTAATCGCAAAGCCCTCAGTTTCTCTCGGCGAATCATTGCTGGTGGTCTCCCTGATCTTGTCTTAACGCCATAATTGTCTTGATCTTTTAAGAAATTATTTACAACAGTTTTTGATCTTCCAATTTTTGCAGCTATTTTGGATCCAGTTAGGCCAGACTGCTTGAATGCCACAATTTGACCTTTTTCAAACTCAGAAAGATGCTTTCCTTTCGGCATTGTGAAAGTCACAAGATATAAGGAAAATGTGTCAATAATTTTACTTTACCTAACTCAAGAACACTTATTTAGCATGTATTTGTGTAATTTTGAGTCAGTGGTCGGCATGTCTCATTAAATTTAGGGGAAATAGGAAGCGACCTTATACTTTCGTCCAAGCAGAATTGCTGAAATATCACATTTATTACTATAATTTTATTTTTTATCTTTACTATGGACTCTTTATTATTTATAGATATTCTTTATGTGTTGTTGAACAATATTCCGAAAGAACAGATCGTAAAACTAAACGGTTTCGACACAGCATTGTTTTTTCAAGCGACCTTATACTGTCTTCCAGGCCCTTAGAGTTTTTATTACTTTTTTAATAATAAAAGGAGCATGAAAGGTAATGAAATAAAGCTACATAGAAATTAATCTTCGCAAACAGCGGACAAAGCAGGGCAGGCGGGGATACAAATCCGGACGAACCCACAGATGAATGTGACCGTTGTCGGAAGAGATGAATTTACACCTTTGTAGACACTGGTTGCTCTGACGAATCGCTATCCAACTTGGAAACGAAAAAAAAAGAAAATAGAAAAAGGGGAGGATAATATATATGTTTGAGTAAATTATTAAAAACTAAAAGACAGGGTATTAAAAGTGGCGCTGTGAAGCAAATGGAAAAAGAACAAATATAATCAAATATAGTAAGCAAAGATCAAAAGGTATTTGTTGCTTCTAAACTGATAAGAAAAAGTCCTGAGATTGTTTCTTTTGGATTAAAGCTGGTGTAGCAACGGAGTCCAAAAGCTCGCAGAGAGGTCACAAGTTCGAAGGTGATCCTTTTTTTTCTTGCGTGGGCGTTGGTCTAAAAGCTCGAGGGTAAATCAGAACCGCCTAGGCTTCTGCCAATTGTTCCAATAAAGGAAAAGTCTGGTACAAAAATAAAAAGTCCGACATAGACTTCAAAAAGATAAAATAAAACCAGAAAAATAAAAGCTGATGAATAATTTTAAAGTAACGGGAAAACAGAAACAAATCAGTAAAACTCTTACCCTTGAAGGAACTTGGTGAGACACGGGACAAAAAAAATAACAAACGTAAGCGACATAACACATACTACAAAGATCACCAACAATAAACAAACGACGGAAGGTAAGGGAACACTCGCTCAAGACTTCATCCGCATCAGGGAGGAAAAACAGAAGAGTAAGAGAAGTACCTAAAGGAAAAATAAAGAAAAGGCACAGAAAGATTAAAAGAAAACAAAATCTGACATTAAAGCAGCAGGCGCTTGACTAAGTGAACATTAAGGCAACAAAAAAAAAAAACGAATTGAGTTGAATACCCCTTAGGGTGGCAAAAGTAATGTCCTTATTAAGCATTTTGAGTAAAAGAAAAAACGTTCTGTGAAAAACAAACCAAAATCCAGTGATTTAAAATTCACAACAAATTTTCCATATTACTTTGAGAGTTCTGAGAAGGCGAGGCCGCTATCCGCAACTGGAAAATCATCGTCACTGGCGGAGGAAGCCATCGAATAAGATTGGTGAAGGCTCAATGCTCAACCAACAACGGCGAGTAGAACAGGCGAAAGTACCGGCGTTGATTTCATCCGAAATGGGAGACAGCTGGGCCATTCGAACACACACAGTTCAATAGTCGGCATCGTTTCCGAACGAAACTTTAATCAACAACATCGCGGTCGCAACAAACCTATCGATTCGTCCGATTCAAACCCCATACAGTTGATCCCATTGATCCAAACAGATGAATTGCAATGAACGGCCTGAAGTCGAAAAACAATCTTCTTTTTGACTATGATGGCGTTCCAATTCCTTCGGAAGATGCTTGAGGGCAAACCATCCTTAGTTGACTGGATGAGAGCTCGGACGCAACTGCTCAAAAAGCCAAGAAACTAAAAATAGCAAAAAATCAACACGCGCAACAGACGTGAAACGCTGTCGTTCTAAAGGAAAACAAAAACCTCGAGAGAAAATAATTGCGATTTCCTAAGGAGAAGCAACAAAGGGAAAATTTTACTATTACAACAATGAGTCCTTTTAAAAAGCAAGCTTATTTTTAAAGCTATGGAAGATTAAATATTTAAAAAGATAATTAACGCGAAATCCCTTAAAACTGACCGGAAAATTCTCTTTCCGCTATTTTTATCAGGCTCAAAGGTCCTATACCTAACCCATTATGAAAAAACCTCAATTCGAAATTTGGTGCTGAGGGAAACGACACAAATGGTTGCGACTATTGTTTTTTTTTTTGCTAATACTTAACGACAGCTAATAGATAAGCATTGTGAAAATAAGTCTGGCCAGACTAAGGCGAGGAAGGAAAATCCTCAATAATACGCTATTCGTTAATCAGAACCTAGAATCATGTAAACCAACTTGACGCGTCGTGTGAACCCTTTAAATAGACATGTGAGAGGGGGCTACAGTAACCTCCCTAAAACACAAGATTACTCTCAACACCAAAAAACGAAGACTAATTGGAGCGTAGAAAAGGGGCGCCAGAAAAGGCAATGAATTAGTAGAATCCCGACACTACAACAAGCGGGAAGGAATAGGCAGCGGCATCCGCAGAGGGAGCCAGGCAAACGCCGAATAAAGAGCGTCAAATTAAACGCGAACGCCTCCCTTAATTCTCAGAACCCCAGAATCAAGGAACGAGAATGGTAGCAACGTAAAAATCGGGCACATTTGGCTACGGTAGAGCCAAAAAAATTGAGTACCTTAACGGTTCTCAAAAAAGGACCGTTACACCGCATAACCGTTGCAAGGATCTATCCAGAGTACCCCAACGAGGGGTTACAGCGGACGGGCCGCCCACGCCTCATTGATGCCAGAGGTGTTGGCCGGGTCACCCGGCTTGCAACTGCTGACCGAAGGGCGACAGCGGGCCAAATCATCATGAGGTACAACCAGGGACGTCCCATAACTGCGTCCGTGATGCCAATTCGGCGAACCTTGGCAGCTGCAGGCTTTGGGAGCAGGAGGCCACGACAGGTGTTACTCTTGACAGCTGCACATCGTCGGCAACGCCTAGCCTAGGCCAACCAACATCGACATTGAACCGCTGAGGACTGGCAAAAGGTTGCCTGGTCCACCGAGTCATGGTTTTAGCTGTATTGGGCCGATGGTCGCGTCCTTGTCTGGCGCAGGCCACACGAAGCCATGGACCCCGCTTGTCAGGTGGGGACCACTCAGGCAGGTGGAGGCTCCATACTGGTCTGGGGTTTTTTCTCGTGGCATGCAATGAGTCCATTGGTGTATCTGACATCCACTCTGCGTGCTACTACCTACGTCGCCACCCTGACATCCACCTGCACCCCTTTATGAACTGTTTTTACCCCGCGGGGGTCGGCATCTTCCAGCAAGATAATGCGACCCTTGTGACACGGCAGTGCCTGGAGGAACATCCTACCGACTTCACGACAATGATTTTGGCCTCCACGTTCCCCTGATTGCAATCCCATTGAACATTTGTGGGATGTCTTCGAACGATCTGTAAGGTCGTCACCAACACAACTGATAAATGCAGCATCGTTATGGAGTGCAGTGGAGGCAGCATGGCTTGCAGTGCCTGTGGATGTGTTCCGGGGACTGGTAGACTCTCTTCCTCGACGGGTCGCCGCCATTATCTGGGCCAGAGAGGCCCAACACGTTATTAGGCAGGTGTGACATGACTTTTAGTGAGTGAGTGTAATTATATTTCTTGAAATTTCTTTCTTTACCGTTATTATCGGTAATACTGGTAATGGAGATTTGCCTTTTCAGTATTATCGGTAATAAGAAATCCGGTAATATTGACAACCCTAATCGATACGTATTTAAATCGACTCGTACTGCCATCCACAATGATGAGTGCACCCAGAGAATGCTATGAAAACATTCCCCAGACCATAACGCTGCCTCCGTCAGGTTGTTGCCGCCCATAAATGGTTGAAGGGTGTTTATTTTCTGAGGTTTCTTTCTATATGCGCCAATGTTCCACACGTCCGATGGAACAAAAAACGTGATTCATCTGAGAAAGCAACCTTATACCAATCAGTGGATGTCCAGTGTCGTTACTGCCGTGCAAATTCCAACCTCTTCCGCCAATGCACACTCGTTAGCGTAGGTGTTGTCACTATCCGTCTGCTGCGGAGCCCCATACGCAGCAACGTTCGCTGAACTGTCGTTCTGAACACACGTGCGGAAGCCCCCTGATTCATTTGAGCAGTAAGTTGCTCCATTGTAGCACTCGATTCACCCGAACGCACTGCCGCAGCCGTTTCCCCCCTCTTTCATCTATTGCTCGTGGAGTACCACAATTTCCATGTCGATTATTTTCTATAGTGCCATTTTGCCATGCGCGGTACACTTTTATTACAGCAGCATGCGACAGTTCACAAATTCTGCAGTTTCTGAAATGCTGCCACCCTTGGCCCGAAACCCAGTAATCATTCCTTTCTGCATTGCAACAATTATTGATATGTTTTTCGAATGCCTACAACACGCAGTATATACTCACCCAATCTGCTGATGACAGCTTATTTATTGACTCATTTATTTAACGATTGGTTATTTAGCGCTGACATCGCTAATAGGAGCTATATATCCGCTTTGCATTAATATGACTCGACTGTTTATGAGCTTGTCTGTTAAATTGTACTGTATTATTCTTGCTATTGCTGTAGGAGCTGAAATATTGGCAATTATTATATGCTTTCTGGTATCTCAGCAGGTGTCTCTTCTATGAGCCCAGTAAATTGATTTGCAATTCCATGGGGACGTAAGAAAACTTGATAAAGGAATCGTGCTTTTCAAATGAAATCTCACAAATATTGCCAAACCACTATTTATTGTCATAAATACAGCCAATGGATTGCAACAAATGAGCTAAAAAAGATGAGGCTGAATTAATGGACACAAAATGATGGTTTTCTCTTATTCCTGCTACTGTACGACTCTTTTAAATTTTTCTACTTGATTTATTCGAATTACATCCATTTCGCGTTTCGAAAGAAAAAGAATTTGATTCCGTTGTGACGAATCTCCCCTTTAAAGCTAGCCTACTGTTATTAATTACTTTAGGGGTTCATTAGGGACAAGGTCCATCAGTAGTTCGGGAATCGCCGAGGGCACAAGAGCTAATCCTAAAAATAAAAAATTACTTACACATTACAAGAGCACTAACCACACGTTAAGTTAAGGATGCAAGACCACTTTTATATAGTGTCAAGTGAACCTTTTACTGATCCCAGGGGTGGTTCACAGAAACCCCTGTCGGCCCGGCCCTTCAAAGTTTACCCAGACACAAGCCTTATAACCTAATTCCGCGCGTCCAACATCGGACATACAACATTAACAGTGTTGTGGCTTCTTGGCACCGGCATGCAGCGAAGCTACCCACACTTTGCACAGCTGCCTCCCCCCCCCCTTCTTACTGGCACTGCACGTCTCCACGCAAAGTATAGTTAATGTAAAACATAA
>JAHWFO010086623.1:68098-159227 GCA_023313115.1 Rhysida immarginata
CCTCTGATAACCACAGTCAAACTACTATTTCTTTTAACTCAGTACATCATAAGAACATGTACATTTTCACTAGTACCTGCAATCGTCTTTCATGGTGCGTAATTTAAATAAGTGAATTTTTGAAGTACATTTTTTTGCATTGAAGGAATCGACTCCCAAGCATAACAAGATAATTCTTGAAGCTAAGAACCTGCTCTTTTCAATGACAATAAAAGATCTTGATTGGAGAAAAAGGTTTTGTGCTATTTGGCTGTAAAAATTTAAATGGCAAGTTCAAAGATACATATCACTGAAACTAAGCAAGCCTAGCTGCTAATACTTTGGAAGTTTAAAACGAGTAGTTTGCTTGATTGGCTTGCCAAAACACAAGCTTCCAGAAGGTTTCATTTCCAAGTTATGAGCAGCAAAATTCTGCTTAAAAATTTGCGCGGCAAATTATTTTGCCCACATTGTAATGGCATAGCACTAAAAATAAAAACTTCCAAATCTTGATACTGCAACCACTGTATAAAGAATAAAAAGTTTGCCAAAATTGCCAATTTTTAGGATAGCAGTTCCAATACAGCAGCACTTGAAACTTGGCAATTTATTTGTGCGCACAGTCGCATTCCGAAGGGGGCCTTTTTTCAGGAGGCCCTGGCAACCTTACTTTACTGAGAGTGAAATTTTGCACAAAATCAGTAGATGCATCCAACATTAACTATACCAAATTTCAATGAAATTGAAGATGGTACCTAAAACACCTCTTGGTCACTTGACATGGAATGACCCAAACAGCTTTTAGCTAAAACTCCTAATAAGGACGCATTATTATCCTGTCCATTGTTAGCATTGGCGGTTGCAAACAATTAGAAAACAGCCATTGGTTTAATTGTTAAGTATAATAATTAAAATAAAAATAATTGTGAAAAATGAAAACAATTGTGAAGGTCAGAATTTTAATTGTAAAATTTTTACAATAAGTTACAGATTGCAAAGGCATTTTTTTTTTAAATGTAGCATCTCTTCATCGATAACATTGTTTTGGCATTTGAGAAGCCATGTAATGGAACGTAAAATCATACATGTTTTATAACGATAGTATAATTAATCAGATGGAATAGATAGGGAATAGATACTTAAACTACAGGGTGTCCCATAATTTTCCATACATAGGAAAAATAAACATTTTTTTATGAATACCATATTGATTTATATAATATACTCTACATGACTACCGTTGTTTTGAAAAACATTTCGATGCGTGTCCTCCATTGCTGAAGTCATGAACTTATACAAGGTGATTCAGTCATTTACATACGACTCTAATGGTTTATTACTCAGGAACAAATAAACATAGGAATGTCATATAGATTTTACAATACACATTACACTTTGGAATTTCACACCTCATGAACAACATGCTCGATGTGCGCTCCATTCATCTGTACAGCACGACGAAGCCTGAGGGTGAAGTTTTGCAGCACTGCGCCTCGCATCTCATTGTCAACCGGTAATTGCGTGAAGAACCTCGTAAGGAACAACTTCTCCTTAAGGAACCCCCACAGAATTGACCCATCAATTTAACAAGAAGGTCATCCCCAACCGTTTCCCAAACCTCTTCAACGACGGATTCAGCTGGCCACCTAACAGTCCTGACCTTAACCCCTGTGACTTCTTTCTGTGGGGGTTCCTTAAGGAGAAGTTCAGCACACGCCCCCGCACCATGGAAGAGGTCCGCCAGGCAATCACCGAATCTTGTGCACTGGTTGAAAATGAGATGCGAGGCGCAGTGCTGCAAAACTTCACCCTCAGGCTTCGTCGTGTTGTATAGATGAATGGAGCACACATCGAGCAATGTTGTTAATGAGGTGTGAAATTTCAATGTGTAATGTGTATTATAAGATCTATATGACATTCCTATGTTTATTAGTTCCTGAGTAATAAACCAATAGAATCGTACGTAATTGACTGAATCACCCTGTATGACACCCTGCACGTGAATAAAAGCCAATGTGTGTATATTCTCGATAACCTTTACACCCTCGAAGCAATGAGCGTCAAACTTTGCATGATGCTTTAACATAATTCGGGAAAGATTTTTAAGTACTTTGCAAAGTAACATAATTCGGGATCTCACTGCCTTACCGCTACAAAACAAGTGGAAAACCATACATTGATTTTATGGTTTGAAGGGGAAGGGTGTGGTTAAAAATTGTTTTTAGATTAATGTGGTGTTGCTCTACAGGGTAGTAATTAGAAAATTTTCTCTATATTTAATAGTTTTCGAGTTAGCAAATGGATGACTTTAAATTTGGAGATCAAAGTCAATGAATTCCCCACCCTCCTATTACCTGTAAACCACACTCATCAGATCTCGCCTAACTGGCAGCGTTGAGATATCTGCCATGTTACCAGACTTTTTGGACACCCTGTATAGTGCTTTATAACTGTTAGCCTTCCACTTCCCTCTCGCGTCTATTCCTCATTGCTACGTGGAGTCTAGTTCGAGTAACACGTGTTTACAATGACTGTGCCGTTTCAGACTCCCGCCAAATGTGAAGTGCGCTTCACCATAAATTTTTTCCCAAGCACAAGATAAGCACCCAGAGGATATTCACAAAGCACTTGTTCTCATTTATGGAAACATTACGAGTCAACAACATGTAACGAGGTGGTGTCGTGAATTCTCTGGAGGCAGGACACAAAAGAATATACCAACTTTGAAAGGCTAAATTTACCAAATACACAACTTATAGATTTAATCAATCCATCTTTCAGAAGGATATAATCTGAATTTTGGTTTATCCACATGATTACAAATATTCAATGTGATGCCACGAAACGCTCAAACGATGTACAATAGAGTTTGCACTAGCTGTAAACTATAATATTTCATAACCAACTTTTCTCTCAACACGTTCCGCAACGTCGTAAGGGGCATTTGTGAGTTCCCGGCTGGCTCGGCGAGTCGACTTCCTCGGACTGCGAGTGAACGTTTGATGAATGCGTTGGACATTCTTTTCCGACACTCATGGCCTTCCAGGATTTTTGCCTTTGTAATGGCACTTTTTCTCAGTGAACTGACGAAACCAATGTAGGATATTCCGTCTTTTTGGAAGATTGGTTCCATATGTGTCACTGGATTAATTTTATCAAGCACTTAGCAACATCTCTTGGCAATGAAACAAAACTTCAGAATGTCCCCTTCACGATGATAAGTAGAGTGGCGATATAAGTTGTTTCGTTGCCGAGATATAGCCTTTCAAATTTGATATATTCATGACTGTCGGATACAGAAGCTAATACTTGGGACTTAACAAGTGTTTGGACGATACCACTATGAAAATTAAAAACGGTAGCGTCTCTTTTCTCCCTGCATTTTGCTTCATGTTGTTATTTAGCTTGGACTAGGGTTGTCATTATTACCGGATTTCGTATTACCGGTAATACCGTAAAAGTAATACCGGTAATAAAAAATTTCAAGAATTTTATATTTAAATTTATTGCAAATTTAAACTCCTACTAATAAAATAAAATCTTTCAAATTTTAGTATATTTCATATTTATTACATAAACGCGTTGCATTTTCTAATTAATTTGTATTGCAACTTTTGAACATTAAAATAAACGCTTAAGAAACGTAAGCTCTTAATTGGAAGCACTCTATTATTGAAAAAAGTTTTTACAGAAAAGAGCGCATCCGCGGAAGATTATTTATTATTTTATTATTTATTTAATTTTTACGTGCCATATTACAGCATAGGTGCCAGATCAATATGAGCACGGCTACATCAAAAATAATCATACAAAACATTGCCAGTCATATTTTTTACAAGACAATACAATCATTACAAGAAGAATGAAAAACATCAAAAATATTGAAAAATCGAATCAAACGCTGAAACGAAGACTGATAATAAAATCCACGCATTAGAGAAAATGGTCATTTCGAAGACGAAAAGAACGCACCTTAAATTTAATATAAGATCAAAATATAGAATGAGTACTCTCTTACAAGTTTAAAATCAAACAGAATATTTTGCCATATTTAAGACCTGCTGAATTCGACGTATGTAACTCATTTTGACATTTCTGAAAAAGAGTTAAGTTGTGCCGACTCAGTTTTAAAATATCGTATAAAGGCCACAAGAACAAAACGTCTTTCGAAGTGTAAAAGAGTTTGTAAATGAGTCGGCACACAACTAGTCTACCACATCATGCAATTTTCAAAATGTTTGTATGTTACTAAGATTACAAGTAAGGTGACAAAGGCCACCTAGAAAAGCAAAGTAATTCTCAGTAACTGCCAGGATATGCCATTTAAGGGAAAGCCTAGAATCAGCACACCCAAATCACAGATAGTAGAAACCCTGATGGCTATAAAAGAGAGTTTACTAGGTTTATTCAGATACTTTAAACGCTCATGTGATTCTGAAAGCACTAATGCTGTAGATTCAAACCGTTTAGTTCAGTGGGTATACTTAGAACCTTACAACTAACAGATAGTTTACAGTTCTATTTTTGGCCATACTTCGAATAAAGAGTATTTATAGGTGTATTTTAATGCATTTTTATTACCGGTATTACCGATGCTTATTCAACAATAATACACTGACATTGTTGTAACAAAGTGTTCCTCATCTCAACAATACAAGTCCATTGTTCCTGAATAATCAGTTGAGAAGACTCGCTTACCAAAGTAGAAAATGAACTGGGCCAAGGAGCGACAGCGTTTCTTTTATTCCTGCAAATTGCTACATGTTATTTCTTAGCTTGGACGGAAGCATGATAGAGTCCACATATATGCAGCATCTTTCTGTTAGGTGGTTTTTAAGGCTAGTCAAAAAGGGGGAACCTCTAATCCACAGAGAGAATTGAAATACCGGATACGTATTTCAGCTACCAAGTAGCCATATTCAGCGATGAGAGACAAAAGTCAACTTTTACTTTGAACTTGAGTCAACTTTTACTTTGAACGATGAGTTGACTTTTGTCTCTCATCATTGAAGATGGCTATTTAGTATCCGAAAAACGTATTCGGTATTTCAATTCTCTTTGTGGATTAAAGATTTCCCCCCTTTTTGGTTGTTCCATTCCACAGTTTTTGCTTAATTAATTTAAGGCTGGGACAATATAAATCTTAGGCAGTTTTCTTGAAGGAACAAACTTCTGTTGTGGAAACAACAATGAGCTTTCCAACGATAGCTTCACAATAGGGTCAGAAAGACATCTCATTTGAAAGGAAAATAAGAAAATAAAATAATGTGAAATAATAAAAAAATGATATCAATACGAAAGAAATTGAATTTTTCAAGGTGCTTGTTGTGATGTCACATTTATGTAACGCCCCCCCCCCCCTACGCCCATGTCACGCTGTGTCACACTTTTCATATCTCCCTCCCCCACCCCCTAACAGCGTGACGTATTTCTTGAAAATCCCCTAATGGAAACTTATTGTGCAAGTTGCTGATGGGGCTATGATCGCACTATTTAATATTAACTACTATAGCCGTATTTTGCGGTAGTTTTATAATTTATTTTTTGCCAAATGTATTAACTTTATTAAATAAACTTTAATCCTTTTGTTGAGGTTGAGTTCTAATTTTAATTGTACTCTTTAGCTGTTAGTATTACCTCGAAATTAAATAACATTGGCGTAATAATTCTTTCTAATCGATAGTTAACAGTATCACAGCCTACATGATTAGAGATAATGTATACTTAGTATAAATAGGTAACGATTAATGCCTTATTAGTGCGCACAAAAACGGCCTTTTTATTTGAGCAACTTGACATAATAGAATATTACAAACTTTCAAATATTCTGAATAAATATTCTCGGGAAGGAAAGTGTCCTGAGCTATCAACATAAAGAGCAAACAAGGATAATTCTGACAATTTAAGATAAATTTAAAAGTAAAGTCTGCGGTTTTTATTTTTTTATTTTTTGACGTCATATTATCGATCAGTTTCGTTAAATATTACACTGTTTCATCATCTTTGTCGCAACTATTTTGTTTTTGTCCTTCTTTTTTTTTTTAATCGTAATGTTATTATTTTTTGGGGGAGGGTAGTTCACAGATAATATATATTAAAAAAAAAAACAAAAACCAATAACAAGCAGAGAAAGTATAAGGACAAATAGACATATTTCATCCTTTTATCAAAGCTGTTCGAACAGCTGATCGTTCATTAGCGGAAATTGCGACTACACAACCGGAAGTTGCATTTTCGCACTTGCGCCTACCGTATGTAAGATGATAAACAACTTAAGCCGTTTCCTTCAAACCACTGGATTAGATGGCTAGAAGGAAGACTGCTCGTTAAAAGTCCATTCAACTGTTAAGTCAAAATTAGATGTTTACACTCGGATAATATGCCTCACAAAGATCCGATCGCGTGAATTTTTAAGGAATGAATCAGGACCCCTTAGCACCTCCTATATTTCCGTTTATTTTGCACAAATGAAAGGCAAAGAGCTGAGTGTATCGTTTTAGCGTCCATCCACTACAAAATTCTAAAGAAAACATCGCCGTTAATTGCATCAAAAGTGAGTTTTTACCTTTCACGAAACTTTAAATGCACTAATCGAAGCGAAGAGAGAAGAGAAATCCTCGGAAATTGATCTCGACGAAAGATGCCAGCCTACTGCGCCAATCGTTCCCCTGAAGAAAGTGAAATGACAGACAAGCAGGTGAGTCCAATAATAACAACAACAACAACAACAACGACAACAACAAACGAGGTACGGTACAAGGATGGTAAGCACTTGAGTAAACATTTAATCACGATCATATTTGCTATAAATAGTTTTATTGTACAAACAGAGAGATAAGTTTAGCGTTTTAATATGTTGGTTGTTGTGATCGATAATGTAGTTTCTAAATTGCTGCGAGATGATGAACGCTATTTAGGTCATTAAACGCATTAGTGCAATTGTTTCACTACTCTCCTTTAATGTTTTTAATATGAATACATAAAACATCTTTCTTCATTCCCATATTCATTTTGATGATCCCTAATACAGAAGCTGGAAGTTTTCCAAATTGCGGTTTAGGCTGTCGATGTAATTTTGTTGATGAAAGTTTATTGATTTCCTGCTTTAATATTAATTCTCGTTTGTTTGTTTTTTTTTTATTTTTTGTTGTTGTTAAATTATTGTTTATGGAAACAATTCCGATTTTGTTTAAGGTTTGAAAATTGTTACATCGTATCCAGGAATTAAGAAATTCTTTTGACCTTCAAAGCTAACTTTAACTTTGTTTCTGGAAACTTGCCACCTTTTTTTTTTATATATTTATTTTCCTTATTATTAGTTCTCTTTCCTTTTCTTATTCTTGAAATGAAATTGAATACCAATAACCAATTCGCATACCTTGTCGCTACCTCAATTTGCTACAATCCTTCCTACTTAAAAATTTATCTTAAAGACTTAAAAAAAAGTGGAGGGGAAAATTAAGATAATCCGCAGAGATAAAATGATTCAAAGTGTGTTTACTTTATATATCAGAAAACAGTATTCCTATATAGAGGGTTTTATTTATTTATTTATTTATTTATTTATTTATTTTTTCACCCTAGTATTTCCAGGAACCCGTTTATTAAAACTCGTTTTAATGACAAGAAATAAAAATTTAATAAATCAAAATTCACAACAATTAAACCTTCTAGAATGAAAATTAAAATTTTGAAATCAATTTTAAAGGAAGAAAGCTGTTCCCAGAAATTATAAAACATGATTTATTATATATTTAAAGAAGAAAAAAAAAAGTAAAATTCCATTTCTCACAGAATATAGCAATTACAAATTGTCTTCAAAACAATATTCATTGAAATTGAGGGAGGGGAGAACAAAAGAAAAAAACAAAACAATACAAACTTCTTGATTTACTTCTTCAGAAGAATGTCCAATCAGATATCGTCCAATTGTGCTCTAATCCAAATCCAAAAATATCAAGGAAATCAGACCAGTTGAGAAGATCCAGATGACAGGTTTTACACATAAACAAATGATAATAAAAAAATAAAAAAAAAAGCAAAGCAAAGTAAGATTTGTTGAAAGCACATAAAAAGAAATAACAAAAAAAAATCTTTAAATTTTACTGTTCTAAAAAAAATTGAAGGAAGAAAAGCTAATTAAAGAATTAATGAAAATTCTCTAGCAGTTCTGAAAGGTAAAGAAACCAATCAGTGTAACTGGGCTGCTTTTTTTTTTTCCTAAAAGACAATAAAAATTGTTTTAAAAACACAAAATAAAAAACCAGTAAATTTACTAAAAACAGCAATTACTATTCATTTTTGGTTGCTTTCTGATAATATGGGCTCTATCCTATACTTTATAATTTCCTATACATGCATCCCGAACCAACACCCATCCCTTAGGATATAGCCTTTTTGCTTATTCAAATCCCAAGTTAAAAAACAAGCACTAGTCTGCCACTTAAAAGTAAATAAGCAATTTAATTTAACCCTTAAGCGTGCGCGTAAGCGGTGTTTGGACCGCATTTTTTAGATATCTTCTATTTTTTTAAAAAAATCTTTCGATAAATGGCTCTCGCTACTTGGTATTCTCTAATTACTATTTTTGAAAACAAAAGGCACTAGTTGCATTTTTTTATGATGCTTGCATTAGATGGTATTCATTTGTTATCTGAGAGACAGCTAAGTAACATCATTTGACGTAGATATTTACAGCAGTGACTCTGAACAATCAATAATACTGAAGTGTATTCTTACATTTTCTTTCGCAAATTATTGCATTTAATTTAATTGGAATGTTTTTAAACTTTCTGTTATATTATGATATAGTTTTGAGTTTAATAAACATTACTACTTTAACATTAATTTTATAAATATTATTTCCTAAAAAATACAATAAAAGGTTATTGGAAATATGGATATATTAAAATAAATAAAAGAATCTAATAAATATTCTAAATATATGGTGAAAACACTGAAATATTGCATGGCGGTCCAAACACCGCTACGCGCATGGTTTCGGGATTTTAAAAGACGCGCACGCTTAAGGGTTAATGTGAACTCTACTGAAGCCTGAATTTTCCAACATGATGAATACCGAGAAATTTATGAAAGTACAAACTTTTACAATCTATGAGCATACACTTTTTTTTTTATTATTAATAGACTAGACAGGCCTTTATTTAATCACAATCTTTCTAATCCCATTAAAAATCTTTTTCAGCTTTATTAAATATTATGATGATAGATGTAGAATAAAAGAAGGATGAGACACAAGAGCCCTGAAATAAAACAAAAATTGAAATAAAAATTATTTGAAAAAAAAGAGACTATCCTTTGTCACAGCAAATAGTGAAAGTGATAATAGGAGCAATAGCAGAAGTCTTTTATACAGACAAAGTAGGGAGACAAAATATTTTTTTAATTACAGAAGCTTATAACAGCATCATTGGGGAATTAAAATAATTGCCCTTATAAACGTAGTTTACAAAACACAAAAACAGATATTTGGGGAATATAAATTCGAGCTGATGAACTTTTATACTACCTTTAGTTTTTATTATACAATATTATACAAGTAAATACAATATACATTATATTTATTAATTTTATATTCCACTTATAAATATACTTCACGTATATTTATTGCAAAAGTGAACTCAGTGGCTCTTCCATTTTCCGTTCTTAAAACCAAGGATACCAGGTTTTCTCAGCAGCTTTTCAAGATGGTCGCGAAGCTGAGATGTCTGTCAGCAGTGGTTTAGTGACTGTTATTCTGTGTGAACTATGTAATAATAAAGTTCAAAAAGTAAGGCAAATTATTTGCCATTAACTAGACCTGACCCAATAATAGATGCAATACCTGAATGCGACCAGTCTTGATGATATCAGTCAAAGAAGTTAGGGGACGCTGGTTCTGCATTTTTACCCATGTTTGCTACTAATCGATCTTTATAAAGATGTGGAGACAAAACATTTGAATTATATATCAAATGGATATCTATCAATCATTTATTTGCATGACGGAGAGTACAAGAAAATACAATTTGAATGCTTTTTATGAAAGCAGGAATTATTCCTCCTGTGGATGATTCAATCATGAGAATTGAAGATTTCGAAGAAGAAGAAAAGCAGTAATTAGGCCTAATAAAGAACTCAAGACACAGATGATTCCGATTTTGAAGGACTTTAGGTGTGTTTGTTTATTGCGATAAAAGCGATTAGCCGTGAAAGTTGTCAGCCTGACGATTACAAATGATTTCGTGAGAGCGACTGCTTTCAAACGGGCAATCGACAACAGTGATGTATGCCTTCTAATGCTCACAGTAAATAACGAAATGAATGGATAAAGCAATATTTTCATTAAATTATGTTTTTGAAATGATCCCAAACCCTATTGTTCTATTCAAACTAATTCTTTAAGCTTGTAATGATGACATTGGCTAAAACGCCGATCGAATGCTCTATTGCTAATCCCGCAGAAGCTGACGATAGTTTTAGCTTGTCGACTTAGTTGGGCGAAGAAGCAAACACTAGTAGTCAGTCTGATGAGACTAAACAAACTCAGTCAGATTAACTTCGCACTAAACAAACACACCTTTTAAATACATTTATTTCTGATACGTTTAATTGTAATGAATAAATTTTGTTATATGATCATTTATTTTGAATACTTATTTCTTCATTTTATGGGAATATATAATAAGTCTAAAGCCTTGAAAAATCAGATGACCATAATGCACTGCGCATTTGAACAAATATGGCAGAGCACTCCCTGATGCTGAATCGCTATCTTAGATACATAAAGTGCGTATAATACATGGTTGCGTATTATGGGCTGGGAAATTTTCTAAAAACATGAAAAACAAGGGTGCGTATTATCAGCAAGGGTGTATTATACCCCGAAAATTATGGTAATTGTTATTACAAATGCTAACTTCGCCAGGAAGTTCTTCATTCAACTTTTTATGATTTCTTCTCAATAAAGATTTATTAAAATCACTATAAAAATTTAGTCAATAAATAATTGACAGAAACACGATGAATTCAACTTTAATCTCGTGTTACAGTAATGAAGCAATTTTTAGCTTCAACTGTAAGTTATTTTATTAATTTAAATCCTTTGTCTGTTTTTTTTTTTAAAGTTGCAACCATAACGTTTGTAAATTGACACATAAAATATTATTAAGTTGAATTTTGTATGATATAGCATTTTTATTGATAAACATTTATTAATGAAATATATTATAATCTGTCTAATACATGATTTTCATCGAATCACAGTGGACCCAATAAAAGGATGGAATAATTATACACACCCCATCATACAGAATCAGGCAAACCGTTGAATTTGAATACCAATATTTGTTCAGATTGATTATAAAAATATTTAATTATTTCTTAAATGGTGTGAAACCAACAATAAAGCCCCTTCCATATGAATTACCTACTGTCTGCATGTAAGTATGGACTTGCAGGAATTTTTGACTGATTGTTCTAGTGCAGGCTTTCACATGAAATGCCCATGAAGTATGTCGATGTTAAAATTTTGCTGTGCCCTTCCACTACTTTTTTTTTTGTTTTGCCAAACAAACAGCATGCAGATGTAGACTAATGTAGACTTCTCAGTTTTTGTTAGCCTTAGGCACTTCAAAATTTTAATTTAAAAGTTGTGCTTTTTTTTTTTATACATAGTTTTTATTAGACCAGAATAATTGTTTGGGTTTGGAAAATGGAAAAAGGAATTGATAGTGAGCATATACCATTTCTTGTGTAATTATTGATTATCACTTTGATCATCATTCATGCTGGCCACAGTTGGATGGAGAAATTTGAACTTAAAATTTTTTTAATGACGTGTCAGATACAGAGAAGAGAAGCAAAGCATAGACACTAAAATAAAAATTGTTTTAACATGCAGGCAGAAATTCGTTGCCAGCCACTTGTGTGAAAGCAGAATCCTGTGAACTTGCACCTGCAGCTTATGCAGACACATGCAGCACTTTATACATGTATATGAAGATTTATGAATAGCCTTTCTATTTTAACTTTTGTGAGAGTGTAATAATTTGCGACATCTTTGCAATAATTTTTGTTTTAATTGAGGACCAAATAAAATACTCAAAAAGGATCTATATCTCAACAACTCATGGCCTAGTTTGAATGAAACTTATGTATGTTTGTAAGTTAGTCTATCTCATGAGTATGTTTTCCCAGCAATTGCTGTTCTATTGTGTACCATTTTGCTGTATTTGATAATTTATAATATAATATAAATTTTATATTTAGTTGACTATATAAATCATGCATATAAACGGAAAGATTTTTTTTTTTAGCAATACACAGATAATTTTACGTTAATTCAGACCACATGCATAACACCCTAATCAAACGTGAATTCGAAGTAGTTATCATTTAAAACAAGCAAAAAATTAATATATTAGCTATCAATGTGGAATACTTTTTTATGTGCAATCATTATGCAAGGATCTTTATAACCTGATTATGTGGTAAAACCCCCCCCCCCCCTCCCAAGGTAGTCCTTCTTCAGAAGGACACCAGCAAAAATGTGTATAATGAGTTGGAAGGAATATATTTCTAACCTTCCTTTACCTGCTTGTATTAAAATTTTCAGTTAGGATAATAAAAAAAATTAATAAATTTTAGAAATAGATGAAATATTATGGGCATTGTTCCTAATTTATTTGTATATCCTATAAACATACAAATATCCATTCTTATACATATGTATTGCTTTTTTTTTTGTAATATTATTCATATGATGGCAATAAAATTACAATGGCCACTCTCTCCTTGAGAAAAACTTCGTGAATATTTTTGCTTTTTTACATTTTTATTTTTAATTTAAATGGATTATTTTTATTAATCTAATTGAACAATAAAATAGTTAATAAGAATTTTAAACGGAGTGGTACACAAGCTGAGATATTAGTGATGTTGTTCTGAATTATTTGTATATCCATTAAGTTTGAGTGTTTACAACTGAAGGATTATATTTGTTTAAACATAAAAAAGAAAACAAAAGTAAGTTCTAATACATTATTTCTGCTTTAAAATTATACAATAGTAACATGGAAATTAATGAAAATGAGATTAAAACCGTATTTTTAATGTTTATTAATATTCATTTTTTTTTTTATTAACAAAAAGAAAAATTTCTGCAAAGTTTTCTCAAAGTGACCTTTGCAATTTACTACCGGGATCAAATGGATAAAAATGCCAAAAAAGCAATTATACGTATTTAGTTATGTATATTTATAAGGTAAACATAATGAATTCAAAACGATTATTATCTCGGATAATTCTAAAGGCCATTAATTTTATTTATTAATATAATTCACTATTTTAGCACATGCAGATGGAGGAATGTAACTAGAGTTATTCACTCTTACTCATTGTTGCTTTGTATAAGGTAACTATGTTCTTGCCCTTCTACCTCAAGTAGACTTTTATGGTTCTCATGAAGGACTGCTAAGGAAGTGAAAACCAGATTATAGAACTGTTTCCTCATTATCAAAAAAATTCCTTGTAAAATGAGAAAGATTTATTGTTTATTGATAATTAGCTTACCAGCTAACTTTATGAAAAATGCAATTCTGTATATTCATAAAAATTTTAATTTGATGCATTAAAGCCATTTAGCATTCCAGTATGAATTTTTGGGAGGGACGATTAAGAGACGGATGTAGGATTTCTTTCTTTGATGCTCTGTATACTTGAATCAATGGGTGTGTTAGTTTAGTGCGACGAAAGCAACGAAGTTAACTTGACTGCGTTTGTTTAGTCTTGTCAGACCGACTACTTCCGTTTGCTATTGCCAGTGACGCTGACGCAGTTATGCTTCGTCTCCCGACTAAGCCGACGAGCTAAATTGATCGTCACCCTCTGCGGGATTAGTATTAGAGAAGGTGATCGGCGTTTTAGTCAATGTCATTATTACCAATGAAAGAATTAGTTCAAACAGAACAGAACATTCGTACCAATAGGGTTTGGGACGTTTCGAAAACACAATTTAATGAAAATATTGCTTTATCATTTCGTTATTTACTACGAGCATTAGAAGGCATATATCGCTGTTGTCGATTACCTGCTTGAAAGCAGTTGCTCTCACAAAGTCGTTTGTAATCGTCAGGCTGATGACTTTCATGGCCTCGTGATTTGTAGTGACAGCTAGTCGCTTTCATCACAATAAACAAACACACCCAGTGATTGCATGCTTTTCTCATTTTGAAATTCTAAAATCTCTGACAGTGAAAACTGTCATCTTTTTGATTAAGGTATTACTCATTGGTTTTCTCCTTGTAGTTCTGAAGAATGAAGAACACCAAAAAGTTTAATAAAACCATTTCATCTACAAGTTGAATCTTCTTTATGATATGGTATCAGAATTGTTTTAATTGCAATAAATAATCAGGTTATAAATAGGCAATCAGCTGACGTGTTTCATGATAAGTTTTTATCAATAAAAGCATCATGCTGCGCAAAATTTATAGGGTAAATGACACCAAAAATCTCGTTATAAAGATAATGTATAATCAAGCAGAACGTGGAATAAAGAAAGAGAATAAAATAAATTTTTAAGGGGAAAAAATTGCAAATTTATTAATAAATGATGTTAAAAATATATGAAATGGGACCCCATCCATTCAAAAACATTTTTAACATACAGCATTTGTTTACAGAGGAAGCTGCACATGATGTCATCTTTGAACAACTGAGTTGATTCTTTAGCGAATGTCTATGGCAAGTATTATTCTAATCTAATTGAATTTCGAAAGAAACAGCCTGGATTCTTCACATTATATGATAAACAGTAGTAGACCGTGTAATATTGATCCATGTCAATGCTATCCAATTACTTATATCGATGTGCACAAAGAAGAAATCCAATGTTGTGATAACATATGAAAGCAACAGCAATATCATTGACGAATCAGAAAAAATAATATTCAGTGGGCTGGTATTTTGTATACAATAAACATTACAAATAAAATAAAAATAAAATGTTAATGTTCCATAAAGTTATTTGTTCATGAATTGAAATAAACACACTACAGGTGCTATTGCAAACACTGTTTAATTAAGCCCGACCTGAACTGTGCTTTTTTGTTGGAGCGTTCATTAAATTCTAGAAAAAAACCCTGAAACATTGAAATGAATAACGGATGAGTCTTTTAAATCTGTATATCTAAATAATGCTGTGTTAGAGATGACTGCATAATATGCTTATCTAGAAGAAAATGAGCCAATAGATTATAAGCCACAAAAACGAGAGAGTTTTAATGATAGCTTATAAATTTATTACTCCCATAATATTTTAAATTTTTATTATAAATATTCTCATGTGAAAAATGAAATTTCAATTTCATCATTATATTTAATGATGCTGAGATTTAAATGAAAATTTATTATAAATCTTAATTCTTTTATCATTTTTCAATTTTTATAGATATATTTTATATCGGCAATTTACAAGATGGATTTTACATTATCTTAGAAGACAAAGCAGATGCCCAATTCCCTTATGTTTTGTAACAATAATTAGAAATACTATTACTTTCTATAAAGGCTTTGTTTGAATGGGCAAATTTATTGTACATAGTAAATTCTGTGCTTTATAATGAATATAATAATGTACATTATTCATAAAGCATTAAATAATAAATATAATAAATTATACTGATTGAATTGATTTTATGTACTGAATTTTTGCAATTATATCCACACCTGTACAATCAAAATAAACCATTTTGAGAAAATTTTCCTTACATATTTACGATTGTCTATTGTAACTGCTCTGAGCCTATACAATGTCTCATAAGATAGCAGAGGTTTTTTTTGATAAAAGTTAAAATGAATTTATAAGAGCTGTTTCTTTATTAATTGCAACTATTAATGATACCAATACAAAAGGAGATACCTCTATGAAACCTCTATAGTCCTTTAATGTAGTCCCCAATGCCAATATTGTTTAGAATCCGTTGCCAGCTGTGTGGAAGCCGTAGTACGCCTGTAGTAGTGAATTGTGTGACTGAAGCAATCTATTGCCTGCAGAACTTCAAGAATAGTTTGGAACAGATGTCAGTCATATGCCAGAAGTACCATCTCTTTCAAAATGCTGGCGTTATGATGCACTTTTGACTCTCATGGAGACCCTTAATGATGCCAATCATTCGGTTGGTATTTCAGTTTTGGCTGGTACAATCAGGCCCACGTCTCATCCATCGTTATGATCCAGCATAGGAAAAATTCTCCTTCTCACTCATAGCATTCTAAGTGGGTTTGTGCAGCATTGTATCGTTGCCATTTCTGCAATTCCGTCAAATGGTGTGGAATACATTGCAGTGCAATTTTTCTCTTGCATTTAGACCGGTATCTCACAAACGATACTCTTTTTCGCAGCACAGTGCATGTGCAGAATGTTGATGGATCAGTCCATTTACTCATTGGATAGGTTGGGTACCACCCTAAAATATATATAAGCGAGAAACACTGGATAATTAGCCTGGTGTATACAGGGTGCTTTTGAAAAGGATGTCGTGAGATACCTAGCGATGTTCTGCACCTTAAAATAAACACAAGTTCCCTCATACGTTTTGTCGAAATTGCATTCCTTAAAAGAGTAAACAGCTCATGAAGTTTGGTTAAACTCCGCCCATAACGTAAACAAAAGTGCATGAATAAAAATAAACACCACGACGTGTTCCATTAATAGGTTTCTGCGAACTACTTGTGCACTAATGTGTTGACCCTAACCTCAACCATTCTCACAGGAAAGCCAAATTAGGCTAATGGAAACTGCATGATCGAAAACATACTTTAATTAAACATGCTTTTTTCAATTATCACTCGGTTTTAAAATGAAGAAATCTTGCGTTAACATGAGGCCTAAATGAGGTTCGGACAAAACATGCAGTTTACTACTACGTTGCTTGATTGTCAAGGCAATTACTTGTCTACCATCTTATCCATTAAAACAAACAATTGATTGTTACAATATACTGGATTTAATGGTTTTAGCATGTCTTTACTACACTTTAGTCCACAGATAGTTCGCAGAAACCTATTAATGAAACATGTGGTGGTGTTTACTTTTTTTCATGCGCTTTTGTTTACGTTATGGATGGAGTTTAACCAAACTTCATGAGCTGTTTACTCCTTTAAGGAATCCAATTTCGACAAAATGTATGAGGAATCGTGTTTATTTTAAGGTGCAGAACATCGCTAGGTATCTCACAACATCCTTTTCAAAAGCACCTTGTATAGAACCATGTTGTCACTAATGAAGTAACAGTCTGGTATATTACCAGAAATGGTTTTTAAATCAAGATTTTTATATTAAAAATAACAGTTTAAAAATTGACATTTAGTACGCTGTATTGATAATGTATTCAAAACTGAATGAAATCAATTTCTGGTTTGGTGTCATTTACCCTTTAAGTTAGTTTAATAATCTTATTTATTAATTTTCATAGATTAAAGGTTTACAGTTTAGCAGTTTTGGTATAGTCTTTTTAATGGAAAATTTAGGCTTCACCACTTTTGCATTAAAATGAGCAGTTTGTTACTTTTAAGAGTTTCTAGAGCAGCATTTCTCAACTTGAGCTCCGCAACTCCTCCAGGAAATAAATAAAAATTATTGAAATAAATTAAAATAATAATTAATAAAATAAAAATTAATGCGGCCTGTCGCGCACACTCTCAGTGAGTTAGCCCTTCCTGGAACTAAATGTCCAAATGATTTCTTGCCTAAGGGGCTCCACCATAGAAGTTGACTCTAAAAAGGGGTCTATGAGTCAGAAGATTGAGAGCCGCTGCCGTAGAGAATTTTCAAATAAAATAGTTTGTTTCTGACCATAAAAAAGTTTAGTCTCAGTGGCCAAAACCGACGGGAAAGTTAAAGATCAAGTACGACAACATGAAATGTAATTGGGATCTACATTTTAATGGAGTTGACAAACTTGGCTGCCATCATGAAATTCACCATATTGAATGAAGCCCAAGTTTTTTTGTTTTTTTTTAAATGCAAAGTGGGTCTTGTGTCATATCAAACAATATGAGAATTTTCTCAATAGTTCATTCCACTTGTCAGAGTTGACTGATCTGACATAGTTTGGAAGATGTCGTCACTGAATATTTGTTTGACAATATGAAATTGAAAGTGAATGTTTGTAAATTTGTTGCAGGTGATTGAAGATGACACTGAAAGACAAGAACGAATTGAGATAATTCTGATCTCTGAGGAAAGAAACAATCTTCTTTCACCATATCTGATGATTTCAATCATCACTACCCAGAGAGTCCATCAGATTCTCATACACTGTTGCATTCCTCCTGTCTGTTTTCGGTAGATTTGAATGATAGACCATACACTCCTCATCCCAAACACACTACTGATGATGAAACGGCAGCAATGGCCCTAAAGATTAAGACAAAAAATAACATACACTAGAGGTCGACAATCCAAATAACATTATGACCTGTAGGCTGAATCCAACCTTCTGCCTCTATTTATGGCTCACGAGCTTTGTGAAAATGTTTTTTTTTTGTTTTTTTTTTTGCTTGTTATTTAAGTAGACCTATCTACTTAAGTATCTTGAGTATCAAAAGTATGTCGGCAGAAACTATTCGACCCTTTACAAAAGTTGTTTGGCGAACGCTGATATAGATGATAGGAACGACTATTCCACAAGAGAAACTTTTAATCAGTCATATATACATTTCGTTGATAATGCCAACTTCTTCAGCGAATGAGGAAGGATTTGTGACAAGCTTTATGGAAGGAGTTATTTCCACATTTTTCTTATGGAATAGTGATTTCTATTGTTAATAGCCTATTAGGCACAGTTTCGGGCTATTCTGTCATATGAGTTTTGCTTGGAGCTAGCAATGCAGCCCTTGAAAACATGCAGCAGAAAGTGGCATCAGGTGTTCATCCATTTTATGGATTCTTCAAACAATTCCTACAAAATTCAAATGATGCAGAATTTTCTGATGATTGCCCAAACTAATGTGTTAACTTGCCTGTAGGGATCTGTTCAAACACGGTTCATTGCAATGCAAAATCATTTCCTTGGCTCCTGAATCCTGCTTCTGGTTTCTGAAAATTATTGAAAAGATCTTTCCTTTGTGACATTCTATGTCAGTGTGGAGTGTTACATGGGTCCGACGGGAATTCCGTACTCTTGTATTTGTTCTTTCAGTTGGGAATAATGTAAAGTATTTTGTGGGTTTTTTTGTTTTTTTTTGGAACGTAACATCTTACTAAATATAATTTTACTGTTTTTATTGTTTTTTCATTTTATTGAGTTTTAACTCCAGACAACGCATTCGTGTTGTCTTATTAAATTTAAAGCAACAGGGAATGCGATTGTTGGGAGGACTAGCATTGAGATTTCTGAGAAGATGGTGTTAGCCTCCCGGGTGTTAATTGTTAAAATAAAATTGTCTTGACGATGAGATTCTGTTCAGAGAGTTTTTTTTTTTAGTAAGGAGAAATATTGAAGTGGCAGAAGCTGGCATCATAGTGTTTAAGAAATCATTGATGGGATGAATCACAGCATCATCGTTAGTAGTGAACTGTTTGGCCCTCCATAAGTAGTCCAAATGGTGAAACACGAAAATCTGATGACGTAAGCCTGAATATACAGGATGAGGTAAGGCCTCATACTTCAAGGCATAGATATTCTGCATTCTTCCAGTAGACACTTGTGGTCGTGCTCCATCATGGAGGAGTATGTGACCTAAATGATTGACAAGTGATGATTATTTGTTGGTTAATTTCTGATAACATTGGTCCAAATTTGGCTATACAGCAGTTCTTTGTAGTTCACCAAACAGAAATCAGAAAATTCTTATTGATCTTGACTTATGATCAACATTAACATCATCAGCATGGAACTTTAAAAACAGTTTGTGGACAGTTCTTTCACTCACCATGCCAACACTTTATTGACAATGGCAGTCATTGCAGAAACATTATGTCCAAGTTTGAATTTGTGCAAAATCAGTAACCTTGCATTGTGATGTTCCATCACATAATAAACTGCTTTGATCTGACTGATACAATTTTTTCAGCATATGGACTGAATACATTCACTTTGCAGGAGCGTTTAGTTGTTTGCTAGGACTACTATGCTCCAGCCATCCTAAGAAGATCACTTAGATATAAATTATGATAAATAACATGATGTGTCACATGGCCAGAATAGATCAGTCACACAAAAGGCTAGCCTCCATCTGTCAGCCCTGGTTAGCTACAGAAATAATTCCTAAATGCTGCTAAATCATGATTTATAAAAATCTTTTACTAAAAGTATGGTAAATAAATTATTTAAATCTCTTTCTAAATAAATTTTGCATGCTTGCTTTGCTGCAATGGAAAAATAAACCAGGCTAAAGAGACTATTTGGATGCTATGGTAACTGAATTGACCTTGAGTGTTCTTCTTATGATGGCTCGTTTATACAGGGTGAATACAAAAGTCTGAACCCCCCCTTTTATTTTTTGAACCGAAGCAGATATGTCAATTTTGATGAATCCAATGAATAGGAAGTTGTGGATGGCCTATCCCATGGTGCACTTTTCATCATCCCAAATATGCAAATTAGGACACATACAAAATTTATCTCAAAAACTGTAAGGGATAGAGGAAAAAAAACCAATTGCAAACTTGTTCAGGATAAAATAACAAACAAAACAAAAAAAAATCATCCAAATCGGACCAACCAATCACCCACAATCATGTGGTGAACTGTTTATAGCTTACAAACAGTCACATTGCACAAGGAAAACTGAATGTTGATATTTCCACCATGTAAAGCATGCAAATCAAAAAATTAACATAAATTACCATACTCACATTCACTCTCATGCGGAAAAGCAAATACAGTGAAACCTCTTTAAGCCGACCAGCAATGGTTCCACGTAATAATGGTCGTTTGGAGAGGTGGTCTTCTTAAAGAATTGGGTGGGGGGGGGGGTAAGTGTAATTTATAAAGTTTCATTGTCTCAATTGTTTAACATTCTAAGGATATAATCTGATGATATACAAAGCTTACTCTTTTGGTTTCATTTATTATTTTAGTGATTTGCATAATGGACTAAAGTTTTATTAATGAATTTGAATGAAATTTTCATAACTTTATGCAGTAATGTGGCTATTCAAAATAAACAATACGTGAAAACAAAATATTAATACCTAATACATGTATAATTACATAGCAATAAAAGTGATCCCAATTATTGGATCAAAAATTTCCCCTATTCTTTGTTGAAAAACTGCAACATTGAAGTTTATTTTTTTCTGCTCAACATTTTGCGTACGGTAACTTGTTGATATTCTTTTTTCACCTCTTCAAACAAATGCAGCAAGTTTTGACTTGGTCTTGTAGCAATAAAAAACAAAGTTTTCTTTTTGACATGGTAACAATAGCAGGCAAGAAAGTGAAATGTGATGTGAAGAGTGAAAGTGATGTAAAGTGAGCCCAACACGTGCATTCTCAACTGCAATCACATGTTGAGCTCTTCCTAACTAAGTTAAAGCAGCGGCGTGAGTGAATGCCACTGATACACAAAGCAAAGAAACAGATTGAACAATGCTCAGTTTCCTACTCCTCCTTCAAAAAAATGAGCATACTCTTTAAATTAGAGGAAGTGGCATTATTAACGCTTCAATCCCAACACCAACGACCACCAGTAAACATGGCAATCTTGACTCGATTTTGCCATGTCTACTGGTCGGTTTAAAGAGGGTATATTGATGGTTGGTGCCTGAAATGGGTGGTCGTTGGTCGAGTAAAGAGGTGGTCGGCTTAAAGAGGGAAAAAATGCATTATACCTATGAGACATTAATTCCGTGCCAAGGAAAAGTGGTCGAGTTAAGAGGGGGTCGTGTTAAAGAGGTGGTCGAGAATAGAGGTTTCACTGTAAAAGGCTTGTTTCAGCACAAGAAGACACAACAATTCCAGGATGGCAAGCTACACTGTTCCGGAAATGGTCAACATGATCTTCTGCTTCGGAGAGGCAAGGAGAAACCTACATGCTGCAGTTAGGTTGTATCTAGACAGATACTCTAACGAACGCCATCCATCTCGTCAAACAATGCGTCACATTATTCAGAGATTCGAGGCTACAGGGAATGTTAATGCAGAACGAGGACGGCCAAGGGCACAAGGGCGACGAGGATACAACAACACTAGTTCTGACTGCAGTTGCTGCAAATCCCCACACAAGCAGCAGAGCAATTGCTGCAGATGTTGGGTGCCATCAGAGAACTGTTCTCAACATTCTACACGCACATCATTTTCACCCATACCATATTCATTGTCACCAGGAGTTACTGCCATTGGATTATGTTGCTAGGGCTGCCTTCTGCAACTGGTTACTTACCTGCCTGGATGACAATCCAAACTTCATTCATGAGGTTTGAGGACAGATGAAGCCCAGTTCACCAGGGATGGAGTTATCAACAGGCACAACCATCATCATTGGGCAGACGAAAACCCACGATGTCTGCGAGAAGCAACTCATCAAGTGAACTGGAGAATCAATGTGTGGTGTGGATTGTACAATGACACTGTGGTTGGACCGTATTTTTATGATGGAACACTGACTGTAGAACGCTGCTGGCTGAAATTCTCAACATGGTAGTCACAGACTTCATTGACAATTTGCCATTGGCCTCGTATCAGCGCATGTGGTTTCAGCATGACGGAGCTCCTCCACATTACGGGTTGGTCGTTCGCGAGCGTCTAAGTGAGATGTTTGGACAACAATGGATTGGCCGAGGATTGTTCGTTGGCCACCCCGCTCCCCTGATTTTACTCCACTTTTTCTTGTGGGGATACCTGAAGGACAAGGTTTATGCTATGCAGCCCACCTCACTGGAGGATCTGGTTCAACGAATCCAGGAAGCGTGCCGAGGAGTGACAGCAGCCATGCTTGGTGATGTTTTGGCGTCAGTTAGGTTCCATGCCCACGGTCGTCACATCGAGCATTTTGTTGATTAACTTTTTTTTTAAACTGTTTGAAGTAACGTGTTTGTGCAGTGTGTCTGTTGGTAAGCTACAAACAGTTCACCACGTGATTGTGGGTGATGGTTGGTCCGATTTGCATGATTTTGTTTTTGGTTTGTTTGTTTTTTTATGCTGAACAAGTTTGCAATTGGGTTTTTTTCTCTATCCCTTATGGTTTTTGAGATAAATTTTGAATGTGTCCTAATTCGCATATTTGGGATGATGAAAAGTGCACCATGGGATAGGCCACCCACAACTTCCTATTCATTGGATTCATCAAAATTGACATATCTGCTTCGGTTCAAAAAATAAAAGGGGTGTTCAGACTTTTGTATTCACCCTGTATGATGTAGCTGACTCTTTAAATTAGTCTTGGCAGAATCGGCTGTAATTATGAAACAGTGTAACAACATTCCTTTTCTACATACAACTTTATTTCAGGAAAATGTCAGTAGTTGGTTAGCATGATGTGCCAGTCAAAATTTTGGTCAAAGGGTAATTGGATTGAGTCTAACGTATCTTTAACAAAACTGACAAAAATAATATCCAGAGAGGTCAGATTAGATAACTGAGGTGGCTAAGCTATAGGCCCTGCCTGGAACAAGCCATAGTAATAATTCTGGACTTTCATGAAGTAGTGAGATGTGTTGTCATGTTAAATTGAAGATGTCCTTTGTGGTTATCTTCCTGTAATTATGAGAAAAATTTGTAGTACTCCAGGTACATAAGACCCATAATAGTACTGTCCTGGAAAAAGAAGGGATGTACACCTTATCTTTGCTAAAGGTACAGTCAATAAAATTTCCTACATAATGATCCATCAACGAGCTATAAGAGGGGGAGCCAAAAAATAAGAAGTATTTTATGAAAAATCATGTATTTAACAGAACATTTTCGAATTTAATCGCCTTCAAAATAGTGTCCATCAGACGTAATCCACTTATCCCAAAATTTATTTCCCGTTCGTTAAAACAGTTTTAAATTTGTCCCAAGTGATGCTGTTTAATGCTTTCAGCGATATCTGTTTCACCTCTTCTACATCTTGAAAATGCCTCCTTTTGATGTTTCTTTTAATTTTTGGGAAGAAAAAGAAGTCGCTAGGGTCAAGGTATGTAAGGGTTTTGGGGCCATTATTAAGTAATCATGTATTAATGTTCTAATGTAGGAATTCCATTTAAAAATGACTGTACTTTTTTAGAACTATGGAAATTCCCAATTCTAATAAATAATCCCTCTTACATTTAGTAATATCCCCTATCCACTGGTCCAGCCATTAATAATGTAAAAGATCAGAACATTAGACATTCGATCTAATATGAAAAAAGATAACAGATAACTGGAATAAAGAGTGAATAAAAGATAATTTAGCCAACTCTTAAACATATGTACTTTCAGTTTGGTATCTCGAATTCAATGTGGAACAGTTTAATTCTGATTCATATAATTCCAAACAATGTATCTTTGTTAATTCTATCAATATACTGATATACAATTCTTAAATTTAACCACACCAAATGAATTTAATGTTATTAATTATACTGCGACATAAACGTCTTAAAAGATTTCCAATTAATAACCTTCTTGCAATTGATTTTTAAACACTTTAAACCCTAAATTACACTGTAAAACTATCTAACTCCGAAATAATTATAAGAGGATATATACATCAAAAGCTAATGATTGCTTCGGCTGTTTCAAGGAAATGAATAGCTAATATGACCTTTGCAATCTGCTCATATTTGTTGGGCTGATGATTTCTATGAAGAGGGCTTGGTTGGTTTGGCCCTTCCAGGCATCCTCTATGTTGACACAGCTTGTAGTGTACATTTCTGGCGATGATGAATTGTGAACTTGGTCATTCTCCACTAATAAGATGATGGCTGATTTCGGCTGATTTGATACATCAACTGGGATTCTACAACTGACAATTTACGGGGCTCCACTTTAATTGATACGTAAGTTCTCCACTATTTTCACTTAAGAAATCCTTGAGATCAAGCAAGATCAAATACTCTATGTGGTGCATACTAAAACTTTATAACAAAAGTCATTTCAACTAAAGGAATTTGGAATGATAACCAATTTGGAAAACGTTATGAGCAGCCTTGCCCAAAAACTACTGATTAACAGAATTCTTCTGTTCGACTCTTAGAACAGAGATTGACTTGTAGCCAATCATAATCAATTATATCAAGTAGTTGCATGTTAGTTGATTTTGCTGTAAGTGAACAATGGTAAAGAACTGGTCCTGGATTAGCAAAATGGTAGTGTTTTATTGATAAGCCTATGCGTTTCAAAATACATTTCATCTTCAGGGCAGGGAACCACTACAATCAAGCAGGCCCCTACCGCTGAATATATTGCATTTGTCCACCATTCAGGAGAAATCTGTTCGATGCTGATTGGTAGACTTAACAAAGGCAACAGATCAAGGAGAACCACTAAGGGGACCAATGTATAGGGCTGGACCATAAAAAACTCGCCACTGAAAATTTTTAAGTCCCAGGACAATAGGTTTATTCAATAGTTATTTGTCACCCATTCACAACACATCTATTGTTGATTAAATCTACTGTTGAATAAACCTATTGTTGCAAAACCTATTGTCCTGGGATTTAGAAATTTTCAGTGGCAAATTTTGTTTTTGCCTACCCTGTATGAGGACTGATGCAGGACTGATGTATGAGACCATGCTTAAATTTGAGAAGGACCACAGAAAAATCCTCACTTTCGAAGCCTTGGAAATCGGATGCTAATATGATATTGAATAACCAAACCAATTTCGAAAAAAAAAACCATTCTCGATGTCGTCAACAAGATAGTCAACCAGCCAAACAAAAGACAGCATGCCTCAATGGACTCTACCCAATCGCAGGATATGTAATTATATAATTCCCCTTAGTGGTTCTCCTCATATAAGATCCTGTGTTGTTATCCCTTGATCTGTTGCCTTTGTTAAGTCTACCAATCAGCATCGAACAGATTTCTCCTGACTGGTGGACAAATGCCATATATTCAGCGGTAGGGGCCTGCTTGATTGTAGTCATTCCCTGCCCTGAAGACAAAGTGTATTTTGAAACGCATAGGCTTATCAATAAAATGCTACCATTTTGCTAATCCAGGACCAGTTCTTTACCATTGTTTATAATCAATTATTTTTGATTACACATCTAGATTTTAAGTTGCGTACATGTCCATCAAAACAATCGCATGCCCATCTTTTTGTCTCCAACTCACTCTTGCTAATTTCAAAGGTCACTTTCTCGATCTAAATTTGTCATTCTACATCCTGCCCCCACTCAATTTGATCTGACTTCTACTGTCTTAGATCAAAAGTGTAATTAAATCTGATTTTTAGCTTCGCTCGGTATTCAGCTCTGAAACACAATACTCTAATCTTAATTTTGACTTTAAATAATATTCTAAAATATAATTTAATTTATTTAACATTAATCCAATCGTTTCGTTTATTATTTCACTTCTTTCACAACTTTCAATTCAATTTGCACTTTTAAATAAATATTAAACATGTATGTTGGAATAAATATAGAAACTGTTGAACATTCTAATTTAGTAATATCCATCCATCATAATCAAGGACCTTACAGGTCTTCTGAATACGCTGGGTGAGAAACCACTGCCATTTGGTTTTTGGTTAAAAACTGCCCGACACACTATACTATGTATGAAGGGGCAATTCTCGTAGTGGAGGAGCCATTTTCCTGATTGCCGCAATTCAGGCCATTTTTTTTTTCACACAGCCTCAAGCATCATTTTAGCACTGTAAGATAATAATGTTGGTTCACTGTGTTGTCTTGAGGAACTAATTCATTGTGAATGATGATTCCCTTGATGTTGAAAAAATAAATTAACATTGTTTTTACGTTCGATCTCACTTGCTTTCTTTGGTGATGAGGCAGTCTTCAAGGACGAGATTGTAGCTTGGTTTTGGTGTCAAAATCATAATATGTGTGAAAACTTTTGACAGAATATCTGGATTGCTTTTTAGCTATTCTGTCAACTCCTGGCATATATTCACATGGTTGGCTCTCTGGTTGTTGGAAAGAATATGGAGAATTTTGTTGCAACGTGTTTCATCTTCAAATCGCCAGCTAGTATTCATTGTCACGAACTCCAGGTTATTCCAGTCAGCTGTTCCAATTTATCAATTGTTATATGATGATCAAACATGATCGCATCACGGAGTTTTTGAATGTTTCCGTTCTGGAAGTTGAGGGATGTCCTATTCAGAGTTTATCTTCAATTGACATTCAACCACTTTTAAAACGAGAAAACCAATTTTTTAGGCAAATTGAAAACATGCAATTTTTTTTGGGTGTCTCTCGGCAAAAACGCATTGGACAAGTTCATTTTGTGTAGGGAAGATACCATAACAAGAGAAAATCTGTGGGTTTCAGCGTTACGTCATGCGTGCCATTTGGGCCTGTGCGCCATGATTTAGGGATCACTGCTTTAGACTCTAAAATCCGACTTGTCATTTGTGTGTTTTTTTCAAAATATGCTGTAATCTTTGTCAGGATATAAGAATATCTGAATGTATGCAGAGGTAGCAATATATACAACATAAATTTGAATAAGTTTAATGCATTTTATCTGTTTGAAAGTCTTTTAATATGTTTAATTTTTAAGTATGGTATGTAATTCCTTATTTTATTTTACATTTCAGATGTACCTGGAACCTCTTATGGAATTATTTGACCCTACTTCGTCCAATGAAAATGGAAATTCTCTGCCACCTAGTCTGCCTCCAGAACCAGGAGAAGGAAATGTTGAATATAAGTTAAAATTAGTCAGTCCCTCAAGAAGTCGCTTTGAACATCTTGTGACACAAGTAAAATTAATTAGCAGTATATAGATTATAGTAACTTAAGTACTTGTTATAACTTGTTATACTAAATGCATGAAACTTAAAGTATTAAAATAATTATTATCCTTAAACCATTATTGAACCACTTTACCTCATCTCAGGCAAGCCATGTCAATGGACCATTTTAGATTTATTTCAAAAGAGTTATAATGGTTACAGTTACTAGACGTATAGAATATCACAAAAGCATTTTCAAAAAATTTTTATTTCTTGCAACAAATAAGCTCTCAAATTCTACTTCCAGTTTTCAAAAAAAATTTTCAAAAAGCTTCTCTTCGCAATTTTTCATCTTATGGCATTTATGATATATGTATGCATGTTGTACGTTCAAAACTTTACAGAGAATTCCTTTTTTTCTCGAATTTCCATCCAGTTTTCCATTGCCAAACCCAGTGTGATTTCGATGCTTTGAATACTGCCGCTAAAGACAAAAGGACATTTGTTATTTAGTACTTTTAAAAATATTCCTATCTATCTGAATGCTTGCAATAAACAAAATCAATTTTTAATTGTAAATGTTTGCATTCAGTTTAGATTTGCACATCTGCAGTGGGCTACCATGAAAACTTGATGCATTGTTTTCTTTGTTATGAGGAAGTAAAATTAAAGTTGAAAAATGAAATAAAGTTTCAATAAATAAACTTTTCAAGAAAAGAGAGGAAAAATACTGTTAATAAAATTTTCCAATAACTTCTCTCTTGCGATGATGAAAAAAACACTGAGCAATCTTTTGCATTGACTGTCAGCCGTTGAAGTTGTGCAAATTGAAAATGAACACAAACACTGTAATTGAAAATTGATTGTGAACTTGCAATAAATGGTGGTTAAATGGGAGAATTTTTAAAAATAGTAAATGACTGTTATTTTCATTTGAGCAGTGTTTCATGTTGAAAGTGAACGCTTGTGAGCGAGTTTTTAGAAGCCATACACTTACGATTGATTGTTTGCCATTTTGCTTTTGAAACTTGGACGAAAATTCGAGAAAAAAGTGAGTTTGTAAATTTTGAATGTACAACATGTATACTTACTTATACAGGGTGAATCTGAAACCCTGTCACAAACTTCACGTGCGTACTCCTCATGGCCAAATAAGAAACAAATGTGTTATCAACATGGGTCTGAAATTCAACCGTTAACGAGGTAAATGGCATCCAAATGTGGGTGACCCTGTGAGTTTGGCTGATGAGCGGGTCACGGAAATTGTCAATATTGGTCCCCAGTGCTTCTGTGCAGAATGCATAGAGGGTCGAGTTCACTGCAAGCATGGGTTAGAGGGAAGCTATGTTAATCAACACTGACACCCTTGAGGAACGTTACATTTCTCTTCAAGTGCATCACATGTCCAGATACATGACCATTCATGTACTGTACAGACATGTTGTTTTGAACTGTGAAACGTGAGCCTGAAAATGGAGGGTGATTACACCTTTAATGAACTGGGGGATATGCATCTGTGTTACATTCGAATGGAAATGCTCACGAAGCCTGGCATTTGTATCACAACTCATTCCCTCAACGGCAACCACCATGCAGCAGAACCCTTTGACCAACGACTCAAGAGCAAGGAACCCTTTGTCCAACCCTTTGACCAACCCTCTCGCATTGACCAACGACTGCAAGAGCAAGGAACGTTCGTACCAGGTGGTGATGGCCACGGTAGGCACTGTATAGTGAGGACATCTAATCTCGACCGGAGGATTCTGCAAGACTCGCTTTACAGGAAGGTGTTAGCCAGAAGACCATCTGGCGTGTTCATCACGAGGATTGCCTATACCCATATCATTTACGTGTTCAGGGTCTACTGACTGCCGATTTTCCTCTCCAAGTAGCGTTTGCACAATGGTGCATGTCAAGGTGCGCTCAAGATCAGAGTTCGTCGCAGAGATTTTGTTTACAGACAAGACAACATTCACATGCGATGGAGTGTGGGTGCACAACAACCCACATGTCATTCGTGAAGGACGACATCAACACACGTTTTCAATCAATGTATGGGCCAGGATCATCGGGGATCACTTGATCATAAGTTTGCCCATACGTTTGCCTGCGAGATTGACTGGACCATTATACCAGATGTTCTTGGAACAATTGATGCACGACATCCTGTTGCAGACTGGAGAACACTCCTTTGCAGTGGTGACTGAACATGTGATATATGCATGATAACGCTCCAGCACATTTCAGCATGGTTGCACGTCAGTTTCTGAATGGCCGCTTACCCACAAGATGGATTGGACGTGCAGGGCCAGTGGCATGGCCTTCTCGCTCTCCTGACCTCAATTGTCTTGATTTTTATCTGTGGGGGCATGTTAAGGATAACGCGTATGCAACACCATCCAGGATGCGAATGAGCTATGGGACCACCTTGTCGCCAAATTTGATGCCATTAGGAACCGCACAGGAGTGTTAGAACGTGTTCGCTGTTCGTTTCAGAGACATATGCATACCTGTGTGGAAGCACATGGACGTCATTTGGAACAATATCTGTAAAAGAAACCTCACAGGGGCACCCACATTTGGACACCATTTTTCTCTTTAACGGTTGAGTTTCAGGCCCATGTTGATAGGACATTTGTTTCTTATTTGGCCATGGGGAGTAGGTATGCAAAGTTTGTGATAGGGTTTCAGATTCACCCTGTATATTAAATATCGTGAAATGAAAAATAAATGATCCAATTTCGCGAAGAGGTGTCTTTTGCAAAACCAGAAAGAGAATTTGGGAGCCAAGCAAAAACTGCATTGGAGCTGATTTCATATTGCAGTGGACTAAATGATAAACATTAGTACATATATGCACAGTAAAAAGCAGCCACCATTTTCAATGAGAAATCTAGCAAATCCAATAGTAAAATTCAGTAGTACCCTGGTCCTGCTGATGCCAAATTTGAGAAGTTTTACAGTAATATAATTCTTTCTTGCTGTGAGTTTTATACAGGATAAATGTATTACACTTCATTACTTTTTCATCTATTCTTCTTTTATCTTTTTGGTGCCAGATAAAAGGTCTTGTTCCTCTTGCGATTAGCGAGACGTGTTCGAATCCCACTGAGGGCATGGAAGTTTAGGGCTGTCTCTTTACTGACAAGTTTGAAAGACCAAGATTCAGTAGGCTAATCCTCTGCTAGGCTAAATTTCAAATAGATCCAGTGGTTAATTAATATCTTTGACAGCAAAAAGACAAAAGAGGAATGGAAAAGATGACATGAATCTAATTAAACGGATACAATACCTTATCAATGCAATAGAGTAACAAGAATTTTTTCATGTGATAAATATTAAAAACATGGTTAGAATATAACTTTAAACTATAAATTATTTGAGATTTGAATACACCCTGTCAACAAATGCACATGGCTTTCGCTGGCTGCCATTGGGAAAGGCCACTGAATATTCCAATTAGCTCTCTTCCACTCTGATGATATAGTTCTTTCTATTCAATATTAATATGATGTTTTCTAAGAGTTTCTTTAAAATAATCATACAGGAAAACGGTATACAAAAGGGCTTTTAAATTATAAAGCTAACTAAATTGTTTTCAAGGCTTCATGATGTATTATGCAGGGTGAGTCTGAAACTGTTCGGGAAAACTCAGATTTTTATGTAAAAAAATAGATATAATTTTATTTGTAAATAATTATCTATTTTTTTCTATTCTTTAAGTTTTTTTTACTGTTTGCAGACAGTGATTGTTGAGTATGTATTGTTTTAATGGATGTTAATTAAAAAATCTCCACGTGATAGTCACTGTCTGCAGCAGTTGTTCCTCGCGAATAATTTTCGTGATCACGGAGGATGTTGTGTCCCACTCAATGATATCTAAAACAACTGGATCGCTGACTTACTGGGAGAGAACTGAGGCCGTAATTCTATGCCTCCTGAAGCTACTAGTCAATGACCTGAAGGGATCGTTTATGAGAAATGAGCGTTTTTCAGGGATTTAACCTTATGAGCGTTTATGAGGAATTATTGTTTTTGAGGGATTTAACCTACTAGTCAATTTATGAGCGTTTATGAGGGATTTAACCTTGCTTTTTAGGCCACCTGACGCTACTAGTCGTTGACCTGAAGGGAAAATTTATGACGTATTTTGGCTTCACTTCTCAATGCAGACTGCGGATAGAGTCAGCGATCCAGTTGTTTTATATATCATTGGTTCCACTATTGTTGATGTTCTTTCCGTGGTTACTGGTTTTTCTTTTATCAGGCAGACCACTTCCAGCTTCTGGCTTGACCAGTCGTCCTTCCTTCTGGTCCTCCACGTCCTTACTAGCCTGCAGCATGGCGTTCAACTTCCGTTTATCATTTTCATTCCAATGCTCTGCAAATTGCTCCCACCCTGCCGTTCGATGTGTAGTTTCTTATTGACTCAAACGGGTGAATTTCTCACTTTCTCGCGGTAGCCATGATTCTCTATCGAGCAGCATTGTTTTGTGGGTTTACCCATAAGGTAATAATGAAATTTCTTTTAATGCTATTTCAACTATAACGTGCATAAGGGACGCCATGCTGCACATTTCAATTTTATTCCCCATTAATAATTGATTATTATTTCGAAGTCTTTCTTTAGACATTAAATGGGAATTTGAAATTTCTTTTCCTTATTCTTTATAAGGAATTGGTCTGTCTCAATTCTTTTTATATTTAAAGTCCATTTGCACAATGTAGCAATTAATATTTCTCGTTACAGTGTTTTGCTGTATTTAACGTACATTTAATAAATTTTATAATCTAAACAACCCGCGGGTTGCCCCCAACAGGCCGAAGCCCAACACGGGGTTTTCATATTATAATAAAGGACAATCACAAACATCCATGCCCCAAGCGGGATTCGAACCGCTGGTTGCGAGAGCGATAAGACCTGCGCCTCAGCGCTCTCGGCCACCAAGCCGGCGATTTTTTTTATTTTGAGAAATATTTTTTTTGTAATTGAGATCACAATGCCTATTCCTCAGTTAAATCATATTGTATAGAATATTCTTTTGTACAGAATTATTTTGATAAATGATAAATAAATATCGTAATTTTTAAACCAAAATAAAAGTCTTTTAGCAAGCCACGTTCATTCATAAGTTTTGGGGTTCTTTTTTAAAGTACCACCCATTCAATTCTATTCTATTTTGCTTCCCCCTCTGAACAGAAACCCTGTCACAAACTTTTAGGGAAGGTAGTATGGATGATTCTAAGTTAAATTTGAATGAATTCCAACGAGTAGTTTCCGAGTTACGTAGTCAACATCGTAACATGTGGTAATTAGTACTCACATGTGACCACGTGTTACGATGTTGACTGCGTAACTCAGAAACTACTCGTTGGAATTCGTTCAGATTTTAACTGTGTACACAGTTTTATGTACCCTATTATTTCTTCAAACTTCATTATCCTAGGTGTTACAGAAAGTGAGGTATTAACTTGTTGATCTTAGTGGCGGCATTTTTATTTCTGTTCATATCTCAGTTATCTTTCAAATTCGGACCCATGTTCATATGAACTTTTTTGCTTAGAATCATCCAAACTATCTCCCCCTTAAAATTTGTGACAGGGTATCAGACTCATAAATAAACTTTATATGTGCCAATTTTTGTTTCCCTAAAGCCGTCAATACCTGCTAGATTACATTGCTCGCTATCAAAGGCAGCAAATCAAGAACATCACTACTGACGATTCATAAACAACTTTAAGCAAAAATATAAGCAAATGAAAGAGGACAGAAATTACAAAAACTTACACCTTTAAAAAATACAGAATTTGTTTATTTAACCACCACGAAGAAGTGGAAGGTGATGAAAAGGACATGTGCGTCCTGCTCTTCACTTCATTCTCATTTTCCTCTACAATTAAAAACACAGTTTCTTTGGAGAGCCTAAACCTATTCCAAAATTTTGACTGTCCACAGGATTTAGCCATGGAACATTTACCTTATATAATCTTACGAACATCAGAGCAGTGGTCTTTCTTTGTCAGCCATGTGCAATGGTAATACTTATTTTGTTTTAGTAATGGTTCAAAGGGTTGGTCACACGGTTTGATGGGATGGATTTTATCTTGATTATCCTGTAGATCTTAATTATGACTATCCATTAAAACGAGTGTTTTAAGGAAATGTCCCATTTAAGAAATTTAAAATTTTAAGCTCTTTTTATCTCAAAGTATCAATTTTGAACGGCTACACTGAGAAGGCGAGAATTCAGAACCATCTGTAGTGCACGCTATCAAGTGAAATGGCATTAAGTTTGGTACAGGCACTAATCAAGATAGAGCAGGGTTCATTTTAGGTGGGTTTACGGGGCACACCACCCCGTTTGCTCTTTTGATGAAAAATTTACACCCCTCCGCCCTTTGATCCTGATCACGTGCCCTGATACCCGAAAATGCACCTGCAAAGAAGAATCTAAAAATTTTGTAAAGGGTTAAGGAACTTCAAAAAGAACTGTGAATTTTTAATAGAAAAAAAATCATTTTTGAAAATTAAGTGCCCTTTTTTGATAACGTCGTGCCCTTTTTAGCCCTTAGCACCCTGCCCTTTTTTAAATCTAGAATGAACCCTGAAAGAGACAGTGGATTCTATGATAAATATCTGTAATTAAAAATGCTGATAGGAGAGAATGCAGACTGCAATAGCTTAGATAGGTCATAATCAGCATAAAAGGCAATTAAAATCCGATACAAATCATTGGCAAGACATTCGCTATAAAGGCAAAAGCAGTTCAAAAACACATGGAAAAAACCAGCTCTGTTCACCATGCGTCTTAAATTGCCTAAGTGCACGTTACTTGTGAAATTGCTTTATGTTCCATTATTGCATAAGTGGTCACGTTTATATTAAATAGAGAATCGGATTGATCGCATTAGACTGGGGTCTTTATGCTAACAGATTTCCTAAATAAATTTCTGTAGGACCAAGCAAAAGTGGTCATTAAGCTCAAGTGATCAGTATATACTGATGGTTGTTTGTACAGGTTTCAATTTTTGTATGAGACTGAGAAGAAAGTAATCATTTGTATAAAATCAGCAACGGTGGACGTTGTCACAACAAGAAAAAATCTAACAATGGGTTATTTCCCGATTATACCGACGGGTGGGTTCGCTTCTAGTTTATTATTAATATATTAACCTGCTTTGAAGTTCAATCAGAGTTTATGAACTATAAAATACATCATCTAAGCTCTAATTGTGTACCCAGCTTAAGTTCCAGGGGTGATCAAAAAGTAATGCCGTGTATTTTTTTTCTCGAAAATGACAGCAGATATGAGAAAATTCCATTATATAAAAGTTAGTTTGGTTCATTGTTAAAGTTTCCTGTCAGTGTCGTGTGCATCTGCCAAGCACTAGCGACGTGACACTCTAAACGATATGGTGGCTCTCATTTCATCGTCCAGTTCTTTTGAGCGGCTGAGTGTTATGTGTTTTCTTTGTGCTAAAGGCACTGAAACCAGTCGATATCCATAGGAAATTGTGTCGGTGTACGGAGGTGATATTGTGCATCTCCGAACAGTACAACATTGGTGAGGCAAACATCGCTCTGGCCGGCTGCGGGAATTCATGACTGACAGCAACATTGCCTCTGTGAAAGCACAGATGCGGGAGAATTGGTGGATTACCTTGAGAGAAATTGCTGCAACGTTGGACATTTCATATGGGACGGCGTATGACATTGTTCACGAGCAGCTCGGCTTTCACAAAGTGTCATGCAGATGAGTGCCATGACAGTTGACGGCCGAACATCGATGCTTGCTTGCTGCATCTCACCCGATACCAGGAGGAGGGTCAGGATTTTTTTGGATCGAATCTCACAGTCTATGAATGATGGGTCCACCATTTCACACGCGAAACCAAGATGCAATTGGCAGTTTGGAAACCCACCTCATCTCCCACAACAAAAAAGTTCAAAACTGTGCCATCAGCCTGCAAGGCCATGTTAACATGTTTTTTGGATTGCCGTGGTCTGATACTGCTTGAGTTTCTTCCACCGCATACCACTGTCAATTCCGAATGCTACAGAGGCACATTGAAGAATCTTCGAGCAGCATGCGCAGGCAAAGACCTGACTTGGCAATGGAGGACATCGTGCTACACCACAACAACGCATGTCCCCACACAGCTAAACAGGTCACTGACCTGTTGCAGCGATGGTCACAGGGAAATACTTCCTCATCCTCCATACAGGCCGGATTTTGCTCCCAGTGATTATCATATCTTCAGATCATTGAAGAAGTCAAGTCACTGGCCAGTCAACATTTCCATTACGGCCAGACGCAACTGGTTCCACACTCAACCGAACGACTTTTATCGACAGAGCATGGAAAAACTTGTCCACTGCTGGGATTGTTGCTTCAATTGGCTTGGAGATTATGTGGAAAAATAAACGTTGAATTGTTTTATCAAATGCAGGGCTCGACAAATTCCAAAAATCTGAATAGACAGTTGGCTACCACTGCAATTTTTCATGGTAGCCAATCCAAAAGTGATTAGATGACTTGCCTTGACACAGGCACACTTGTGGAAGAATATCATGTTCAATGATCAATGTCGTGTTACCAGTTGTACGATTTTCACAGGCTTTCGTGATAGTTTTAAATTGGGTAGATTTCTGAAAATATAATTACAGTATATAAAATGGGGAAAAACTTAGCCTGACCATTAAAAATTAAAATGCAACATACGACCAGAAGGGTGCTAGTTCAAATCCCATGTGCGTGTTTTTCTCTTATTTTTTATTATTATTTTTTTCAATAAATAAATTAGTTTTAATAACCTATTTATCTTTTAATATTTCATTCGACGTTATTCGATGAAAATTCATCCAATGATATCAAATTGCTTTGTATAAATATAATGAAATAAATGAACGTTAAGTCAAGAAATACGTTAATCAGTAAAATAATAATTATATAAACAAAAGTTCACAAGAAATAAGTTTCCATTTTGAGCAGCATTTTGCATTTAAATAATATATGAAAAACATAAATAAATAAAACTGAAATATGTCGCATGGCTGAGAAATTCCATGCACATGGAATTCGAATCAGTGCCTCATGTGCCGATAGAGTAATCACGAAGAATAAATATGTTTGTAACAAACTGGAGAAAAGGCCATGTTGCATTCGTATATACTGTAATGTAATTAGACTTTCCAATTAGCTGATGCATTGGCCAGTAGCTAAGTGGCTACCACCTGTTTGAACATTATAGCCAAAATGGAATTTCTGGTAGCAATTGGCTACCAAAATATAGGATTTGTCGAGCTCTGCAAATGTACATGTGTTTATTTTTTTCCCGGTCACGATTTTAGAGAAAAAAAATACACGACGTTACTTCTTGAACACCCCTCGTATATACACATGCAAGTCATTATCATTGCTGAAGGCAGCCAAACCAAAAATAATAGCCTAAAATAAAAAAAGTACTGTACAAGTTATCATATCCCGTAGTTAATTGTTGACACATTTGTGTAAATAAAATTCCATTTGTTCTACATTTCATTTGTTACACAATAATTTTAATGAATAAATTCACGAAAATGGAAGTTTGCTGATGCGCTAACCAATTGTACTAACGTGAACATGGAGGCATTACGCTATCTCCATGTCCTTTGGGCTATTGGTTAGCGAATCAGTACATGTATATTGAGCTGAAAGTTCCTGGTTCGAATCCAGGCTGTGGAATTTTCTTTCCTATTATCATTAAAATTTAAACATCTGAGGATAAAACCCTCATCGACCATTCTTGAGTTATTCTTTATTAAATGTTCCTTTCTTACTTTTTGTGCCATTTGATTACTGTGGATTTCCTTTATACTTTTTTCAAGGTTTAATTGTGATCCAGGTATTTAAACCAATTATCAAGGATCTCAGATAGGGTACGTACAGTAATAAGGAGAAATGGAAATGTTAGCATATTTATATGTTAATGCTTTCGAAATAGCATTGAATATGCAGGACATTTTGAAATGTCTGGTAGTTTTACTTCAAGAATTTGCCTGTGAAACTAACAATTCTACAATTGGGTATCTGTTTTGTTTTCAAATATAGTTTTTGTATGGATATTTATAAATATTTACAAATGCGTTCATTTTCAATGTCATGAGTAAATCTTGCACAAATTCATTAACACAGTCATTTTTTTTTTTAATTTGTTGTAGGCTTTGTTTTTGCAATGACAGGAGTTAATTTCTTTTATTTCTGTATTAGATGAAATGGCGACTGAGAGAGGGTCAAGGAGAAGCAATATACGAAATTGGTGTTGAAGATAATGGCTTATTGACTGGCCTTTCAGAAGAAGAGATGTCGGCATCATTAGAAACATTACAGTGCATGGCAATAAAACTGGGAGCAACTACTTCTATCTTAAGAGAACGTCTCATCGAAATAGATGGCGAGAACATCAGGAAAGCTGCTGAAGTTTTAGTACGGAAAGTAAGCATGCCATTACACCTAGTTTGTGATAAACTTAATTATATTTAAATATTGGGTTGTTCAAGAAGCCATTACATCTTTTTCTTATAGGTGGTTGTAGTTATAAATTTTATGTATTGAATGCAGCTATAGATTTATGTGTCTATATGCATTTGACAGCTCTGAACTTCTAGCTCCCATCAGGGAAACAGGTGTGTGGGTTAAAAGGGCATAACTCACAATTTTAGCTTATTTATTATTATTAGTATTTTTAGCTTCGAACGGATATATATTAAGAGAAGGACGAGACACAAGAACCCTGGAATACAATAAATAATAAATATTAAATAAAAATACAAATTAGATAAAAAATAAGGTATAATAAACAAAAATAATTAATCTAAATCAAAATAAAAAGCTGACGTTTCGGATAGAGCCTATCCTTTATCAAAGCAAAAAAAGGATAATTCTCTAAAAACAAATAGAATATTAGAGAATTATCCTGAAGTTATGAAAGTTGTACTAACGGACGGGTTTATATATAGTTTGCATGGGGAATAGTAAGATGGTATTGGCTGAAAAACAAGAAGAGAACAAATGAGATTAATTAGACAAACTGTTGGGATAGGACAGGATAGAATAATATTCTTTCATGACAGCCCCCTTTTTTGTCTGCTGATAATCAGGAATAATTTTACGAAATCTTTTTGCTAGGCACCCTATCATTCCTAAACGTTTTTATAATTTCACTTTCATATGTTTCATCCTATTACATTTTTCTCGCCGCCCCCTTATTATTTCCTATTTGTCCTCCATCCTGTCCTACCCCAACAGTTCGTCTAATTAATCTCATTTGTTCTCTTCTTGTTTTTCAGCCAATACCGTCTTACTATTCCCCATGCAAACTATATATAAACCCGTCCGTTAGTACAACTTTCATAACTTCAGGATAATTCTCTAATATTCTATTTGTTTTTAGAGAATTATCCTTTTTTTTGCTTTGATAAAGGATAGGCTCTATCCGAAACGTCAGCTTTTTATTTTGATTTAGATTAATTATTTTTGTTTATTATACCTTATTTTTTATCTAATTTGTATTTTTATTTAATACTTATTATTTATTATTTATTTTTAGCTTCCATTTTTGTTTTATTATTTGTGATACATCTTTGAGGTTGCTGTTCTCCGTACTGTACTTATAGACAAAATAAAGAGAGGCCTTACAGTACAACATTTGGTCGAAAATCATATGACTTAGTTTCGCCATTTAATCCCGCCTTCTTCAGGGTACAAGGGAAAGGGAGGCTAGCAGCCCTTACATAGCAATACAATGAACGAATACAAAATAAACAAATTTTCTGTTCATTGTATAACTATGTAAGGGCTGCTAGCTTCCCCCCCCCCCCCTCCATCTTTTCCCTTGTACAGGGTCGAGTCCCATTATTATGACCACCCCCTACGTTTGTCTTCGGGGTTGCCCAGCCGAGGAACTATATCACTTATTGGGAATTGATTAGGTGACTATGTAAGGTAGGTTCCCACTATGTTAAAAACATATCACTCATTGCTGCAATGGGTAAGAAAAGTGATTTATCAGATCTGGAAAAGGGGATGATAATCGGCATTCGGGCCAAGGGTGGTAGTATTTCGGAAACCGCACAGTTTGTAAACTGTTCTTGTGCTGCTGTAGTTAAAGTTACCATGACAGGGGAAAATGGAACCTTTCAGAATAAACGGTATGAGAACTGTGAAACACCACGTGCCATTGACAAGAGAAGTGAACATCGGCTGCGAAGGTGGGTGAAGGCCAACCGAATAGCTACAGTGGACCAACTTACCGCTTAAACCAACGAGGGTGCTACCAGACATGTCTCTTAAACCACAGTACAGATGATCCTGCTACGTATGGGACTCCGCAGCAGACAGATGGTCACCACACACATGCTGACGAAGGTTCATCGCCAAAAACGGCTTCAATTTCCCAACAGTACAGAAACTGGACCACTTCTGACTGGAAAAAGCTTGGCTTCTCCGATGAGTCACGATTTCTGCTCCACAGAAGTGACGGAGCCGAGATCAAGAAATCTCCGAGAACAAGCATCCTGCAACCATTGTTGGACAAATTCAGCTGGTGGCAGCAGCCTCATGGTGCGGGGAGTGTTTTCATGGCATTGTCTGGGCCCACTGATACCTGTGGAAGGCAGTCTCAACCGATTTGGTTATTTATCCATAATTACAGATCAAGTACCCATACATGACAACTGCCTTCCCAGAGGGGGATGGCACGTTCCAGCAAGACAGTGCGACGTTCATACAGCTGCAATTGTTCGGGGGTGGTTTGAGGAACACGACCAAGAGTTCCAAGTACTACCCTGGCCCCTTAATTCCCCAGACCTCAACCCAATCGAGAACCTTTGGGATCACCTCAATCGTCATGTGCGTGCTATGGAACAACCACCACGTACCCTTCAGCAGCTATCGGATACTTTACAGTCTGCAAGGCAACAGCTACCAGTAGAAACCTACCAGAATCTTATTGACTCACTCCCATGCCGTCTAGCTGCTGTCCGTGCCACTAAAGGCGGTTATTCGGGATATTAGCTGGTGGTCATAATAATGTGACTCGACTCTGTATGATGGATGATTGAGCGAGATTGCCACCAGACGACATCATTTACGCTAGTGCTCACGATGCAATACATACTGGGATGACGTCACAAGTGAAAAATGAGATGTGCTGCCTAGAACGTGATGAGTACGCACGTGTCGACTTGAGTAGCAGAGACTGATATATAGATTTTTTTCTTTTTCATATATAATGTATTATCCCAGATCCACACTGGTTGATTATAATACACTGGTTGAAAAAAAACATGAAGCACCCAGAAGGAGGGGTTGAAAGTGAATGAAACGACATATGATGAAAGAACATATGACTTTATTGTACAGATTACAGTATGGGATGAAACAGACAACGCCATTGGCAGTACAGGTGGAATATTGGCGCCAGATCAGTAGTGTGTGGCACCCCCTCTGGCCCCAATGCATGCCCTTATGCAGTTCGGAATGGTGTTAAACAGCCTTTGGATCCTCTCCTGAGGCAAGTCAGTCCACAGTTGTTGCAGCTGTTCCTCCCAGATCTTGGTCATATTCTTCAATGGGCATATCTCACTGACTTGCCTCGATTGTTGGGACGCAAGCAGTTCTTGACGGGTAGGAGGAGATAGTAGACGCTTCTCCTCACGTAAAGTTTTGTGACAGTGGGAGCCATGGTGTGGGGATGTTTTTCATGGCATGCCTTGGGGCTGTTGGATGTAGTTGAAGCAATTTGAACTCTGAAGCCTACAAGGACATTTTGGTGGGAATTAGGTCCCCCTACATGGTGGGAATTTTCTGGTAATAGAGTCTCACTGGACACGAGAACAATCCATGCAATGGCATCATTCCGATTCACCTAAATCTAAAAAATTCAAGTAAACCCAGTCTCAAAGGAAAATCATGCAACTGTGTTCTGGGGCTAAAGGATATGCTGGAAAACAATCACGTCACAAACTGATTCAAGGAAGCTGAAGAGTTGAAAACTTGTGCAAACCTGGCTGAAATTCCAGGTGGTAGAATTTAAGCACAGGGTTTAAATCAGCTTGTTATACAATATGAAAAGCTAAGTGGGCGTGTATATAAAAATGCTGTAGAGATGTAGAAATGTAAGGGTGTGTATATTTGGAACAACTAATCATTTATCCATTTGTTCTTAATTTGTAACTGACTGGCCCTTACTTTTGAAATATGCCTCATATAAAATAAAATCATTGGCACACATTTCCTGGGCATTCTATAGATTGCTGAGTTTGTAATAGACATCATGTGAAATTCCAAAGGTAACCATTCATGAAGAAATGGAGATACTTACAATATTTTAACCATTATGATGGATATTATATCAGCTTTATGCCAGCTTTCTCTGTGTAAGAACCTTTATTGGCATTGGAAGGCATCTATGGGCATAGCCAAGGAGAGGCAGGGGCAAAGGGGCATATCAGATAAACCTATTTACAAATGCAGTCAAAATTGTTTATAACAACATTGGTTATAGCGACCAACCGGATATAATGACCAGATTTTTCACTTAAGTTTTGTTTCCTATCTAAATGACAACAAAAAGTATTGTTTATAGCAACAGACTTTTCAAATGAAATGGGGATCCCCTACTGGCTATAACGATCAATTTCTGGTGACGGTTAGAGGAAATGGCACAGGTGCGGATATCCATGGAGGCATGTTTTTGAGAGTTTATTCTCAAGTCCATGTGCTCTGCTGCTGTTCCCTTTCATAAGTTGATCAGTTTCATTCTTGCCGTATCCTACAATGCAAATATGGTTTTGCCAGTTTAGTGGATATTCCGGATTTTTAGCATTATTTTAGTGGGAAACATTTTTTTAGACTTGTAAAACCGACTCAGTTTTCAGCCTTAAGCTAGCCGTGCTCGTGTGGCAGTTATATTAACAAGAATAGCTTTTAAAAAAATCCTTAACTGTGTCGGAAAAAGTTAACATTTGGTATTGGAGTCTGGTGCCAACAACCGTGACGTATGCAGAGAATTGAATATATCTCACTCTACCATGTCAACAATTTGGAATGATTGCAAAAAATTAAGAATGCCGTCAAATCCAACAGCTTCAAATCAAATAATTACATATTAACATTGGTAAGAAGTGTAATGACCAGTGAAAAAGTAATAGCGGTTATAATGACCAACTGTTTTCATGGTCTCTTTGAAGATCGTTATAAACGATATGGACTGTGCTTGATTTTTGCTGAAAATAGATGTACACAGTGAAACTTTGGAGTCTTGGTATTGGCTTTGTTCAGCAATTATGGAGCTGGCATTTGGTGCACTTTTTCAACATAAATCTTGGCTATGCCCGTAAAGGCATCCCAATGGATAAACAAATCTCACTCAGATCAGCTGCAATCCATATGAAAGGGCATGTGGAAGACTAAAGTCAAAATAATAAATCAGGAATGGATAAAGGGGACATGTTTTTGTGTGCAGAAAAATGAACTATGCAATTCAAAAAGCCATTCAAAACATTTAGACTGCTGCAATAAATAAATGACAAACATGGTCTAGTGTTCCACAGCATATTTTCATTTAGTTCAGGTGTCAGTTGGGTTTAAAATTTTCTTATCTCTTTCCTATTATATTGTTAATTATATTCAATTCATAATCATAATCCATCTAGCGAAAGAAAGGTTATGTCAGGGTCGTGAAATTCAAAATTAGCCAAACAAAGTGATTTAGGATTGATTTAAATCACTGGGATTGGCTAATTTTGAATTTTCGAACCTTGACATAGTTTTTCTTTCACTGGATGGACTGTAAAATGCTGTCTATTGCATGAGGAGCACTCCGAAATTAATGCCTCCTATTTTATTTTGTGGGACTGTGACAACAAATGGAATGTTACTATTAGGATAGATTACATTGAACCTTCCTTCATTATTCTGTTTAATGTACAACAGGTGGCAGCAGCGAGGCAGTCTGACAAAATGGTTGCTATCATCAATGCAAGTTTGAAACAAATGTGTGTAATTGAATTTCTCCATGCTAAAACATTTCAACCCATTGACATTCATCGATAATTGGTGAAGGTTTAAGGAGACCAAAAATAATGAGACTTTGGGTATTGCGTTTTAGAGGTGGCAACAACAATGTTGAGAAAATTGTCATCTTCAGCCTCATATTGCTTCAATAAGAGACCTGACAAACTTGCAATCGGATTCCTTTTGTTCTAACATAAGCATTTGTGGGAACAGATTTTGCAATACCCCAACTTTGCCATCATTCTAGACTTGATGAGGCCCTAAGCTATTTGAAGCCCCTACCATATTAAACTAAGATTGTGAGGCCCTACAGAAGAGGCCTACAGATTGTGGGGCCCTACGCTTTAGCTTATACATAAATCCGTCCCTGATTTTAGTCAATGCATTGAAGCCAATATTCAACGTCCCACACAGATCCATCATCAAAATTGCCGATTTGCACGGATAATTTTACACAATTGAAATTGCCATTCATTCAGATCATGCTGATCTGTTATCACTTCTATCTGGCAAGACAGTTGTGAAACACATTTCTGTAAGAAACAGCTATGAATGCCTCAGTCTTTAGCTCCGTCTACTGATCAAGACGTTCTTTACTTTTGTTGTGTCTGCTATGCTTCATCGTCCAGAATGTCACTCGTTTTTGACACTGTTATTGCCACCACTAAAACCTAGTACCCAGCGCCTCACTATGCTAACATTTATTGTTTAGTCTCCATAAACCTTAAATGAATATTTAGGGTGCAATTTTTTTCAGCATGGAGAAATTCAATTACACATCTTTGTTTCAAACGTGCATTTATGATATACACTAACATAATTAAACAGAATAATGAATAAAGGTTCAATGTATACTATCCTATTACTAACATTCGCATGTGATGTCACTGTCCTAGAAAATAAAATAGGAGGCATTATTTTTGGAGTGCCCTCTCGTACTTTTTTTTGCAAAAAACTAGCTAGGCTTTCTATTATTTATACAGTGCCTGGATTTCATACTTTGCTGGTAATAACTCTTTACACTGGTGTTCAAAGACTTTTGCTAGGAAAATCTAAATGAAAGTTTTCTGTTTCCAAGTACATTCATGTTTAAAATGTCAAATACTATGAAGGTTGTTCAAGAATTTTTTTATTTGTTAACCAATTTTCAAAATTCTTTTTTGTATCTGATACTCACATTTGTCATCTATGTAATGCACGGTTCAATTTTCGATATAGTCCCCATCCCTTTCCACTCATTGCGCCAACGTGTGACTAGTTGGATGAACCCGTCGGAGAGGAATTCTGGGATTGTTGTCGACATGAGGATTGAATGGCATCTTTCATCTCTTTCTTCTTTGGGAAGTGGTGAAAGTTGCAACTGTAGGCACTGCAACGCCTTTAGTGTGTGGCGATCATTTGTGGGTGGGCGTTATTGTGCTGCAGAAGAGGATCCAAAGCAGCCATTCAGTACTTGTGTTGACATCAACACCGGAATTTCTTTGGTTGCTGCCATTCAACCGACTAGTCACACGTTGGTGCAATGCATGGAAAGGAATGGGGACTATGTCAAAAAGTGAATAGTGCATTACATAGAGGACAAATGTAAGTATAATACAAAAAAAATTTTGAAAATCAGTTAACAAATAAAACCAGGAGGCCAAAATTCTTGAACAACCCTCGTATGATGCGATTAGAACACCATTAAAACCGAATGGGGGGAAAAGGAATGCATGATTTAATTTTCATTTTCTTATTTACCAACAATTATAGATTAGAACTGAGAATGTAATATAAAAAATTATTCTAATGTAAATTTTGGTCCATTACAGGTTCCTGATGATCAACATAGTATTGACCTCAGAGTAGCTGTGCTTGGTAATGTTGACACAGGAAAAAGTACTTTGTTAGGGGTTCTTAGTCAAGGAGAATTGGACAATGGGCGAGGCCGGGCACGTCTTAATCTTTTTAGGCATTTACATGAAATCCAGTCTGGGCGTACTTCTTCGATTAGTCACGAAATTATGGGATTTGATTCGCAGGGGAAAATTATCAATTACAGCACTTTACACACAGCAGAAGAAATATGTGAAGCGTCAACAAAACTCATAACATTTTTGGATTTGGCTGGTCATCAGAAATACTTAAAGACGACAATTTTTGGGATGACAGGCTACTCACCTCATTATGCTATGCTATTGGTGAGTGCTACGACAGGAATGGCAGGAACTGCAAAAGAACACTTGGGTTTGGCAATGGCACTGCAAGTTCCTATTTTTGTTGTTGTCAGCAAAATTGATGTCTGTCCACCTCACGTTTTGCAGAAGACACTAGGCCAGTTAGATGCAATTCTGAAATCACCTGGGTGCAAAAAAGTCCCATTGCACGTTCAAACTGAAGATGATGCTATTACTGCAGCATCAAATCTAACTTCAGAGAATATAACCCCTTTATTTATGGTGTCAAATGTAACTGGTAAAGGATTGGCATTATTAACAAAATTTCTCAATGTTCTCCCACCATGTATGAATTTAAAGGAACGTGAAAGGTTGATGCAAGAATATCCCGAGTTTCAAGTAGACGAGACCTTCAGAGTTCCAGACGTGGGTTATGTTGTCGGAGGCCTCCTCACCAAGGGGGTGATTAAAGAAGGTGATGAATTGGTTATAGGACCCACTGAGGGTGGCCAGTTTGTTCCAGCAGTGGTGCAGTCAATCCATAGGAACAGAGCCCCTTGTCGAATAGTCCGTGCAGGACAGAGTGCAACTTTAGCCATTGGCAACAGCGATGTTGTTCCCATGAGGAGAGGTATTGTTCTCCTAAGTCCATTGGTCAGTCCCCAAGCCTGTCTGTATTTCCAGGCAAATATTTATGTTTTGTACCATACTACTTCTATCTACCAAGGATTTCAGACCACAATTTATATAGGTAATATACGTCAAACAGTAACAATAGCAGGCATAATGGCCAAGCCATCAGGCATTCACACGAATGAAAATGCTACAGTTATGTTTAAATTTTTGAAGCACCCTGAATACTTGAGTGTTGGTGCACGTCTTCTGTTTAGGGAGGGACGTACTAAAGGAATCGGTCAAATTACTCAAGTCTTTCCATTGGATAAAGCTATCCAGCGGTAGAAACGGGCATGCTTAATCCATTTCCCCACCCTCCAATAATTAAAAGTGAAGCCTATTTTTGAGACTATTTTGTTCTCAAGGTTGTATAATGTACATTTAATAAGTTGTAGTAGTCACTGTTTAATTTATAAAGGATACATTTTATCTTGTAAAAAAGTTTATTTTTATATGAAGCATGTAAAAAATTCTTTTGTCATCAAGCAAATGTATAAAATTGTAAATTTGTATTTTAACCTTTGCAAATTTATTGTCCCTCCTACAATCTTTTATTGTTTCTGCTCCTGTAATGATTTGTAAATTTTTACAAAATTAAAAATATGCAGTAAATTTTTTATTTTTCCATATTTTTTTTTATATATCAGCAAGCTATATACATACATAGAAGTATATTGGGGAAAAGGAAACACATAAGTTCTTAAACCTTTTGCTTACAATATAAAAATACTATATTTACAATCAGAGACTGTAAATTTTAACTGGTCCCTTTAAAAAGTTAGCTAACCAAGCTTACGTTTTATTTTTGTTGATTCTTTTAAATAGAACATTAGTTTGAAAATATTATAAAGTAAATTTTCTTTAATTTTTATAAATTCACTTATTGCTAAAGCAAAGGAGAGTCATTACAATGAGAGAGTCATCAAACAAGTGAAGAACTAAAATACAATCCCCTGTTTTGACATGCATTCAAATTAATGCTGCATCAGGAAAAGCAGTTTAAACAATTGGAAAGGATTATAAAAACAAACAAAAAACAAATATAAAACGGGATAATTGAATATACAACCAATTTTACAGGAAGATAATGTTAGCTAAAAAGACACTATCACATTTATTTTACAAGTCAAACTGGCTTGCCACAGCTACTGTTATTGGGATGGAAGCAATTGAAGAGGATATGTACATATTAAACCAGCAAAAGCAAGAATTCAATAAATAAATTAAGAGCCTTATTCTGCCTGGAAGCAATTATCAAACTGTTCAATGCATTTGATTTAGACAAATTATAATATAATTACACATATGGAAGTTTCTATAATCGTGAGCTTTTATTTTACAACTCTTATGCAATTCAATTTTAAAGCATGTGGCAATTAGTTGGATTTAACTTCCTAAACTTCGTTATTTTTAAATATTGTGCATAATTTGGAGCATTTCACTCTTCCCAATTTTGTAACTTAAAATGTGAGATTCAAAGTTCAGTTTCATGTTTGTTTCCATAAGTTGCCAATAATATCAGTTTAGTATAAAAATTAGTAAAAGAAAAAAATTGTTTCCTATTTCCATTTTAATAATACTTTAAAAAGTTAAACGCCACCATATTCAGGCTTAATTTCATTTTTTTTTTTTTTTTTTTTTTAATACTTTGGAGGGGCCTAACTGAGAAAATACTTGGGGGAAAATAGCTACCAAATGAATAATACATAAAAAGTGCAATTGAAAAATAACATTTCTGAGGTCTTTCTTCACCATAACTGAACCAGATTATGTCCATAGTACGTGATAGTTAAGAAAAGTACCTCGGATTAGCATGAAAATTTGCAAATTCAGAAGCTGTTTAAGTAGGATGTTTGTCATTAAGCAACAGATATTAAAGCAGAAAATTAAATATGTGTACCGTCATGTTCTTATAATTTTAAAATAACTCGTAAAAACTTATTTTATTTACATGTAATATGGCTAACCTGTTTATTTTCATATACGATATTGGGTACTTTTTAAATATCACTAAAGTTCTGCGATTACTAAAATAAACAGGAAGGAAAACTATCGATTTCAATAACAATTGCAAACAGCAAAGGCACTAAAATGGAAGTTTTCTTTTTTCTTTTTTTCTTTTTTTTGTGAATCTACTATATATAAGAATTATAGGACATTCATCGCTCAATCTTAGCGACTTTAATGACCATTTCATTTTGCTTCTGTTGATGCAACATTATGATAATTTTTTATGAATTTGAACCAAAGCAAATTCATAAGAATCACAAAAAAATGTACTAAGTTCAATATATCATTTGGAGGAGGGGAAGGGGGAGTAATTACTTAATAATAATAATAATAATAAAACTAGAGTTTTAAAATGAAAATAGCATTGTTATTATTCAAAACAGACAAGTTATTTTGTGGTTAGAGACTTTTTAGGCCAATTAGGACAAATGACAAAACAGCTCTTACACAAAGACAAACAGTATAAAATTTCATTTACTATTTCTAATGAGCTACTGCATTTCCAGTGTACTGCTTATATACACATTCTTTGGATACATTTTACTGTACAGAAGGAGGAGACAGATTACTGCAATTGAGCAACAAGAAAAATCCTAAGAATAAAAAGTCCTCTTTGGAAGACTGAGAGAGGGCTTTATAGCTTAGTTGTTTCCAGTGTCAGATTTCTAGAGAAAGACTCCAGTGTTGAACATTATCTTGGGAAAGGGAATCTTCTGGTATTCCATACCTTTTTTGTATTAAATGAAATGTAGCCCTGATAATACCAGTCACTGAGCTTGGGGCTATATGAAGTCTAGATATTCATAATTCTCATACAAATACAGCTTTTGATGTCCCTCTTTCCAAAGAGAATTTTTCATTTTCCTGTTATCTTTATCTGAAGATATGCAAGGGCATAATTCGTATCATTGGAAGAATAAATGAAACAAAGAATCAATAAATCTTAAGAAATTTGTACAATTCAACACACATGAATAATCAATATGTTTGGATTCTTTATTTCCTTAGCTATAATAATAAAAGAGATTCAGTTCCACCTTTTAAGTTTCAAATACGGTTTTCTTTGGGAGACATACCTTGGAGATCAACACAAGTTCAGAATTGTGTTAATCTTTTTTTTTAATGCTAGCGTTATCTATATCATATACTGTATTTTCGAGACTATAAGTCACATTAGCGAAAATTCAAGAAAAATCATGAAAAAACAACATACGAGTCGTATTTGCTATACAAGTCACACTAAATGGCACGGCAAATAAAAACTTTCTAGACCATTCTACAATTTATTTACCAAAAATAATCCCGTAATTTCCATATTTCCTAAATAAACATGATTAATGATGAATGATAAACTCTCTGCAATCTTTTAGATGCAACATTTTGGGTTTTCTTAGCACAGATTCAAAATGGTCACCCAGTTGCAATGTTGGCCAGCACAGTTGTTTGGAGAATTTTCTACATGAAGTCTGTATTAATAAGTTAAAAAAAGTAAGCTAAATTACTTACTCATTAACTAGAGCTGACACAGTAATAAATACAGAATAAGAACATGATCAGTCTAAATGATATCAGCTAAGGAAGTTAAGAGATGCTATTGTGCACTTTCACCAGTATTGGCCGCTAACCGATCTTTTTTAAAAATATCAAGACAAAAACGTTTGAATTTTCATTTAAATTTCATAAATTTGCATTTGCTGAATTAGTCGCAGGATCATTCAGGAGCCAAAATTTTAGGAAAAAAGTGTGACTTATATTCTGGAAAATGCGGTAAAAAGTTTGTCACAATCAAATACGATATCAATGTACAATTGTTATCATTAACCATTTATAAAACTAATTCACACTTTATTATTACTCTCACTTTCTCTATCTCAAAAAAAGAAAAAAAAAAAATTTACAAACAGAAAAGCTATTTACAATGCAAGAAAACAAATTCTTTTGAAAGGAAAAACAAGAAAATAATGACAGAATATGTATAAAAAAGAACTTATGTACAAAAAAGTTTATTTCCCTTCCCTGCAGTAAGTTTCATTAATGCATTATTTCTAGAGCAGGGTGATCTAGAACTATAAAGCAAGAACACATAACACAAACTATTTTTTTTTACGATAGTTTCTTGTACATATTGTATAGCAGAAGAAATTTAGATCATGGCATGTGTTTAGCTTTATATTATGGAGATTTTAACAATAACAAAGAAGAAGAGATAATAAATAAAATAAAAAATATCATTCAAAGATGTCCCAAACACTTTTACTCCTACTAAATCTTTGTTCATTTTACATGTACATGTTTTTTGGTTACAATATCCCTTAATATCCTTAAGATGATGCTTCAGTACAGGCTTAACTGCTGGACACTGACAAGTCCATTCTTCAAAATGATAGCCAAGTTATCCATTCTGACCACATTATTTAGTACTGTGCTCCAGAATTTGTAAGTATGCATTATAATTAAAGGTCTTTGGGATATGCATGTCTCTACCATTCCCCTCCTCCTTCTTACTATGTATTTCTCTTGGGTAAATCCATTCAATTCTTTCAAGAAAAGCAGCCAGTAAAAAAAAAACACTCAGCTTGAAAATTCTGGTGTTTAAATACCCTTAATGATGATGACAATAACAATAACATTAACAATCACTGTCATTAACAACTTATATTAGGAGAAAAATAATCAATCCACAACATAGCACATTCTTTCCTCCACAGTTCTTTGAGGAAAGTTAAAAAACAGAAAATCTCTACCCCTAATGAACATTAACTTCATTGCCATTATTTTAAACTTTTTATCTCTTGACCAGTACAGTCATATAAAATATAATAAAAATCTATTAAAAAAAACAAAAAACAACTCTCAATTATTTTTTTAATAAAAAATAAATCCTTGCTTTTTGTAAACCAATCACAACTTGATATGGTTCAATTAAGTGTATATTTTTGAGATCTTTCATACATTATATAGATGAAAAAAATTTTTTTTTAAATCCAAGGCACATTGTTAGGATCATCATAAAGATGTCAAAAATTAAAAATAAGGACAAAAATAAATTTTTAAAAATATAATGCATTACAAAAGACAAAAAAATAAAATTCCTTTTAGTTCTTTCATGCCAAATATTAAAAAAAATATAATAAAAAAAATAACAGCACGAGTCTCCATCATATTTTTATTTTTATCTGCAATAAAGCTGTCACTTATAAAAATTTTGACTACAATAGACTATTTTTCTTCGAAATTAATTTAAAATTTCATAGAGGAATGACACAAATACAGAGACATTGACACAGTAACTGATTTCTTCTTCTATTTTTTTCTTTTCCAAAGTTAATTCATAATTCATTGTTAACTCTTACATTTCTTTGCAGAAAAGGAGAGGAAAAAAAATTAAAGGCAAACATAACACAATGAGTAAAATGTTATCTCCAGAAGAGAACTGGACTTTCAGCTGTTAATAAACAGTCAATCCTCTCTTCATCATTTGGATTTTTTTCCCTTTGTTTTCTTTATATAAAGGATAACACAAAACAAGAACATAAATTAAAAAAGGATATAAATAACAAACCCATGGTGTGGAATGTTGTCATTAGCACAGAAAAAAGTTAAAGATCCCATTCTTGTGAACGAAGAAAATCTAAACTTGTAATAAAATTTATATATGTATTTTTCCTCTTTTCTTGTATTCACAATTCCTTTTTTTTTTTTTTTTTTTTTTTTTTTATTTTTCATTTACAGTGATGTCCTTTGAGAGGCAAAACGAGAAAGACCCTGAGAAAGCTTCTTGGAATCGTTTTACATATCAGCAGGAGTTTCAGATTCACAGACAAGGAACAACTTTTGAAGAAATGTGTAGATTGCAGCTGAAAAATATTTAAAAGAAAAAGTACAGCAAATTAAAATCATTTCATTTACAGAGTATAGTCATTAAATAATAGGTGCATTAATAGGAATACCTACAAAGCAATTTGGTTTTTATATTTAGCCTACTGTTTTTCTATTTACAAGCAGACTTTGAATTTACAATGCGTAGCATTTTGATCAAGGGCTTATTATTTTTTTATTTTATTTTTTTAATAAATATGAATGCATTTGACCTATCTTGTCAAATGTAAGCAATTTAAAAATAAAAGTGATGTTCGAAAACAGATCCCCTTAAGAGCACCAGTATATCAATAAATGGTTTAACTGCAATAAAGCCTCTATGGAATTTCATAAGCCATTTTATCTTGATGTAATTCCTCTCCTGAAACAATGCCCATAAAGATCTTTCAGTTTTTTCTTTAGACAGCACTTGAAGAAACTGCATGACTTCACAGAGGTATAAAAGCTGTTTTAGTATATTTCAGGCTGTTCCTAATCCTTTTCTGCATGGACTCTTATATTATACGTCCCATAGCGTCATAACTACAGCGTCAGTAACAGCACTCTAGCAAAGGAATGTGCTAGATTCGAGACATGTACCAGAGTGCATAAATTGCGACCTCACTTGTTCGTGTGTATACAGCAAACATTAGAAGAAGGAGGTGTAAAAATGGATGTTAACCTTTTTCTTCGACCACTCCGACTGATTTTCTGCCAAAGAAATGCAAACAACTGCAGTACTCTCACTTAACTTTGGCAATCAATCAAAAATAAATGCCCTGGTCTTCTCTCATAACAGGTGATCCTTCTGCACGACAATAATCACCCCCACGTCTCTGTGAAACCACCCTGATGTTACAGAAATTCCCGTAGGAAGTCTTGGAACATCTTGCCTACAGCTCAGATTTGTCACCATGTGATTACCACATCTTTGGGCCGCTCAAGAAGGGAAACATTTCAATTCGGATGAAAACGCGAAGGATGCAGTGAAAGACTTTTTCCAAAAACAACCATAAGTGAATTGACCTGAAGTGTAAACGATGGGACCAATGCCTCAACAAACATGGTGATTACTTTTAAGTTTTTAAAGGTGTTACATATCCAGATTGCATCCATTTTTCATTTGGGCAACCCTTATACATTAAGGGACAGTTCATTATCTACTTTCCCAAGTGAATCTTCTCAACTGAATCTTTAGCAACAATTGGTTACAACAATGTCACTATTTTGTTGCTGAACACTCGTTGTTGAACACACTATATTGTTAGCTGAGAAAGTAGATAATGAACTGGCACTAAGGCTGATAGAGAAGTTTAGCCTTCAGTTTAGTTTCCTTTAGTTTCCTTCTTTTCATAAAATCCAATAGGTTATCAGGGGAAATAAGTGTTATAATAAAGTTATTTGAGAAGTCCTCTTCAAAATATTTCATTTATTTCCTAATTAACTTAACAGCAATGCACCTGCATCAAAGTGAACAAGTTGCTGTAAGTGGTGTGTTCAAAAAGTATCAAACCTTAATTTTCCCCGTGGAAACCAATAAGATGCAGGAGCCCTCTTTTGGTGGAGATGCTAAGGAGATATTAATGAGAATGCGTGAATTTCCCCCCACCCGCAAATGGCATTAGTCTCTGGTAATCGGTGTACATGTCATGATGTGCAGCGAGTGCCCATCGGATTGTGAATTGTTGCGAAAATGACTGAATGAGTTGGGTAGCAATATTGCATCAAGTTAAATTTTGCCAAAAGCTTGGCAATACTCAAGCACGAACCATGCGCAAGATCCAACAGGCGCTTGAGGACAATGCCATGAGCCTATTCTTCACACCTGAATCAGACTTTTTTGGTCAGACACAGCATTCCTGTGCTTTATCAGGCTCCCTACTCGCCCGACATGTCTTTGTGTGATTTTTGGCTATTCCTTATGCTGAAAGTTCCTCTGAAAGGGACCAGATTTAAATCAAGAGAGGATATTTTGCGAAACTCGACAACCCAGCTGAATACCAGGCCAACCAATTTGGCTATTTTTGCTGTTGGAATTCTGAATCTTTGGTATGACAATAGTGAACAATCGTTTTAATATCAATGAAGAAATTATTATATTCGTTTGATGTGTTCCTAAGGAAAAATCAGGTAAAAGAAAAAAGTTGGAAGATGCCAAAATCTGAACTGTACAGGGGATTCAGCAGAGCTTCAAACTGGAACCTTTTCAAGCAATATAACTTTTACTGATTAGTGTGGACAGGAGTGTCACCATGATGAATAACGGCAGTCTTATTGAGGCAAAGTCTCCCTAGTCATACCTTCACAGTCTTCAGGTTTCTCCATGTGAGTACATATAACCCTTATAGGAATTCTGTAAGCAATATGCCTCCACTATAACAAAATTCGATTAGAGTATTATTTAGAGCTCATGCAATTTGACTGTTGGGTTATGCATTCTGTTGTTCCGGATATTCAACGCTGTAGATGAGAGAACTTAAGGCATTACTGAAAGAGGATTTTTCATATGCCATGCAACAGTATTATGAACAATGTCAAAAGTGTATTATGACCCTCACCCATCCATCTGACTGAAAATGTATGGTTCAGGGCTCCACATCCCACTGTGCTTGCTTGTTGCACCACTGAAGTCGACGCTGCATGTTGGTCCGGGTAATAAGAGGCTTGCATACAGCACCCGAGCATGAAAACTGATGTTGTGAGCCTCAATTCTGAATGTTTTAGTAGAAATTTTTGTTCCACTTGATTTCTGGAACTCTGAATTCAAGGAGTTAGCTGAGAAATGACAGTTTTAGGGTTTACCCTTCATAGCATTCTACAATCACAATCATTGAGCTTGGGGTCAACCACTTTGGGGAGTACTTCTAGTTGCCTCCTTGTGCTTCCATCTTAATGTGGCATCACTAACTGCTGATTTGGCATGGCCCAGTTTCTCAACAATTGTACACCCAGACTGACTTGCAACATGGCACCCTATTATAACACCTCATTCAAACGGTTATTGACACGTGACTCTAATTGGCCGCTGCTTACTTTGATTTCAGAAATGAGAGATCAGCATCAGTCTGTGCGATGATGTCCCTGCAAGAATCCATTCGGAGTTGTTTCTGTTTGCCCAATTTCTTGCTCACTGAACTTTCTGATCTTGCCTTGTAAAATATTAGCCAAAGAAGTCATTTCAAAGTCTCTGAGAAACGATGTATTGTATTATCACAGGTCCATTTGGATCATCAATGCCAGTCTAAATATACCGGTACTCTGAAAAACTGAAAGAACTAACAAACTTTCATACAAATACACAACTCTACTGAAAGAATTATTAAATCAATCAAAGTCTGCTTGTGAGTATTAATTTTCTCAAGTGCAAAGTGCAGTAAATGTAAGTGCAATCTGTTCATTTGTTTATCTAATTGGAAATAAGCTGAAGAAGATTAAAAGAGGGATTTAAAAAGCTTACTGATAAGACTCTGAAGGAGTAATTTGTCCAAGAGAGACTGAAGATTTGTAAAATGCTGACACATAAGCAAATGGGAAATGAAAAGGAGATCCAGCTCCTTTTCTTACTTTCATGTTAATACTTTTAATGAAGGGGAAAGGGAGGATTAGGGTAAAATTTTAAATAAAATCTCAAGTGTTGTACTTAGATAAAGCATAAGTAATGCAATGAATTGCTGGTTATTCCAACAACTTTAAAAGCCAAACCTTAAAAGAGACTAAGGGCACCACTGGCTGCAAATTTAAGAGCTATGACTCCCTTAATTACTGTAAAATTCTGAATGTTAATGAAAATTAAAAAGTGCAACTAAAGTTGTTAATGAAAAGTAGGAAAAAATGCCAAAAAGGAAGGGCAAAGGAGATATAAGTATGTTGGAAAAAATAATGAATAAAAATTAAAAATTATAAAAATAAAAATTACAATCACATCCTGCCGAACGAGTTACTCGGGGGGTAATACAAGGAATATCTTCTGAAGGGATTTTGTACAGCTTACTAAAATATAAAAGAAAAAAGGCGAATAAATGCTATAATTTTTAGGTTTATTAAATTTTTAATAGTTTCTTCATGTCTTGAAATAAAATAAATAATATTAATTAACAGAAATTTTTCTGAAAGCAGAGAATTATTTAGTGCCAGTGTAGATATCAATTCTCTCTACTTTCATTTTCAAAAAAATTAATTTTCATTGTCTTATCAAAAACTCCTACTAAAATGCTGGGTTTTATTTTTGCTAATTCTGCTCACTAATCACCGTTAATTTTTTTTCCAATTCTATATTTGCTAAAAACTTTTTTTTTTTCACTTACATAATGCGATTTCAATGTGTGTGGGTATTTTCTATTCTAAACTCCTAAACAAAAGTGGTACAAATTCTACACATACAAACTCAATTTTATTTAGATTTTTATTGCGTGTTCCCTAATGAGGATATTGGTGGGGGGGAGGGAGCAATTTTTAGACATCTTGTGGGGACGGACCAGGAGTCACAACAAGCAATATCTTCTGCATCACTTTTGTATAGTTCACTGTAACAAACAGTCACATATAAAGGAACGACAAGTTAGACACATTTTATCTCAAAGAATAGATTTTTAAGTTAATTTTCTAAACTCATAGCTCTAGCTTTTTCTCTTTTACTCTACTAGCTACCACATGCTCTTTTACCCCCCTTTAGTAAATATCTGTTAAAATCTCAAGGGAGTTGTAATTATTAAAAATTAAATTACTGATGAAACTAGAAAAGTAAATTCCACAGCCTGGATTAGAACCAGAAACCTTCAGCTCTTCACGCTGAACGCGCTAACCAATTGTGCCGCTGTGGAAATGGAAGCATTACGCTGTCTATATGTACTTTTTATAAATGTAAATGCTCACATTTTTTTTTAAAGGGTAACATCTATAAGCATTTAAACAATTATATCTTCTTGTCAAATAGAACCAATCTTTTACTTTTCAAAGAATACTGATCTTTTAAAACCATTCTGCTATTTTAAATACTTAAAGCATGAGATGGTATCTTAATCTGAGAACACTTTAACAGATATTTATGGATGGTTAATTTGTTATACTGTACATCTATTTAGCTTCTACATCAAGATGCATATAATAAGTTAATTTGTAAATTACATATGTACACAACACACAAGCTACCTGAAATGCTAAATAATAATAACTTCATTTTTACAACAAAAATTAACAAAGCTACAACATCTTCATGTACATTAATAAATAAATATGCTAAGCAATCTGAAACATTAAATCACTATTTCAATCCTTAATTGTATAATACATTGTTATCTGCAGTGCAACCATTAATATATGTAAGTTATAAATGTGTGTTAACAAGTACTTGGAAGTGAAATATCACTACTTAAATTTCTTAAGGTCCATCCACCCATTTCATTTGTTTGATGCACATGGCACCCACATGGTTCTTTTACAAACCTTTCTTGTGAAACTTTCAATTTGTGCATAGCAGATATTAATACAGTCGAACCTCGATATCTTGAAAAATTTTTTATTTCCCTATATCTTTACTATTAATTAAAGTAATTTTCCTTCGTTATCTCTAAACATTTTCTTGGAAAACCTCGCTATGTCAAATTCTGACTTCGTGTACCAGTGAAACGTAAGGCATTTAAAAACATTAGAGAGTTAGGATTTTTTTTCATTTGAGATATTTTTTGTAAGAAACAAAAAAATTTGATGTCACTTCCATTAAAGTTAGGCTATTATCATGTGTTACAAAAATAATTCACGAAAAAAATTTTCAATCTCGTTGGCAAGTCTCTGTTGCGTATGAGATGTTTGAGCATGGGCAGTTTGTGCATTTCTGATACTAGTGGCTCCAGGTGTACGTGGTGAAACCCCTTATACACGTGCCATTTTATCTCCTATTTTTCTTCATATTCTCACAGTACCTTTAACAACCTAAAAATGTGAATTTAAAAATAACCCTCCATATCTCGACACCTCTTTATCTTGAAGTTTTTTTTCTGTTCCAGTGAAATTCAAGATATCTAGATTCGACTGCATATTTACAAAATTTGATAAATAATAATAATGGGTGATAAATAATTGTTTTCTTCATTTAGGTTGGTAATCAAGGCATAATTAATGCAATGGTTTTCAGTTGCCTTCCGCATGGTTAGTAAGGACAAACAAACATCCATGCCATAGCAGGATTCGAATCCATGACACAAAGGCCTCGAGATCTACTTGAGCCTGCATCATAGAGCAGGCAATAAAGTTACTTTTTTTTTAAAAGATATAATTAATGTTTACAATTAACAAACTGCAGTATACCGTAATCTGCTTAAAATGATAAATAATTTCAATGTGGATTGAAGAAAATTATAATCCAAATTCAGAAGTATACTTCAGGGTGATTATAATTTAAGTTACACTATTCAGACCAAAAAATAAAGTTAAGTTCAAATTTTGACCACTGGGTAGCGCTTATGCAAAGAAAGGCACTAACCCAATTAGGAAGACTTTACACGCTTTAAAATGCCAATAATCGACTGTAAAATCATTCTTCATCATGCTTTTACATACAAGAAAGATTGATGGTTAAGTCGTTTTATCAGAACTGCAGTAATGGTTCTGCTGCACTGCAAGAACTTTGATGCTTGAAAGACTTGCGAAAAGAGCCTATGACAAGTAAGGGTTTGAAAAAAGATGATTTCTAAATTTTAAGAGACTGGGGAGTTGGGTGTGCTGAGAGGAAAAGGATGGAAATGGATTTCAAATGAAAGTGTGGAAGAAGTTGCTGTTGCTGTGGTTGAAAAAGTGTCCGGTTCCTAATATTCTTCAACAAGTGCTCGAGCAGTGTCACACGAGTTGTCTCTCCCTTGGTCTATGGTACAAAAGGTATGCAATGTATTTTAAAGTGGTATCCATACAAGATCCATGTGGTGAAAAAGCTCCTCATTCAAGACCCGGACCAATGCACTGATTTTGCTTGCCGGTTTTTGGCCAGAATAGCCATTGACAATTCATGGCCTTGGATCAATTTGGTGCATTTTACCCTAGATGGAGTAATGAACTGTCGCATCTAAGGTACTGCAAGTCCTAATGTTGTGCATAAATAGTCTCTGCATTCTGATGTCCTCAACAAACCCTTTGTGCTACTGCTTAACACGCTATAACACGATTTGAATATGTGATTGAGGCAAATAAAATGTACATTGAACAAATACCATGAATAAATAATTTTTTTTGTGTTTCCAATTTGTGTTTCTTTTTCTTTATGGGTGAAATTTGAACTGATTTTTTTTATTGCAAAAATCTCTTCCCCATGATCTATATAACATATATTCCAAGTTTCGTCAAAATCTAATCATCAGAACGGGTTCTAGAGGGGTCTGAATAGTGTAACTTAAATTATAACCAACATGTACATTTAATCCAAAATACACTTAATATACTTTAATATAATTTTGACTATAAACAATTGACAAAAAGGTGGAATGAATAAAATTAGCAGTATTACGAGACAACTTCAATATTTTAATTTAAGAGACTTCGTTAATAAATTTAATGTTTTTGCAATAAAATGCTAAATGATTGAAAATGCTTTCAAACATTAAATTATGAAAAAGTTGCAATCAATAGAAGTATTTCTTATGAAAGCAAAACTTATATTAAGTTTTTAAAGTATATTCTGCTAAATTTTAAAATTTTTTATTTCTTCAATATAGAATTTCAAATACTTTTTAAACATGTATATTAAAACAGAGAAATTATCAAATGGAATGAATATAACATTTCAATTATTTTAATAATAAATACTGGTGGACATTAGTCATCCTTGTAACAGAAATATTGGTGGCACTGCAATTCTTGCTTAAGGATTCACACAATGTATTCAATAAATATGCATGCTCACGTCACATTACCACAAGATTTTCAAATATCTAAGTCTTTGTCTTAATTTTTTAATAAATATGCATGCACAAAATGTTAAGTTACAAACATCTTGTTTACCTGTAAACCGTTGAATTGGTTTTGGCTTGTTCTTCCAAGCAATAAAAACTAAATAAACAGGGACAGAAGACAAAACAATGGCAAGACCAATGCCTGAAAATTGAAAAGAAGAAACGTTTTAAAAAATCTATTAATACACTGATTATAAGGATCGCAAATATTAAATTTATTTGCTTGCATTCACCTGTTTCTACAGGACTAGCAATCATAGGAACAATAGTGACGAATATAGAACACGCAATATAAATAGCTGGGAAAATGAGATTCACCTATAACCAATAAAAACATTTAGAATTCTATGTATGTATTTAATTTCAGATCAAAAAAAATTTCATTTCAAAGTTACGGTTTATTTGAAGTGATCAGCTTCCTTCAAAAAAAGATATGAAAACTTGCCTTAATAGGCCGTGGTAGATTAGGCTGCTTCCATCTCAACCAAGGAAGACAAGCAACACCAATACCAATAGATAACCATGTGGCAAACCCAACATAGTTTATAAGTGCATAAATATCGCTTGAAGTTAAATAAATTAATGATAAACCTCCCTAAAAAAAAAGTAAAAAGAAAAATATATAATTACATTTAAGTGTGAGTAAGAACAAACTTAAAATATCAGAAGAAATATTATGATATGTTAAAAATAAGTCATTAGATTTTGTCAAGTTTATTTTTACCATGAATATAACTGCTGGGGTAGGTGTCATATGAGAAATCTGAATCATTGTTAGAATTTCAGGCATCTGGCCTTCCAAAGCTCCTGCATAAAACAACCTTCAAATTAAAAAAAGAAAAAATGAGAAATTACACGTTTTTCCTCTTGGGTTCATTTAAACAGCATAAAATGCTGCTTTTGGGTCCAATATAAAATTTAACTTTTAAGTTTAATGCATTCACATCTGAAATATATTTTATACTTTTTCAATTACAACAAATGGAGCATGATTATTGAAATTCCCCTAAGATTCTCCCTGTCGCTCATGTATGCAAATCTGGTAATTTCACACATGAATTTCTCAAATTATCTTTGAAAGTCAAATTCAGTTACTGATCATTTTTAAGTGATAAAATAATAAATTAGCAGTATAATAGTGGTCAGATCGTTCAGGGCAGTAAGAGACTCTCTATATGTTAAAAAATACAGTCATCCTTCTGCAAGTCGGCATTCTACAGTCGACATTTTTTTCCTGAAAGTCAAGATGGCAGACAAGTGATGTCCAATTGGGAATTTTTGCCAACAATAATTAATATGAGAATTAATATAAGCCAGCTTTCTTTGAGTTGGTTATTTTCCAAGAAATTTGAAATGGCGACCGATTATAGAGGCACCCCAAGGATTAATTTTTCATGAAAAAATTCATGCAAGTAACTATTTTGAGCTAATAAATAAGGGAATAAAATTTTAATAGAATTAACATTTATAAAAAGCACCAAATTATTTTGAAAGAATATAAAGTTATGCTAATTATAGCTAGCAACATCAAAAACAGAAGTAATTAAGATTCAGTTTTTATCAGAATTGCTAATATTTACTTTCTACCTGCATAATCGTAAAATTATACCAAAAATTTTTATTCTGCATCTGTTTTCACAATTTTAAAAATGGAAAAAGAAAAAAAATTTAAAAATATTTTGAAAAAGTTCGGGAGGATCTGCAATCTTGGAATTACACAAGTAGGGAAAATCTACAAGAACGACTTGCTGACTTGTGGAGGAACAACTGTACAAAGCAACAGAAACTACAAAAAAATGACTACAGTTTTTGGAATTTGTACTGTAACATCTATCTGTACTTTAGTCAGTTTTTATGTTTTTACAGCAAGTATAAATAAAATTTACAAATTATTTAATAATTTTAACTGATCACTTGTTAAACAATTTATTAAAAAAAGAATGAAATCAAATGATAGTTACAATTATATACCTTGAAGATGTTAAGAGAATGCCATTCACAGCTCCAAATGTTGACATGGCTACAAAAACAGGAATGACCCAGGCCATATAGCCATAGAGATGTTCAGCAAAAGTCTACAAAAAAAACAAAAGAAGATTATCCAATTTCAATAAAATTTCTACAGGGGGTGGACGGAATAATAGGAACACCTTTTGATTTGTCGAATATCAAGAAAAATACTTGATGAATAATCCTGAAACTTCAGGGGTGTAAAGAGCATGTTACACCTCACATTTCAGCGAAAGATTTGTCCCAAAGGCAAATGGGGGACCAGTAACAAACCGAAAAAAATAATAATAATAATAATAATAATAATAATAATAATAATAATGTTTGGGATCACCCTGTAAAAAATAATGTTTGAAATGTGTTATAGCTATAGCATTTGATTAGGAGGCTTCTTTTACTTATCTGTGTTCATTTGTATGAGAATAGCAAGTATATTCATGGACATATAACAGTTTCTTTAAAAAAAAAAAAAAAAAATAAAAAAAAAATAAAAATTTTTGTATGATTTTTGTTTATAATATGCAGGGTTTTCAACCCAATGCAGTTCCATTTTCAGGAAACTTGACAAACTACAGTAGAGACAACACACTGCAATGAGAATATTAAAATATTAATATTTGATAAAATATGAGGATTTTTACTAAATAATGTTTATCTGCGCATGCACAAGCATTACCATAATGTTTTTTGCATAATTTATTAGCCAAATGTATAGAGCTACTTTCATGGAAATATCGTAGTTGTCACGGTTGAAAGCCCAATGGGAGGTGGGCTCCTGGCTCTCAGATCGAGAATTTCTCCTATCCAAACCATCAAAAAGTTTGATGAACTCACAGATAATAATAATGTGACAACTTGGTTGTCTTTAAGACACTTTGTGTCTGCGATAGCCCAATTGGTAGAGGCGTCGGCCATGATAGTCGAGATTCCTGGTTCGAATCCAGGTCGCAGAATTTTTCCTTCCATTTTTCAACCTAAAAATTATCAGTTAAACATTATTTAGTAAAAATACTCATATTTCATCAAATATTTAATATTTTAATATTCTGATTGCAGGGTGTCTCTACTGTAGATTGTCAAGTTTCCTGGAAATGGATTGCAAATGGGTTGAAAACCCTACATGGCATAAACAAAAAAATTTCTATTTTTTTAAAGAAACCTTTATATCTTCATGAATATATGTGCTATTCTCATACAAATGAACACAGAAAGTAAAAAAAAAAAAAAAAAGCCTTCTAATCACATGCTACAGATACAACATTATATTTTACAAGGTGATCCAAAACAATATTTTTTGTTCACTTTGTTGCTGGCCCCCTATCTGTCTTTGGGACAAAACCTTCGCTGAAATATACGAGGTGTAACATGCTCTTTAAACGTGTGCACGAAACTGGAAATCCATCCATTTGGGTGGTTTTCTGTGGAAAACAGGAAAGTTTTGCACGAAACAGGAAATCCACACACAATCCTGAAGTTTCAGGATGATTCCTCAAGTATTTTTCTAGATATTCAATAAAACATCTAAATCGGAAGGTGTTCCTATTATTCTGTCCACCCCCTGTATATACACAAATATTCCACACACACTAATTTTAGGAGAGGAAATTCTGAAGTTAAAAAAAATGCTTTTATTTTTTTTAGTTTTATTTATAAAACATGAATCCTATTGGGAAACAACCGACCGAGAGATGGAGTTACTGTCGACTTCGAAAACAGGTTATAAAATAGCTGCCACAGTATTTGGGTGTAAAAAGTTCTTGTTTACTTGCAAAATACACCTCTAAAATGGACAATTTTGATATTTTTGGTGAGAAATGGATGGACTAAGCTTCTTGGCTAAGAAACATTGGCTGTTGGGGAAAAGGTTCAATGCATTTTTGAAGGCAAAAAAATTCCCAGAGCCAAACATTGTGGACTTGCTTCTATTTCATACCTGACAAGACTATACCATATCTTGATATTTCCATATCCAAAGACTTTATAAACAACCGATTTACTATCGATATTTACCGCAAGCCCACAACATCATCAAATTTAATTCACACTTCGTCCATCTACCCTATCACACATAAAACTGCCTCGTTTCATTATTTAATTGACCATGCCCTCCAACTCCCCCTAAATGCTTCCTCTCCTAACAAAGAGTTCCACGTCATCCATTATCTAGCCAAATTGAATGGCTATTCTCATTCATTCATCCACCACATCGTCCATAAACGTACCCAACACTTCCAAAACCCAATATCCCAACTGTCTGACCCTATATCCAACCAAAAATATTGGGTCTCTCTCACCTTCAGAGGCTATTTCATTTACCCCCTAGCGAAATTTCTATCCGCAAAAGGCATAAAAGTGGCGTTCCGAACAAGCAATTCCATTAGACACTCACTTAATCCCCTGCAATCTACATCTAATAATGGTTTCAATGCCAGCGGAATATACCACCTTCAATTTAAATTTTGTGACCGCTTTTATATTGGTATAACGTCGAGATAGTTTTCCACACGATATAAAGAACATATGGCGTCATACACGAAAAAAGACACAAAATCAAATTTTGCAAATCGCCTTCTGGAAGATAACCACCCCCCTGGAACAATAGAAGACTCCATGAGGATTCTACAATTTTCCAATAATCCAGCGAAAATAGCCATACTCGAAAGTATAGAAATATTCAAAGCCCAATCGGATTTACCGACGAATATTCTCAACACACAACTGTTATTTGGCATTTTTCCAATGCTAAGTTCTATTCGTGATCTATTGTAATGAATTCTGTTATTCTATTCCATAAGATTTATATAACTATTTCTGTTACTTTTGTTTTTGTTATTTTCTTTATTACTTTTGTTGTGGTGAAAGAGCCCTTCTTTACACTTAATTACAATTATCCACATACCTCTATAGTTTTAGTTTCATCTGTGGACATTTGCCGAAGTTTTACTTTCTTGGACAATTGCCCAAGTTATAGCTCTTTTGTATAATTTGAATTATTACTAGAATCGTTATCATTTATGTAACTGTTAAAACTTAGCAAACCGCAGTGTTTTTTTTTTTTTAATCTTGGTTTGTATAATTCCACCCAATCACAGAAATGTATAATAGTCTCAGATAATTTATATATCCTATCCAATCACACCAATTGTTATGTTCACAATCCTGTATAAAAGCGTTATAATTTCCTCTTTTTATCACTTTGAAAAAGCTGGGAATAAATGGTGAAACTAGTCAGTTTCTTCAAACTACCAGTAACTATAATGTATTGTAAGGCCTCTATTCATCATACTAAATCTACTATTTAATTATTAAAATTAATAATTTAATAATAATGCAACAACAACAGGGAAAATTAATGAGAAAACATTTAAAAGAAAATAAAATAATTAAATGAACGTACTAAAACAAGAAGACAAAAAAAAAAACAACAATAATAAAATAATAATAATAATGATAATAATAATTATAATAATAAAAATAATATATTCCGTAATAATATAACAGCAACGGGGAAGAACCGACCGGAAAACCGAAAGGCCTAAACCCCATGTTGTCATGAACAGAAGAAATTAAATTAATAAATTATTAAAATTAAATAATCAAATTAAAATTTAATAATGCTATTAAAACATTAAGATGAAATGCAATATTAAGTACCATATTAAACGCATGTATGGTTAGGAAAAATATTTAAAAAAGCAGCTATAAATACAACAGAAATGCGCTTTTCAAAAAATATTTAATATAAATATCTAATTAATACAGTGTAACGTTCATGTATGGTTTACAAGTATATTGTATGGACAGCCATTATTTATCTTGTTTTCGATTGATTGGTTTTTTGACTGCCAGATGTTAACCATTTCTGGTTGGGTCTCCAATATAAAGCCTTTATCTAGCACATTTAGCTAGTAACTGTGCATCAAATTGTTTTGATGCAACATTTCGGCATAGTGTCGCTCGGTTTCGTTCCAGTTAGATGTTCCTATAAACATGAACTAATATATGAATATGTTATGTCACATTGGCTATTGTCCCAAGAACATGCAATTTAATGTAGCAAATTTCATATGAAGTTTCAAAAATCAACATTTATTAAATTCAATTTCATTTGAAGAACTTATGAAGTATGTTTAATTTGATTTGTTACGTAAAAAATATTGAAAAACTACAAATTTTTCCAAAAAATAGCAAAATAAGATAGGATATAAAAACACAGGTATTCTTATAAATGTATGGCCATTTAGTTCGCATTAAAAAAAAAGGAAAAATAAATTTAAGGCAAATAAAAATAATTTTAAATTTTTATAGAAGAAATTAATAAAACATTACAGTCAAACCTCGAATTTCACTGGAACATAAAAATTAGAGATGAAGAGGTTTCGAGATGTGGAGGTTATTTTTAAATCAAGATTTTTAGGTTAATAAAGATACTGTATGAAGAAATGATAATAATATAGGTGCCAAAATTGAAGTCAAAATTCAACTTAGTGAGGTTATTCGAGAAAATGTTTCAAGATAATGAGGGAAAATTACATTGAATTAATAATGAAAATGCAGGGGAATAAATTTCTTTCAAAAAATCCAAGATTTTTCAAAAGACAGAAGTTCTAGATATAAAGGTTCGACTTGTGCATAATTTTATCCAAGTAAATGAGCTCATGGGTAACAAAATTATCTATATTATATGGAAGACATAATGATACATACAAGTAAATGGGTACAGAAAATTAATTACCACTGCTACAGCTTCTGAACCTAATACTTCGGCAGGAGACAGCGTAGTGTAAAAGGCAATGTTTGTAAAGAGATACACTAATGTCACAAGTGCACAGGAAATACCTATTGCTCTGGGTAAATTTCTGTTGGAGAGGAGGGCAAAAAAAAAAAAAATGGAAATTATAAAAGAATTTAATAAATTATCTCATTAAGTCAATCAAATTATCAAGTGCTTTGCTGAAATCAACAAATCTTAACCCAAAAACTGAATTTAAATTTTAGCTGAATGTAATTTTAATTATAAAAAAACCATGGGAACTAAGACTTACTTAACTGGGTCTTTTAATTCTTCAATGATAAAATTTAAGTAATTCCTGAAATTTAAAAAGAAAATAAAAATTTATCATAAGCAATCTTATATTTCCATCTTATGACATTCATTAAATCACAGTTTTTAAAATCTTGTAATTTTATCCATCAATGATAAATTTCATCTTAAATATCACTTTACTGGTACATTTTTAATGGTTATTTAATGAGCCTGAGACAAAGTTTTTTCTGGTGGAGGGTGGGAGTTAAGATATTACAGAGTAATTGAAAGACTCAATAAAGATGACTCTTGATCAAGAAGACTGGATGCATAAATTAAAAACTGTAATAAATACACCGAAGAAAATAATTTTTTAATTGAATAAAAGCATAGTTTTCCTAAAATAACACATACAATATGAAAATTCAAAACCTTCTCTATAATTAACTCTTATCTAACAATCAGAAACTATAAAATCCTAAAAATTAAATATAAATATACAGTAATCCTATTGTTTGTTCTCATTTATACATGAGAAGCAAAATCACTTTTCCTTACAACTACAGATAACCACAGATCAAAACAGCTCAGTCAATATTAATAAAATTTGCATTGTCTATCTAGTCCCCCTTTACTATCAACTGACACAGGTGCTTCTGCAATCAATACACATGAATTAGTAAATATCATTGTCCCAAACTTTTCTTTTGGCATTCATGGTAAATTTGCATTTATTAGAAGTTCTAAAGACAACATTTAATCCACATTCATGAATAATATTAGATACTCCATTTGTTTTAACGCCCATGTAGGTAACTAATATTATCTGTTTACAGTTACAGTTCTTTGGCCCCCTTTTTTTCTGTTTGTTGTGGCTTGTATTAATTTGTCATCACGTTCTCCTAAATATCAATTAATGGCTTGCTCTTTCTTTCAGTAGATATTCTTTCTAGCAATGTCATCGGTGATACCAATTTCTTCTTTTGTAAACATTTTAAAGAAAAACCATAGATGTTGTTAAACCATCAAGAGAGCTTTGACAATGACCCTTTCTTAGACATTGTTAATTGTATAATAAAGCAAACATCCTTTGTTACCCCTTTTGCTGTGTTTTTTAATACAAGGTGTGGCTGAAAAGTTCCAGGACTGCACGTGCTATAAAGAAATTTTATCATGTATGAACTTGCCAATGCATGCACGTGTTAGGCTAACTATCTAGCGACCATACACACAGTATGTATCAGGGATATGTGATTCATGTTGAGAGCAGTATATCGCACCAATCATTGTCACGGTGTAAAGATAGACCAAAGAGTGAACAGCTCTGAGTATGAAGCGCTTCCTCGCACAACAGCAGATTGCAGAAGTCAACCATCCTCTGTAGTCTCCGGGTTTATCACCCCTTGACTTCTTTCTGTCTCCCAAATTGAAAACCAGCCTGAAAGGACATCGCTTCCTGGGCATCCAGGACATCCAAACAAATGTGACAGCTAAACTTCGACGCATTCCTCCTGTGGAATACAAACAATGTTTAAGCAACTTGTACAGCCGTGCACAGAAGTGAATTACTAAAGGAGGTTATTATTTTGAAGAATATTAAAGGTATATTGGAATATCATTCCCGGTTTTCAAGTACTGACTCCAGTCCTGGAATTTTTCAGACACACCTCATAGTACATTTGCTTCTTCCATTGTAGAATTTGCTCATGAAGCTTATATGTAAACCAAAATGCATTGGCAGTAATGAACTTATATATTGTCAATTCTAGACCTTGTTTGTTATCTTTATTAACTGAAGCAATATGACAATATAATGTTACAGTATAATCCACCGAAGTCGAAGTATCAGGGGATAGGGAAAATAGTTTGACTTATCAGAAATTTGACATGACCAAAATTCCCAAAACGAGGGCTCATGTAATTATTGATGACATATATGTATTACAGCATTTAAATAAATCTGGAAACTAATTATTGTGTAGCTTTATTACATAGACAATTTATTTGCTGAAATAAGAAGAAATATCTATCCGCACTTTAAATTTTTAAATACATTCAAATTGACAATATTATCTAACAAGATTTTATCTGTGCGAGGTTTGTGTGGTAATTAGTTGCAAACCTCGCATATTTAAAATTCAATTCAAATTCATGTGACCAACCAACACCACCTAGACAGAAGGCCTGTGGACGGAAACATCAGACATTGTTACAGCATAAAAAGTCATGTTTAATCATATTTCTACAAATAATAAGCCCTAAATTATGACTTGGTGTTGGACTAACTCACATCTTCTCCTTTATTTATAGTTTGATAAAAATATTTTAAAAACATTATCATTTACATGATGCATATGAACGAAATAATCTTTAAAGATTGCTAATGCTAGCTTTGCCTCATGAGATATTGGAATCCGCTTGTTTACCAGTGACAGATTTAAGGGGTTGGCTACAGGGGCTATAGCCCCCCTCCCCCCCTCCCATTGGTCCTAACTTATATCAATTAGATAAATTGTAAATATTTTTTATACTGCAATAATTTTACAAATTTACATTTACAAACTTCAGTAAGGAAAGACCTCAGGACCATCACTTCCCTGGGGAGGGGGGTGGTTATTTGAAATAACTTATAACGTGTTAGCCAAACCACCTGATTTTGATTAATACTTCTTGAAGTATAACGTAAAATGTTACTTTTGTTGATTTTGACACTTATTTTAATAATCTGACTCTAAAGAATGATCTGCCAAAACATGTTTAACTAATGTAATGAATGAAACACTAATATAATTTTAATATAATTAATATTTTATTAATATAATTTTATATTTTCACTTATGTTTTCATAAAGTATGGACCTTATTCTGGAAATTGGTATAAAAAATTAATAAATTTCAAATCGATTTTTCATCACAGTGGGTACACAATTGTCATGGCCTGTGAGACCACACATGAACAGTTAAGTTACGAAAAAAGTTTGTCAATAGTTAAATGTTAAAGGGAATGTTGAAGTCTAATAACAAAATAATGAAATCATTTATTATATTCGGTCCAATACACTATCATACGCCCTGGATGGACGTATTGGATCCAATTAATTAATAATAATATTATAAATTATTATTATAATTAAATTATAGTTTTTATTATGTTTTCTGGGCAAGTAAATTGTCACAAAGAAATGTTGAAACAGTAAATTTTAATCAATAAGCAGCAGCAGCAGCTTGTGGGGCATCAACCTGCCCTGAGAGTACTGTACTGTAATTTGTTTCCTGTGATCTTGATAGCAACAACTCTTTGCTAGCTGTTGGCTGTTAAGGAAATACAATAACGTACAAATGGGTGTTATACAAGCTGTGTTGAATGCTGCACTGATGAAGTGACAATACAATTATTCCAATTGTGATTTAAGGTTTTTCTCCTCATGCCTTTAGATAAATGGCATCTCCAAAACAGACAATGTAAATGTAAAGTTACCACATGTCAGGTTATGTATTAGAAAAAACAAAAAACTTAAACTTTAATTATAAGTTTATCTACCCCAAAAATTTATCTCCTAACATTTCTACATAAAAACTAGCCAAACAGAACTGGTTTATATTAAAATGTTGATGAAAATAGGAAAGAAAATTCCACAGCCTGGGTTCTTTTGCAAATTTTAACAATGCATTTGATAAGCAAAAATAATAAAATCTTACCATCCATTGTAAGCAAACAGCCCAGAATAAAATGAAAGTGCTATCTTTGTGATGTCTGTTTCGGTATTTTGAAATGTAAAATGCTCTGTGTATCCTGTAAGTAAAGGAAAAAGATTTAAATAATTAACTTTTCATGAGGTTTAAGATTAAATAAAAGATTACATTTTATCAATATTCCCATTCAAGTAAATTAATTTATTTAAGCATTTAGTTTATTTTTTCCTCCGGTTTCTTCTTTTTAACCTCTTAATATTTTGATGTAACCTTTTAATGATCATAAGAAAGATGGAGGAGATTTACTCATCATTTGACTGCTTCCTAATTAAATTTCAAAAAAAAAATAAATAAATTACCATCGTTTGACTGCTGTAATCTTTCATTCATTTATGCATATAAATTTTAAAAAATTCTATTATAAATTACCAATTGCAATAATTTTTATCAATAAGATTTTGCTTATTATATAAGAAGAGTCAAAATTTCCTTTTTTATCCTTCACACTTAATTTTATCAAATATATAAAATCACTTGCTTTTCAAGATAAGCTTGCAAAATGAAATTATATGATAAAATTAACTAATTTAATTAAACACTTCACTCTGATTCTTCTCTAGAAAAATAAAATATTTTATTTCCAAATTCCATTACCAAAAAAAATGTGCTTAAAAAGATAAAAGCTGTACACATTTGCTCACAATTCATACTCCTGTCCCTATACAGAGTGATTCAAATCGTGTGTAAAAAAATTTTAAGGGGGTATTATAGAGGTCAAGGTAAACACAAAGTCCTATTAACATGAGTCCAATTTTTATTTCTTTTCAAGTAGTGACGTCAGTTCCTGTCCTGTTGCCTAGCGATTCCAAACTGAGGTTTAACTTCTCCATGCTTTTCAATGGCCATACACTACATTGTTAAACCTAATGTTTGGAATCGCTAGGCAACTGACCAGGAACCGACGTCATACTTACCAGCTCTATGCAGACCTGCTAACTTTCAGAAAATAAAAAGAGTAAAATATTTCGTTATAATTAGGCCTATGTGAATTTATACAGGGTGATTCAGAAAGGTAGGTCCAGCAAGAAATACCATGTACAGTTTTTTCTATAAACATGGGTCATCTCCTTCTTTCTTCATCTCCTTCTATACTCTGAGGTAGGTCCAGAATGAAATACCATGTACAGTTTTTTCTATAAACATGGGTCAGGAAATGCATCCTTACAGAGATAATGCAACTTGTAAGAGGTAGTAAACACTGAGGGTGCTTCTAAAAACTCTCGAGCGCTCATTTTCAATCACGTGATCGTTTAACCCTGATCGCGCCTGCTCTATTCACCTGCTCATGAAGTTTTTTGACAGCGCCAAGGGCAACGAGATAACAGCCCGGTCAGTAAATAAGAGGTAACTGCCACAGAAACTCGTTACGCTTTCAAACTTTCTGTTTTAAGCGTAATTATTTATTTTTATTGTCCATTATTATAATCTGATGGGGATTTATTAGATTTCAATGCATTTCTTTTTTTATGACAATAAATACGAGAGTGTTAAAAAAATCTACGTACGAGAGTGCACCTACGATAAAACAAAACTTTAAAGAAAATTCGAAACCTAAGAGAAAAATTAAAAAATTAAAATATATAAAACAATCTTCGCTTTTATCTTCAGCTCCTTTGCCCCTGCCGTGTATCTTGACCTGTTCTGTGCCTTCAGATTCATTACAAAACTATAAACCGCATTGAAAACGGACTTCGAGGTGGGATATGCTTTCATTGTCGGCCATTATTGCGAAAGTAGTGAAAGTGATCGAGGCAACGCGAAGTGATCACAATGGAAATAAGATCACTTTGATCTTGGGCGTTCCCAACATGACGATGAGATCGGGGAGTTTTTAGAGGCACCAGTGACGAGCGCTCTGTCATTTTTAGATGCAGTGCTCGCGTTGATCACGAACGCTTATGCTCGATCGTGACTGGATAGAGTTTTTAGAAGCAGCCTGAAATGATACGCGATGCGGTACCTAATATCTCGAAGGCCACGTCCTTCATGATGGAAAAAATAGTCCTACTTTAAGGATTTAACTTCCGTAATAATGTGTTCCATCGCCTACTCATGTAGGAGAGGAGTTCAACATTTCTCCAACTGAGAAATTACGAAAAAACATAAAATCCTTTATATAAAGCGGAAAAACGTAAAATGGTATTAAAAGCGTAACTTTTACGTGTAAAACGTAAAAGTTGGCAGGTCTATCTATGTATCAGGATATCTTTCCTTAAACGTAGCTTTTGCATTACCCACTTTGTGAAATGGATCAACCCAAGGTGAACTCCACTTACTGAAGGGAAGTAATGTGCAAGTAATTTATGTACATTCATAGACAATTATAGCAAACTCTCATAACATCATGAATCGATTGACATCCGCAGAGTATGCTGACGTTTTCTTTGTGCATGGTTTTTGCAATGGAAATACACGTACTCTGCAAGCATCTAGAGAATACAAATGAAGATTTCAGATCGTAATCATACTTCACACAATGTTTTTAGTCGTACCTTCCATCGACTTCGTGGCACTGGTAGAACGGTTCCTACTGTTGTTCAAGCTGGTGGTACAAATGTACGACGGAACGTTCAAGGTGCGAACAGAGTGCTGCATGCTGTTCACATGGATCCAACATCAAGAACTCAACGCCTTGCAGCACAACCTAACCTGACACAGTTTTGTTTGGCAAACTTTGCATTCAGAGAGAATATACCCATATTATTATCAAAGTGTGCAAGCACTGCAACCAAATGATTATCCTGCTCGTGTAGGCTTTTGTCAGTAGTTACTGCAGCAAGTAGCGAATGATAATGATATGCCTAGCAGGATTTTATGGATTGATGAGGCCATGTTCACCCGAGATGGAATTAATACATTCCACAATCAACACATTTGGGCTGATCAAAATCCACACGGAGTCTGACAACGACATTTCCAGCAACGTTTTAATGTAAATGTGTGGGCGGGCATTTTCAATGGCCAATTACTGGAGCTAGAGTTTCTGCAGGAACGTCTGAATGCCCAGAGATATGCCGATTTCCTGGAAAACAGACTGCATGAACAATTAGAAGATACACCTCTTGCAATCTGTCAACATAAGTGGTTCCAGAGGATGGGGCCCCTCCTCATTTTGGTAGAGTTGCTACTGAATGGCTTAACATGCACTTCCCTAACAAATGGATTGGGCACAATGGGCACATAGCATGGCCACCTCGCTCACCAGACCTTAATCTACTGGATTACTATCTATGGGGACATTTGAAACAAATTGCGTACAGTGTCCAGATAGCACACGGGCACAATTAATGGCCAGAATAATAGCATCGGCTGACGAAATTAGACGTGATCATGAGGTAATGACAATATATACTTAACAGCAAAAATGAGAAATACCACTTTTTTAAAAAACTAAGTTTTATAAAAAATTTACATCTAGAAGCCATTTTTTTCCCTTATACAGGCTGTCTCACAAAGTGAACCCATAGCCAACTTCTAAAATACAATTAGTACGAGTTATTATAAAACAAAACAGGAATGTGCAACATTTGTGTGACAAAAAAATTATCCATCCATTTAAATATTTGGGCAGCTGTACAATCAAAACTTAATTTTTAATATTTAGTGGGATAATAGTACTTTCAATGGAAGAATTATTGTACTTTAAGTGAGGGGGTTTTTGTGTGTATTCCATTTCCAAGAAAACTGATGCCATTTTCAAATATGGACGTCAACTTTGAAATGTGCAATGGAAACCCCTATTTTTAATGATATTTTCAGTTTGTACACAATATTTGAGAAATATTTATTCTTGTGTTTTTTTCAATTGATCCAACCGTTTAGGAGATAAAGGCAGTGCAAGGCAGTGCAAAGAGAAGATAATATACTGACGGCATACTTTAAACAAATCGTGAATACAAAGAGAAAAGGGAAGGAAAAATTCTGCGACCTGGACTCTAACTAGTACTTGCCTATTGAAAATACTGTTAGATTTTTATTTTAGAAGTTGACTATTAGTTCACTTTAGGTGAGACACCCTGTATACTGTTTTGCACACAAGATGATGTTATCAAATAAGAATTCATTAAATTTCAAATTTTCTTCCCATTCAACATAAAGTTAGAAAATACTGCAATAAAAAGAGGGCTCAAAAAAATTAATTTACTAGATTTATTTTTCATTTTTGCGACAATTTTAATGGACTGATATATTGTATTAAAATAAACATTAATAGTCAAATAAAATATATAATTAATATAATTAGCTTATCCTTACTTTCAATATGTATATGTACTAACACTGCATAGGGTTTGATGACTTTTAATGGTTTCTAATACATTTTATTTACTGATGATTTTCAATGCCAATGAAGACATCAATCATTCAGATTCATTAATTATTATTATTATGATTATTATTCACAAATCATTAAGTAGAACATCAAATAAACAAAAGTGAACTTCAGAAAAAACATTTAAAACCATGATCTAAAGCCAAGTTGTATTCAAGATAAAACCTGCCATCCAATAGTATACAAGTCATTTTATTTCTGTCTGTTCTAAAATAGTCTTTTTGCCTCCATTTAAAAAGTAGTTAATAATAAAAAAAAAAAAAAAAAATTACTTTGCTCTACTTTCTACAAGTTAATTTTATTAAAAGAAGACTTTACAACAGGTTTATGTTTTAAATATTTTCCCCTTCCTTAATAACTCGTCCATTTATTACTAAAACATGAGATTAAACTTTAATCATTAAACATCAGTTAAAGGTATTTGTTTCAAATCGCATTTAATACATGCTTAAGTGAAATTAAAACTAAGATGCAATTGAGCAGTATTAAAGCATTCAAAAGATGAGTACAATTTATAAAGATATAATAGAAATAAATCTATGTTAAGTTCTTTGATTAAGCTTTTCATTTTCGATCAGAAAAATTAAATTTAAAGATTGACAATTAAATAACAGAATGAGAAATTTTGAATAATTATTTAAAAAATATAATAATTATTATTTTTTTTAAATAATTATTGTAATAAAATAACATACTTGTAAAATTAATAAAATTTAATTAATAAATTTAAAAATGGTCTGCAATGATAATATGGGAATGCAGATTCTAAAAATGATGAACACCAAATCATAGAATATTCATTTAAAAATCCAAAAAGCAAGTCTAATTTCATCAATAAGGTGTTTCATAATTGCCAAGAGGAAAATTGATGATATGCTTGGACACCCCCCCCCCCCCCCCGCCCGGGCGCGCGCGCCCCCCCAACCCCATTTGTAAACTAAAGTTTACCAAAAACATTTGTCATTGATGTTAAAATATTGTTTGCTTCCTAATGATACTTTTCTGGTGAACTTTCCGTTTTATAACATTTTTTGGACAATTCTTTCATTCTGATTTTCACATTTATTGTCAATTCTTATCTTGGCAATTATAAATTTTCTTGAGAACAACGAACTGCTTTCTGAACTTAATTTAATGTTCATCGACTGTGCGTTTCCACAGTATAGGCTTCTGGGGCTTGATTTTAAATACATGGCATCATTTATAAGTAATTATAATTTTTACTAATAGGCCACAAATATTTTATGTTACTTTATTCAAAAGGCTTTTATGTTTTTTTAAAAAAGAATATTTATTAAAAAGAAAGTCTCTCATCACTCTTTCATTTGTTAATTTTTAAACAGAAATTTTCTAGTTGAGGACTGCCATAGTTTAAAATTTCCTTTTTTATTATTTTTTAAATAACATTAAAGTATTCTCGATATACTTATCTTGCTTTATTTATTTTATATTAATAATAATAATTTATACACATTTGTACATATTTTAAATTGGACAAATTTCTTCTGATCACAAGCTAAGTCTAAAACATGGTTCCTCTCTGATCAGCAAAAGCTCTTAGTAAATAAATGAACAGTCTGATTGCCAAATATGATTATTGTGTATCACATAAAGTCTGTCTTTTTAAAGAAGGCGGATGACTTTGTTTGAGCATTAAACGTCATAGTTCAAATTCAGCCAATCATGTTAGCCGCTAGCCTCCAACTAGCCTCAAACTGTTTTTTTTTTTTTTTTTACAAATAGTGATTTAATTTACAGTAATAGTAATTCACAGTGCATTAAATATGTCTTCCAAGCAAAATAGTATGTAATATAATTTCCAGATACATAAAGCAAATTAGGTCAAATCAAGAGTCAAAGCCTGGATGGATTAATGGGTTTCGATTAGGTTATCATGAATTAAAGGTAACCTTGAATAAAGGCAAGGCTAAGAGTTAATCCTCTCTCCTTACCCATGGCAACATATTGGGAAAGCTGCCAAGATAAAATAAGACAGACTGTAGCTTCTTTTTAGGTTTATTCCTTGTTTTATCCTTCTTTTCTTCTACATCCGTCAAAGCTTCTTTAAGGAAGAGAACTACTTTTTATAATTTGGATAAAAGGTCCATACAGGCTGTAATCAGCTATTAAGCAGTACTTTATTTATTCAGCTTCCTAAAAAATGCATATATCAATAAAATAATAATTTTAATTTTAACAACAGCGGGGGAATAACCAACCAGATAAAGCAGATGGTGAAGCCTCTTATTGCACCCCAACAGGATAAAGCCCAAAACGAGGTTAATGAATTTACAAATAAAGTAAAAATAATAAAAATGAACAAAATAAAATTGAGGCAAAGAAAGCAGAGTCAAAAAAATATGTAGAGTTATTCATTCCTTCATTAAAAAAAAAAAAAAAAAAATACATGTTAATCTATAAAGTAATGTACTTTAATACTGTAATCATCATAATTCCTTCAACAATGAGAGATGTTGAATGAATTATGCAGAATTCTATGCAAAATTATAATTTTAGTGTCTGCAGCTGAAATTGCTATAAGAATCAATCTGTAATTCTCAATTAATACACATAAAATGATTTCAATCATACTCTACACAACTAAAACTTATTCATTTCTACTTTCAAGTGCTTTATAATGGTCAGTGATCACATGATATTAAGTACTTAAAAAAATAAGTGATTACTTTCATGGAGGAGTTCTTAGTTAAAGTTGGTGATTTATAAGCCAATTTTAATAATAATTAAAATAACTATCAAGATAGAAATATTATATATCTATTTTTTGTGATACAAAATAGTAGATAAAAACTTTCACATATAACGCAAACACAATATGAATAAATTTGAGGCAGATCAAATTAATGACTAAACCAATGACTTCTCTCCCCCTCTTTGGTGGATTTAGCACAGTTTCAATCTGGCACCTCAAGATAAATACCTCTTTGCCTTGTCTATTCACACATCCCTGGTTCAAAATGGGATCATGACCTTTAATGTTACTGTACAATTATTAAGTCGGATAGCAGAGAGTTTTCTTTAAGTTCGCATTTGGGATTAAAACTAATTTTGTATATTTAGAGCGATGCAACAACACTAATAAAAAATTAATCTTTCAAACTAAATAAAATTATTTATGGCCAATGATTTGAATTTATCTAATTCATAAATTTTCATGAAAAGTTAATATCAGATATTTGATAATGTTTATATTTTAAAGAAAGAAGCAGCTGATTTGGAAAAACATTGCATACAATTTCAATGCTATAGATATTTAACAAATTAATGGAAAAAAATTTGCATAAGTCATAAAATTTCCTAATGGCAATGCTAAATTGAATGAAAACGTGCAGAGATATTCCAATATGTGAAGTAGCGAAAGACTTTTTCAAGAAACAACCATGATCTTTCTACCCCAAGGGAATTGACTTCCTATGTAAATGATGGGACCAATGTCTTAACAAACATAGTGATTACTTTTAAGTTTCAAATAAAGGTACATGTATTACATATCCAGATCGTGTCCACTTTTCATTTGGGCAACCCTTATACATGTTATAAAATTTTAAATATTGATATGAACAATTTCCTGCCTTATCAAAAATGAATGTCTTGAACTCAATGAAAGAATTTATATTTCTTCTAAAATTAATGTGTTATTACAAATCAGTATTATGCCTATATATCAATCAAACTTGAAGTTCTTTTTTTTTTTCTAAAAAATATAAAGATTTTTATTTAAAATCAAATGTAGTTGTTAAATTTAAAATATAAGACTATCTCGATTTTTATTTGAACTTGTTTTATTCTATAGAATACTTTCTGAAAAATAATAAAACAGAAAATAAAGGCAATTACATTTATACTAAGCTTAAGAGGAAAAAAAAACCCATTCTGTTCAATAATCGAAAATAAAGAGAACCTAATAATTTAGCAGGAAGTATTATAACATCATTTATCAGTAGATCTGGATAATGAAAAACAAAGAGACAAAGTTCTAAATTAATTAAAAGAAAAAAAAAATCCAAGATTCTCTGGTTATCAATTTAAGCCAATGCACTTGTCTACTTAGATGTCTATATTGCTTTGCACTTTCATTTCAAATTTTTTTTTTATAAAGCAAGCTCTGGAGAACGATAACAGCAAAGCATGAATGAATCATGAATACTTCTGTATTGTTGTTATTTATTATTATTATTTATTTTTTTATTATTATTATTATTATTATTATTATTATTATTATTTTGGAAAACCAACCAGATCAGAAGCAAAGTTCCATGGCTGAAGGAGATAGAATAGGGGCCACATAAGGGGCTCAACTGAAGTGTGGGCACAATTCAATAGCACGTTTCTCAACCTTCAGACTTATATTTAAAGGTACAGTATTTGAAAAGCCCATGCCCAAAAGTAAATACATTAGCATAATTTAAATAAAATAAAATAATTTAAATACCGATAATAAAACCAAGGAAAATGCGGTTTTTTATTTTGGGAGGGAAAGGGAGGGCATAGTATATTCCAAAAATTACAGTAAGTCTATTGAAAAACAGTGACTTAGTTCCTTTTAGGTACAAGTTGTTCATAGAGTTTTATATATGTAAAATTCATATACGTACACTTGTTGCTTTGAATATACTTACCAGGGAATTAAATAAATTGAAGGCATACAGAAAATTTACTGTTTTCTTTATTGCAGTAGCCAAGACCAAAACCAAACAATTTTGAAATAATAAAATGAAACTTCCAATTAGAGAAAGAGAATCACATTATTTTTTTTTTAATGATTTTTTTTAACTAATCATTTTTTCATAATACATTATAATGCAGAAATAATACAATATTGCTATGCAGAAATAATCTAAAATTAGAATTATGTATTGAAAACATTTGATTTTAATCCACTAACAAGGTCCATTACTCCTATTTACAGCTGTAAACCATGAAGTAATATCAGTCATTACTTCTTATCACAGGAGTTCTGGGTCAAAATTCATGGAACAAATGCCAGAAATCAATGTCTTATCATCTCAAACTACCATGCCTTTTGATTCCAATTCAGATTTTACTTCCTAAATAAACAATCTTTTATTTCGGTCTTGCTGCCATTCTGCCATCATTTAAAAATCACCATTCATGATATGAATTTTATAGGCACATTTTAACATTTTCATTTTATTAATTCACAGAGTAAACATGAATAAAAAATAATGAATTTAAATAATTCATTAAATCTTTTAATGAATTTAAAATAAAAATAATTTATAGAAGAAAGCAGGCAACTAACTAACTAGTAAAGGAGATAATGTTTACCTCGGCACAGTTGTATTATTCCAGTCAATATAATGATGAAGAGAGCAATTAGTTTTGCATAAGTAAACCAGTCTTGGACACGTGTTGCCCACTTAACATCCCAGCAGTTGACAAACATTAGAAAACCTATTGGGGGGGGGGAAAAGCACCAGAAAAATGAAGCATGAATAGAAATGCATTAAACTTAGGCAAAATAAGAATTATATAAATTATTAAATTTTTTTTCTCCGTTAGAATTATTAACAATTGCATGACAGGTAGTCAGTAATCTAAATGATGTAAACTATAAAAAAGTAATAAAATTCCATCTGCTTCTAATAAATTCTAATAATAATCTCTTAAAGGAGAAACAAATATTAGAATCTCAATTTTATAAACAAGCTTAACTGCTTAACAGATACAGCTATATAAGCATTACTATTCATTCTATTAAATTAATAAAAGTTAATTTAAATGCATAGGAACAAGTAATTCCAATTTAACAACAAGTTTATCTTTAGTTTTCAGTATATCAGATATTCTTATTCCTAAAGTGCAAAGTTTGGTTTATTAATAGTGTCCAAAGTAGAATTTCTAAAACACAATATGCTATAATAACATTTTAATTCAGTTTATGATCCTTAATTGAAATCATTAATTTTATATTTTATAACTTTATCTTATATTTCATATACATATAATTTAAGGACTGAATTATAAAAACAGAATGATTACAGACTAGCATCTATGCAATGCTACACGTGTCAGACAGGGTATGAAACGAATCAATTTTCATTCGCTGATTCAAACAATTATGTGCGGATGGACGGATGGGCCAACAACCTTTTATGTGTGTGAATATGTCTTCTTGTTGGGACTCGATCAATAAGCTGTCTAACTTCAAAATGTTAAAAGAAAATGAATTTTGTTACGATTTTAAAAGCAACATGAAAAGAAAGTGAAAATTATTTATTTCTTTTACCTTCTACAATAAAGGAAATATAAAAATAAAAATGTAAAATATAAGCATTTGTATAATTTGTAAGCATACATATGTAAAATGTAAATTTTTTTCAATTTAAAAAATAAATAGTTAAAGGGAGGATGTGATATTAAAATCATCATTTATAGTGCCGGGCTAATGACAAATGGAAAAAGTCTACACAAAACACATGTCTGTTAAAAGGAAGAATGGAAATTAATTACCCGTAAATACAATTCAGGGTTCAAGTTGTGAATCTTCTCAATGTTCATGTATATGGAATTAAGATATTTATTCTTTAATTTTTTTATGATTATATACAAAAGAATAAAAGTATTTATATTTTATTTAAACAAGATACACAGTATTTTAATAATATAAATAAAAGCTTGCTCACTTGTTAATTAATTCAAGTATTTGATATAAAATAACAGTTGTCAATTTTCTTTTATTGTGTTACAAGCATATTTATAATTCAACCCCAAACTTCTGTGTCTGTAAATTTCTCTTCTCTTCTCTAAAGGAAAACTACAATATCATAGAAGACCCTTGTGGATTTTATGATTAATAAATTTATTACCTTAAAATATCCTCCCATTGGATTCTGGTTTTGAATTTTTGGAAAGTTAAATATTCTGTATAGTTTCTCAAGTACTTATCATCTTGAGATGTAAGAAAACTTTATCATTGTGCTAATGTTTTAATTTAAGCTTCTTATATTAAAATATTTAACCAGCAGTTATTTTTTTTCACAAAATTCCTATGCATATCCAGCTAAGAAAATGAAATAAGTATATTTTTATATAACTATTAAAACAGCAATTTCTAATAGCATGCCATTAGTATTTTATATATCAGCCCTCTACACCCCTTAATGATGCACTGTAATTGCAGGCCATTTTTCTTCATCAAGTACCATTAGTCAGTGTTAATATCTGTATTGGAATCCAGGTCTGACCCAATCATAAAGGAGAAATGAGGCGTAAATTAACTTTAAAATTATATGGAATAGATGCTAATTTCAATATCTTATTTTACAATTTATTTATCTCCTCACCACCACTCCCTCAAACTGTATTAAATAATTTGTCCTGAATTTAAGTGATTCTTTCAAAAATGTTGCTAAGGCATTTTTTAATTTTCTAATTTATTTTTAAGATTAAATAATTACACTCACAGGAAGACACTTTTTGTCGTATGGAGAAAGAATAAAATTAGAAGAGTTCACTTTATGATCCTTTGTGATTTTTACTTGTATTATTTATGGGAGATTAATTCCAATGAACAAAAGCTTATTGGTTTTTAATGTATTTGAGAGCTTTAAAAAGCATCACATAAAGAAAGTTTACCAACTTTGCCGATTCAAATCTTTGTTGATGGATCGTTAATTGTAACAAATGCTCCTTTCAAAACTTTGAAAATAAAGCCTTATACATGTATTAAATGTAATAAGCTTCATTTAAAAATCAATATCGTTATTTAAAAAAAAAAAAACACTTCAGTAAAGAAAATTCAAAACAGGTTTTGTGCATGTTAGATTCTCTTTGCTTCTATTGCTTCTATTAAAATTAATAAGGAAAAAAAATAACAATGTGTTAATATTTACAATAAAACTAGATTTTTTAAAGCATTTCAATTTTAATGTTTATAAAATTTAAAAATGTTAAAATAAGACCAGAAGACTACAAAAATTAAAATCACATCTTGTAAAATAGAACTGTTAAATAAAATGTTTGGCTTTATTTATTCAATTATTTCATTTCTTTTGCCTTATATGTGCTGAAATATGAAAGGAATTGTTTGAATATACTTTAAATTGCCACGTATTTTTTTGACCCATATGTTCTATCCCACAAGGCAACGTGGCAAAAACAAACGGCAGTTGGCTGCTCAACCAACTTTTTATATACGCCAACTGGGTGCACTTTTAATATGTAAAGCTGGCTCTTTCAAGTGATTTGGAAATTTTCAAACTGGACTGTATTATATGAATCAATACTAGCAACTTCTTACTTAAATTTTATTCTGTTTCAATTTTAGCTTTCTTACTTAGGGCAACGTTAATTTAACTGAATTAAAGACAAATTGTCAATGATACAATATGGTGAGATTTTTTTCTAAAGTTTTCCACGTAAATTTAAATTATATTTTGGATAATTTTTTTTTTTTTCAAATTTTGGATGAATAACATATTGGATGCTTATGTTAGAAACGTTATATATATCTAAAGTATGCCTTTCAGGTATGCTTATGCTAATGGTATTCAAATATTATTAGATTAATATTAGTAATTTACTCTTATTAGACAAAATTAAATTAATTACTTAAAATTTGAAATTACTATCTATGACATAACAATCTATGAGCATACTTCCCCTCACAATTGTGATTTTATTAGATTCTCTTAAACAAGATAATGCTTTTTGGGCTTTTTATTTTTTTTACCCCTTCTACAGGAAGGTTATTTTTGGACTAACCTAATAGACACGATCATGAGTGCAGAATAGCCTATAGGTCATATATGGCCTAACTACCATTGCCTGGGAAGGTAAATCGCACTAATACTACTACTATTCTACTACTGCTGCTGCTCTTAGAATGAACCCGGCCAATCAAGCCCATTTACCAGTGGCTTTTCTTGTTATACTTACATATGACGACGGCAGCCAGGAGGCGAATTGAAATGTCCGGTGCATTGCACGTCAGGAAGAACGGTCTGAGGATGTAGATGGCGAAGGTGAGTGCCACAATAGCCTGCGAGCACGGTCGCACGATCATGCACTCAACCCAGAGACGGATAAAGGCGAGAAAACGTCCAAACGATATCATAATGTAGGCATAGTCGGCGCCCGATTTGGTGATCATGCAGCCGAGTTCGGCGTAGCAGTAGGCGCCGACCATCGAAAACACGCCGCATATGAACCATACGACGAGTGAGAGTCCCACGCTGCCCGTTCCCTTGAGCACCCCGGACGGAGAGATGAATATGCCGCTTCCGATGATGCTGCCCACGATCACCGACACGCCGTTAATGAGTCCCATCTTCGCCTTGAGGCCGACGACTTCTTCATCGCTCGTCACTTTCTCCTTCTCCTTGAGCGGAACCTCACTGTATTTGGTCTTATCCATTGAATTGGCCATTTTCAATAGCTGAGGAGGCTTTTCTAAGCCTAAATATTTCTCTAAGGACGAGGCTTTCGTTGAAAATCAATCGATACGGAGGAAGAGAAAAAAATATCACAGCATAAAATGTAAAAATATACAGTTATGGGTTGAGTCTTTTTTTTCCTCTCTCTCTTCTTAGGAGAGTGATCTTCCTAATTTCAGTATTAAAGTACCGGCGTGGAGACCATCGTCCTATATGCTCGGTGTTCTTTCATACAAGAGAATCCAAGCATGCTACTCACGCCGTAGCGTCTCAGAGGTACAAATGGGAGCTTCGCTTCACGCTCACTCGCCTGCAATTGTTACGCACGCTGCATGACGCATGCGCTCTGGCGCGTACTCTCTGCCAGATGATGCAATCTTCAGTGTTATTGAGTGCGAGGTGAATTCTACAACAGTATAATTTGGCGCGGTTTTTTTTTTATTTTCTTCTTTAATTTGTACCGTTCCAACCGGCCAGAAAAAAAAAAAAAATACCCTGCAGAAAACGTCCGCCTTTAAACGTCAAACAAACCCCATTCCAAAGCAGAATATCATAAGCTTCTTCTTATCTGAAGTCGCTTCTTTTCATTTCGCTCATCATCAAAAGCAGATTGGTTTTCCAATTCGCTCATCGGAAGAGAACCTAATACCCGCCACATTCTATGAATGACGGTAATCGTAGTCACTTTCTCAATCCCCGATATTATTTCATGGAATGATTAGTTACAATTTTTCGACTATTCATTTGACTGGATCAGGCTGTGCATATGCCAAGAAAATCCAATTGCCTTGCCACGTATTGTGTTTCAGCTCCTGTATTTAAGAAGGCATAAAACCGGTCCGTGTAATGAATTCAAGAGAAATTAACACGTTGTTACTTAAATTTCAAGAAAATCAACATTTTTTTTTAGCCCAAATCAAATTTAATGATATAACTAGGGAATACGGTTTAAGGTTTTCTCTTGGCCTCGTTTTTTCCCTTCTTTCTTTTTCCCTCTTCCCCTATTTATTCGTACCCGTATGGATACCATATTTAGGCGCAGACAGTGTCGCAGACGACGGAAACCGAAATTGACCCAGCTGTAAAAAATGGAATGTGGCTAAATAAAGGAACCGATTTGAGGCGTATTCTTCCCGCGCTTATTTACAAGTTCAGATTCATAAATATGCTTTAAGAAGCTTAACTGATATAGCCAGTACGATTGTATTTTATAATTTTACTTTACATCTTATAATTTACTTTACAATATGTGTGCACATTATCTTAACATTTTTTTGTCTTCAAATAATCAGCAGCGGAGTGCCGTTTAGCCGGAAAGAAATTGGCGGGAAAGCTTGGCCCCTTTGTCTCTTCCTCTCTGAGAATTTTCTTCTTCTTTTTTTCTTTTTCTTATTGGATATTCAAGGTCAAACCACTGATTGACGCTAAAAGACTCGGGAAAAGATCAATCACTGATTTAATAGAGTCAAACTTCCTTTTTTTTTCTTTTTCTTCTTCTAATCTTCCTTATTTTCAGAGGCCATTGACGCTATTCAAAATAAAGTTTTCTTCCGAGAAGGAATAGAAGTGTATTTTAAACAACCATATTTGATTGTTCAATTTCTTTTTAATTTTTACACTGAATTCATAATCTTACATCATCTGTCATCATTAATTTGCGTTAAAATAGCTCTTTCCCGCATTAATATTACTAACAGGGAAGAAAGACTTTCCATTAAGAAAAAAACTGATTTTTTTTTTTTTAACTTTTTTCCCTTTAGAGAGAAATTGTCTAGGATGAAGATAAAAATTTTATAAACAAAAGAAAAAAAAAGCTCAACAAAAAATAGAAACCATTGCCATTTTTTTTAAATGATAACCTCAGTTGAGGTTATTCTTCATGGTCGACCCCCAAGCTTTTAAAACAAAGAAGACTAAAGGGTTTCTTTGATTTCAACCCTTCATTGGGGTTCTCGTGATTTTTTCCCATGGGGTCCGCGAACGACCCTCTCAATCACCCCTCATACTCAGAAATTTAGGAATGTGCCTCTGCGTACTTCACACCCCTTTTCTTTTAACTAGGGAAGAAGTTTTAAAAGAGTTCTCGAATGAGTGTTTTAACAGGCACAGTGCCCCACAATATGATGTCCACTAGGTGCTCCTGGGATTATTTTCAGTAAAAATAAATAAATAAATAAATAAATAAATAAATAAAAAAAACCTCCAAAGCAAAACGGGCCCGAATTGCAACGGTCTCTCGATAAAAGTACATTCTAAATTAAGAATTTCATTTCTTGTGACCTACAGATAAGAGCAGCTCAAAGCTGCCTCGGCAAACATAGTGGTCATTTTGAATCTCAAAATAAAGAGTTTCAGAATGTGCTGTATTCCTCAAAATAAAGTTGTAAGTAAATCATAAGTAATCAAGTTATTAATTTAGAAATAATATTTTTCTGAAAAACTTTTGCAACTCCTGTTGAGTTGGACTTTTTTTTTTAATTTTTATTTTTATTTATTTATTTATTTATTTATTTTTTTTACTCAAAGTAATCCCAGAAACACGAACTCAAGCTATGGGCATCCTAGTGCGGAACAACCTGTATGCAATAAGTGAATAAAACATAGCAGAATTGAATAAAACAATAAATAGAATTTCTTTCTCAACCAAAAAACAATCAAAAACAATTTTTAATAAAAAAAAATAATAATAAGTTTTTTATTTTTTAATAATTTTTTATTAAATTCTTTTTGATTGCTTTTGGTTGAGGAACAAATTCTACTTATTGTTTTATTCATTTAATACCTCAATGTACATCATAGCAGAATTGAGTTTCCTTCTTTCCAACGGTATAATTTATATAACCGCATGATTAAAAATGAAATTTATAAGTGGTGTCTGAATGCTTTTAGTACATATATAGCCTTGTCATCTATGGCGAACTGCTCGATATCTCATCGAAACTATTTTTATCAATAATTTAACATCTGAGATATGGGGTATGATAAAACCCTCATGGACCCATTTTGAATTATTCTTTAATGAATATTACCCTTTAAGAAAGATAGTCCCAGACTAGGTAACTGCTCTAACCAACCCCAAAAGACATGTAAATGGCGTAATGCAATGGTTGAAAGTCTGCAGTGGTGCAATTGGTTAGCGCGTAAGCAGCATGAGCTGAAAGTTTCTAGATCGAATACAGGCTGTGGAAATTACTTTCCTATTTTTCATCAATATTTTATTTATCTTTAGAAAAAATGCAGCACTATAAAACGTATGTGTCCATGCATCTCAAGAAAATTTTCATTACTTTTCATCGTAGACTTGGGGAAAAATTGTCATTTAATATGATTAACATCCGTTTATGTCTTAAGATTTTAGTTAGTAGAATTGTAGCTATTAAGAAAAGAAGGCTCGTGTGGTTGTCGCGGGTATCAGAACCAATGTACGCCCCTTTAGATAGAAGGTCATAAGAATATTTAGATCGAAAATTTGGGGGAAACACTAGAGGCTTGTTCATGCGCATTTTTATGTAATATATGTATATTATGAATGTTATGCTACAATTTCTTACGACTGCTATCTTTTCTAGGAAATGGCTGATAAGTGATTAAACATTGGTAGAATGCTTCAACATGTCTGAAAGTGAGCTTGTATTGTATTTCTACCAAAAATCACAGATCGTGTCCACTAAGACTCCAGCAATGGTATATTATAATGGAGCTGTTGGCCGATTCCTTCAGTCCGTCGAAGTAAAATTTGACCTCTTGATATTTGAATAAATCAAAAACCATTTGCTTCAGGAGAACATCATTGTTTAATCGACCATTGTTAATCATATTTCTACCAATAATAAGCTCTAAATTTGATCGACTTCGAGGCCAGCGAGATAACAAGGTCTGAAGTCACCTGACCATCGGGGTGATAACAACAATCCAACCTTCATTGTTTCCAACAAACGGAAAAACACTGATTGTTAACATCCAAGATTGTTAACAAATTGATTCAAAGATACTTTTCCGCTTCCAGGCCTTGTTATCTCGTAGGCCTCGAGCGTGACTACCGAGATAAGGCTTGAGCACCTACATTTTTTATTTCGAATCGTACATACATTTTTTATTCTCTCTGAGAGGCGCTGGTGTCGCTTTTTTATTACTTAGATTTTACCATGATTTGTCTCTGAGAGCTCTCGAATCGCTCGGAGTTTTTTCCAGATACGAATCGCAGATTGCCAGATTCAATATGGCGTTGTCACAGTGCAAATAAAAAAAAATTAAGTTTAGTAGCAAAAGGATTGTACTGTAGATAACGACATCACAAAGAATAAAATAACGTCTTGTCCACAAAATTAGTTTATTCTGGCGTATACGCATTTCGATCTCTTTAACATCATTATTCAACGCAATGCAAGGAATAAGGATAATTACAGGCTTGTTTATATGCTAAGAAAATATGTGAAACATTAATCTTCGACACTGACCAATCAACGAACGAGTTGAATGGCCAATTAGAAAATTAAGCAGAACACATTTACAACCGTTGAAGACGAACCAATGTGAAACAAAAGGACAAAAACCAATCACAAAAAAGTAAACAATACAGCAAAAAAAAAAAAAAATATAAATAATGATAATATAGGTGATGTAATAATGTACGAGGGTAGCCCATAAAGTAATGCACCACAATTTTTTTGTTCAACAATTATTTATTGAACACAATGAAACTTATACACACGAAAGAATGATGTTTCTTCTACACTCCCTATTTTTCCACATAATCTCCGTCTCTCCGTCCCGTTCTATGGCCTTCCTCCAGTGTATGCCCTGTCGGTACCAGTCCTTGTTCTGTTCACGCAGCCATGTCTTCACTGTGCGAATCACCTTTTCGTCATCCTCAAAATGTCTTCCATGAATGGCATTCTTCAATGGCCCAAACAAGTGAAAGTCTGATGTCGCCAGGTCAGGGCTGTCGGGTGGATGGGGAAACACTGTCGCACTGGTATGAGGGCGAGCGTTATCGTGTTGAAGCAAACAATCAGCTGGGTTGTTATGGCGTCCAAGTCACTGGAAGCGCTTCTTGTGTTTGGTTAATGTGTTCACATATGTCTCAGAATTAATGGTGCTGCCTCTCGGCATCACATCAATGAGTATGACACCATCACAGTCCCAAAACACAGTGATCATGACCTTACCAGCAGATGCAGTTGCTTTGAATTTTTTTTTCTGTGGAGAGTGCGGATGACACCATTCCATCGATTGTCGTTTTGTTTCGGGCTCAAATGGTGCATCCAGGTTTCATCAGCTGTCACAATCCGGGACAAGAAGGCTTCTCCCTCAGCTTCAAAACGTTGCAGCAACTCAGAGGAAATGTATTTTCTCAGAGCTTTGTGTTCCTCCGTAAGACAGCGCGGAACCCATGGTGAACACGTTTTTGTGTAATCAAGAGCACGGATGATTTCACTCACACTTCCTTTGCTGATTGACAGCTCCAGCGCCAACTGCCGAGTCGTTCTGCGTCGGTCCTGACGAATGAGCGCTTCAGCACGCTGCATCCTGTCAGATGTGACAGCCGAGGATAGCCGCCCCGACCGCGGCAAATCTTGGAGCTCCGCCGAACTGCTTTCTGATGGTCTCACCCTCTATACCCAGCGACTAACCGTACTTCTGTCGACTGCTGATGCTCCATAAACTGTACATAAACGTTTGTGAATGTTTCCAACCGTTTCTTGCTCCGCAGTGAGAAATTCAATGACGACACGCTGCTTGTAACGTACATCACTTACAGACGCCATGTTGTTCCATTGCTGCACATACGCTATCTGTCGGAAGAAACGGAAACTTTGCGGGTGCGCTCCGAAAACTTCAAAGAATGCATATCTCAAGTTTCGCATTCGTACCATTGTTGGGGACGGAGAAAAAAATTGTGGTGCATTACTTTCTGGGCTACCCTCGTATGATTTTTCCGTGCGCAGGCTTTCTCTCTAAGCGGTATTGGCAATGCCACCTAAAGACAAGGCCTGTTCACTGAAATGTCATGCATTGTTACATCATCATCAGAGGGCGAAATTTAGGGCTTATTATTGGTAGAAACCCCTAATTG
>JAHWFO010086623.1:159237-199329 GCA_023313115.1 Rhysida immarginata
AACCCATGTTCATAGGACGTTTTGTGTTTATCTTAACCTCTATAATATCCCCTTTAAGTATTTTACATTCGATGTAAATCACCCTGTATACGCTGATATAAAGTACGATTTCAAGTACTAGATAGAGAATTTTCCACTCAAAGTTCTTTACACAATTGATTAGTTTATTGCAATAAGCAGCAATAAAAAATGCAAAGAAGAATAACATTATACAAAGTAATACATTTGTTATGATGCATGTACAAACGCCAGCGCAAATAAATGACGTAACAATAAGCTGAATTGTTCATCGTTTCCGTAACGAACTGAAAATCCGCAAGCTTGTAATGAATTAGAAAACGAGCATGAAAACGTGGTGAGATAGGACAAGAGAAAGGACCAATGATAAAATTGTACACATACAGAATCAAAATGACAGAAGTACTGAAAAAAATGCTACAGTCCAACTTCGCATACAAGAGCACTCCATATATAATAGCACTCCCAATAAACATAATAGAAATAAACGGGAGTCTGCTTTGTCGGGATAACAGATTGTAACCTGTCGGGAATACGTGGCTTGTTGGGATTTTGGCTTTTCGGGATTTTGGCTTGTCGGGATTTTGGCCTGTCGGGATTTTGGTTTGTCGGGATTTTGGCCTGTCGGGATTTTGGCTTGTCGAGATTGTGGCTGTCGGGATTGTGGCTGTCGGGATTATGACCCTAACCCGTATTGAGTTTTTTTTAAGCATCAAGCTACTTCATATTTATTTATTCACCTGGAGAACTTGTACTAAGTTTAGATATGTATAACATATAAAATACTGTGGCATTATAGGTCTAACTACTGTTACTCTTATTTAAATAATTATCCTTCAAAAAAAACTTATCAAGTGCAAATTACGTCTAACAATTGGACTGATCAGCTAACCAATTCTAGCAGTATATACGCTGATATAAAGTACGATTTCAAGTACTAGATAGAGAATTTTCCACTCAAAGTTCTTTACACAATTGATTAGTTTATTGCAATAAGCAGCAATAAAAAATGCAAAGAAGTATAACATTATACAAAGTATTACATTTGTTATGATGCATATACACGTAATACACATCTACAATATGTACATTAGATATATACAATATGAAAGAATATTCAATATTTACAACCTTACATGCATACAAACCTGAAAAAAAGGACACAAATAAAAAATCTCATTGATGCTGGAACAAAAATTGTTTTAGTCAATTTGTTCCTTATTTTAAGTCCCAGTTAACCCATTTTAGTCGTTTATTCCGATAATTTTACAAAAATTCTTCCACATTTCTGCTCGCTCCTATGTGGCTCCCATGAGTCCAATACTTCTTTTTGCTTCTTTTTATGATGGCTGCTCTGTAAGTTCCGGTTTCTGCTCAGTAAGTGGCGTTTTCCTATGGTCATGAGCGCTCTAGCCTTACTTACCTTCCCTACTCTGAGATTATAGATGGTGGTATTGGTCAGGGCCTGTTTATCTAGCTGGCTTTTCACTTATTCTTGGTAACATACGAGAATGATTCTGGCCAATCGTTGAATTTTTCTTTATTAGTTTTTTAGAGAAGACTATAAAAAAGAAAATAAATAGAATAAACTAAAAATACCCTATAATAATCTTACTATCCTCACATTTAATTAAAATCGTACTTTAGAGATGAAATAGATACTCTGATATGCGACCAGTTTTCGCCGTCTGAGAAACAGCAGTTCCTCAGTTGTAACATGACCAAAAGCCATGAGGCCGTTTGCAATAAGTGATATTTCTAATGAAATATACCTGAAAAAAGGGTCCATTAAATATATTTTGCCCTTTAACTTTTCATATTCCACTGCCCTTGAAACTTCTGCATTAGTCACTGAATACTTTTGAACGTGCAGAATGTAATGCAGGACATTAAAAAAGCGAATTCTCCTCATCTCAGAAACCAACAAAAAAAAAGAGGAAAAAGGAAGAAGTCACAATAAACTGCATCAGGTTTATATGATATGATGGTTTGGAGCGAAACAACAAGTGAGAATATACGAGGGTTGGGGCATAAGTCATGACAACTATTTTTTTTGTGAGAATTCGACCGTGGGTGGAAAATGCGAAATATATAGATGAAAGGACAAGGAATGGAGGAAATGTACGGACATTTAGCAACACGGAAATATTTTGCTCTTCATGTTTATTAAGGTAGTTGATATAACATTACAACTTTATGTTCCAGAATCATTACAGCACACATACCTGTTCTAAAGGGCCTCAAAGTAGTCCCCTGAACGTTCACAGTACGCTGCCAAAGATGTGACAGGCGCCCATATCATCTGCTTCACCATTTCTCTCACCATGTGGAAATCTGGTCATCTCCTGTTGCACAATATTTGCAATGTCCATTCGTGTCCGAAGCTGTCTACCACGTAATGGTTCCTTACCGCCCGTATAAGATCAAAATCACATGGAGAAAAGTCCGGAGAGTATAGTGGGTGCTCCAATTCTTACCAAAGCCAACGGAGACCGGCTATATTGATATACGAGCGTTGTTCAACTCGGGTTACATCCATCCTGCACGGCGGTTGACTAAGAACTGATTGGATTGGATTTCCATGGATGGATTTCCAGCTCGCATCTCCCCCTTCCAGGAGACTAGCTGACTGGGATGAAAGGATGATGGTGAAAATAGACAAACACAAACATCCATGCCCTTGGCGGGATTCGAACCCGCAACTCGCTGGTTACGAGAGCGGCAAGACCTGCGCCTCAATGTCTCGGCCACCGATTTAACATTGTTCTCTATGCAACAAAAGGAAATCACAGAGCCATCTGGTGTTGTGGAAATATACTATGAATGAACGGTTTCCTCGAGACATATGACATTTTGTGATACCATCCCTTAGCTATGAGAAAAAAAATAGTTGCCATGACTTATGCCCCAACCCTCGTATAAACAGCAGCGGTTAACCAATGGGAAAAATTTATTTTACAATATAAAGGAGACTAAAGACGTTCAATCGGCTACTGGTATAAAATCAGATTTCCATTCAAATACGATCGTTTGGTGTAACTTTTTTTGATAAAATACTCTGTCACAAGCGGAATGCTGTTAGTGGGCATCTGTAAAGCGTCAGTAAGTTGATATTTATCCAGAGCTTCCAAATACTGTATTATATTAGAGGCAGTTGCAACAGGAAAAAATTTATTTCCTCCGAAAGAATTTTTGAAAAGTAAAATAAAAATAAATAATCAATTTACGTTTTGCGTGTTTTATATTGAAGTTGGAACCAAATTCGTACCGATGCCAAAATGAAAAACCAGTCAATGAAAAACTTAAAAAAGTTTAAAAGCATTACTACAGGTAATTGAAACTTTCTTGAAATAGATGCATTTTTAAGTAAACTGTTTACATTCCTAGCTAGAAAAAATGATTTATAACAAAATTTATTGACAATTTCTTATTAACCTTTATTTTTTATAAAAATGGAAGTGGAACAAGCAATAAGGACATTTTCACATAGCCAATTTGTTAGCGAAAAATCGACATTTTCATCATATTATGATATCATCTGTTAGCCGTTTGTTAATATATTACGAAATTCCCACGAAAATAAAAATCTAATAAGTAGATATTTACGCGCATAAATAGAATATTTTCATTAAATTTAGTAGAATACGTACCTATATTGTTAAACGGCTATTATCTCTTAATCATTAAATATATACACTGCTTTGCAATGAAATTCCGCACCAACAAGGAGTTATCCGATCTTATCCATATTTAGTGGCGGGGTTTGTCTACCTCCGACTAGTAAACGATTAGATGCATGCTCACGGGACATGACCATTTGGGTTGATACAGAGTGTTCGGGTGCCTGTATAGGCTCATCAGTGTGAGACGTTCCATCATGCAGTAGGGAGGAAGCAACTGCCTCGTGAACGTACAGTACTGTAATTCGCACAACGGTCTCAATGCCGCGACGACGACAACGACAACCGTTCACGCAATTAACAGACTTTGAAAGAGGCCAGATTATTGGCCTCTCCGAGGCTGGATGGTCGACCAGACGGATTGCTGTCCATGTGTCGCGGGACGCACGAACGGTAGGCCGATGTTGGAGGCAATGGCGAGAGGAAGGCACCATGGATTCTAACGGAGAGGGCTCGTGAAGCTGCCAAATCGTTGGCAACAATGTTTGGATTGCAATGGGGATTATTTCGAATAGCACGTGTGAAGGTGTCTTTTCTAGAGGGCCATTAAAGATGACCTCTGCAATCTGACATTTGATATGCAAACAGCACTAGCGGACAGAACCATCACCCTGCGGCAACTGCGCGACAACATCACTATTCCCGGTCTGCCCCAGTGTCAATAGCGACAATAGCACGCCGGTTACACGCCGCGACAATGTCTGCCAGGCGTCCATTGTTGTGTCTTCCTTTGACACCTGAGCAGCGCGTGATACGACTGCAATGGTGTCGTGAACGAGTGGGCTGGCGAATGGAATGGCGCCCGGTGGTCTTCAGCGACGAATCCGCTTTTGTTTGGAGACTGACGATAGACGCGGACAGGTGTGCCGCAGACTATTGGAACGTGCCAATGAACAATGCATCTGGTATCGCCATTGTGGACCAACACTCGAGGATCATGGTCTGGGGTGCCATCGGCTAAGATACCAGAATGCCTTTAGTGACCATCCAAGGAACCCTGACAGCAGCACGGTACGTCACAGAGATTCTGCAGCCCGTATTACTGCCCTTTCTGCACACCGTACCCGGCGCAATCTTTCAGCAGGATAACGCCAGACTGCACACGGCAAACATGAGCAAGGCATGTCTGCATGATGTCAACTGCCTGCCATGGCCCGCGAGGTCTCCAGACCTATCGCCAAATGAGCACGTGTGGGACATGGTGGGACATGGTTTACGATCACCCCAGAATTTCCATGAACTGACACAGCAGGTTCACCAGGCCTGGGCAGACGTACCCCAAGATGACATTCACCACCTATATGATCACCTACACCTGCGGCTGAAACAATGCATCGCCGCTAGAGGTGGTGCCACAACCTACTGATGCCGCTTTCCGGTGGGACACCCTGTACAAACGAGTGCACGTCTTGGCTCCATAACGTAATAAAGGTGTGTTCAGATGTATCTCTTGCTGTATACCTACTTTTGGCTCATTCGGATGACTCCTTGTGGGTGGGGCAATTTCAGTGCAAAGCAGGGTATAATCGAACATTCAAAAGCTGCTCTTAATGAAGCACACATAAGCTAACTTTACCTTTACTTGATGATGGCTGTGTTTTTAAACATATCCGACAGTTGAGTTGATAATGCCATAGATTAATAAATAAATATCGGATCGATTTCAATAATGCTGGTTTCTCACTTTCAACAATTTCTTCTCGTATCTGTGGTATTTCTTAATCTATAGTTTTAAGCGTATCAGCAATAGTAAGTTTTATCAACTGCAGTCTTGGAAACTTTATGACTTTTTTTTGAAATACACTTTGAATTACCGGTCAACAGCTAAAAACCAAATTAGATGTTTCTTGTAGTATTTTTAATGCTGATTACAAAAATGACAACAAAATTTTTCTATCATGCACCAATTTTTAGAAATCGCCACAATATGTATTTCCAATTTCAACGCCTTTTTTGCAAGGTGTGCATATTATATGAAACACTATCCCCTATTAAGAAATTTCAAATATGTTTTGAAATGCGGGTAAACAGTTAAACGTTCAGCTTTCAGCATATTATACCGAGGACTTCCTTTGATGTGGCATCTGGAAGGTCCGGAAGAAGGATCCAGCAGTAGTCTGCAAACAGAGGTCCATTTTCCCTAGTTCCGTCTCTCCAAGGTAGAAATTCCTAGTGGAACCTTTCTCCATGTTCATCACTAATGTCATCAAGGTTAACGGGAAAAAAGTCCAGGTGGGAATGCAAAAATGAATCTTACCTGACTTATTGCATCTCAATTCCTAAAATGCTTGCAGAAGCTCATCAACAAGTTCTTATTTTTTCCCAAGAACCCGTGCGCTACAGCCTTCAGAGCTTTCCAGGCTGTTAGTTCCTCGGGTTCAAAACAGTTTCAAACCTGTTTTCAGCCATTAGCTCCCTGATTTGAGGGCTGACACAAATGCCTTCTTTTATTGCCTTTACAAAGTTTTTCATTAAACCCAGTTTGATATGAAATGGGGCATTTTCTCAATTTCGACTAGATGTTCAACATTCATTTGCCCAGAAGTCAAATTTTGGCGACATATCCAGTTCTTTCTGCTGTAGTGAAAATCTTTTACCCTGCTATCCTACTCACAAATGAAGTAGAGTACCTGATGTATGCTTAAAAAAGCCCAATGCCTTCAAATTTCCACAAATATGCCATTTGTTCTGATCATATTTAATCTGATTAGTGCATTTGGTATCATTTGAGGACATTTTTGAAAGAATACATTCGTAAAATGTGTTAATAGCCTATATGCAATAATAAAAGAGAACAAGCGAATAGTTCATTACAGTATTATTCTAATTATTTTCTATGGAAAAAGCTTATAAAAAGTTCAATTCGCTGTATCTCAAAAACCGCATGCTAGAGAGATCTCAAAATTATATTTGTAATCAGCAGAAAAAATACTATCAAAATCATCCACTTTCATTCCGTGAAGAAAAATCTTAAATTTTGTTGGCCAAGATCATAAATACATGAATTGCATTGATTTAACAGTCACGCAAAGCAAGAACAATTTTGTATAAGTTGTTTTAACAAAAAGTTTAATGTTATTCAGCCGAAAAGCAACGGGCTTTATTTAATTTTGTGATCTACGTTCAATTTATGAGAAACATTCATTATCATTCAACACACCGTTAGGAACGGAATGACTCAGAATGGTCTTCCTTAATGAGGTTGTAAAAGAGTCTGTTTTCATTACAAAAACATATTTCATAGCACCTTTGACTGTAATAAATAAACAATAAAATTTTGTTTTCCGGTTAAATATGGAAAAAATTTCCTCATTGAACTCACGGCATTTGTTTACATTTTAAAATGGAACGGCTCAGTGGCATCAACATCCGTATTATGGAGGAAACAACAAAGAGATGACGCCTACATTCGATGAGAGGGAAAGCAACAGTCAACTACTATTACGTTTATTACGTAACAACCGGATGTTGAGATTTTTAATTTTTATTTTTGCCCCCAACAGAGATGTCTGTTTGGTTAGGGGAATACGGTAATTGAACTGTTAACCATGTGTGAGAAAAGCCATCTGGAAGATACCAAGCCTTGGAAATTTTCATTTATAGTAGAAGCTTCCTTATCCGGTCTCCACTTCAACAATGGGAAAAGGCATGGTGTTGTTTCAAAACAAAAACTTAAAGAACGAAGATAATCGCTATATTAAAGTCCGAAAGTTTTTTGAAAGGAAACTATTACTATGGATGTAGCAAGGCTTATATTCATTGATACATTTTAAAATTAATGTTTAAATAAGTATTATATTATGTTTTATATTCATTTTATGTTGCTGTACTCTTATTGAATGATGATAGCATGATACATTTATGTATTAAATCTTATATCGATACACCAGTGTACAAGGGATTCCTCCATTAGACCAAGGCTGTGAAGGTGTTCTAATTCATTTAATTTTTTAATATTCTCCACTAGATTCTTATAAAAATGTGAAGGTGTTCCTCCATTGAAATACACTTCCCGACGATTCAGTTCGCACCAGCGTATTTGACAGAGTATTAGATCAGGGCTGATCAATCCATTTTTCCGTATTTATCTCCTTAAATACATGCTTTGTTTTTGACCCGAGAACTATTATGCTAGGTGATGCCATGATAGTGACATATAATTTCCCCCGAAATATGAAATTTGTTGTAAAAAAGGAACTTGTCCAGATTGTCCTGATATTACGTAACATTGGGGATTTTGTCGATAACGCTTAACAGACCTTCATAACAGTTCAATATTGAGCTAAACTATAAAAGCTAGCCCATATCGTACTTCACTGCGGGACAATATATCTAAAAGTTACAGATAGAATTCTTCCCTAGCAATGGCCTTCTGCGAAGTTAGGATTCGTGTGTCTATAGAAATCTTTTTCACTTACCAACAATCCAGAATTGGCGACCTATAATCGACTTCAATCGTAACCATCGAGAGAGAAGGCCTCCGCAATGAAACGCAATACACTGTTACATCAAAGCCAACTAGAAAGACAGACCCGGACGCGGAAAAGTCACCTGACCATATAAGTCCGAGTAACAATGTAACCATCATTGTTTCCAACTGGGTTTTTAACAATCAGTATGATTTCGTTTGTTAAAAACAATGAAAATTTGATTGTTGGTCGGACTGCTATAGTCAGGTGACTTTTCCGCGTCAGGGCCTTGTGTTTCTCGTTGGCCTCGCTGTTACATCTATGATGATGTAACAATGTATTACGTTTACTGCGGAGGTCTTCTCTCTCGGTGGTTACACCCAACAATCGTTGAGATGATTAGTGTAAATTGTAATTAATGGTAATATAATTGTATTGCTACTGACACAGTTATTTGCATATACAGAACTCTCTTGTCCCATTCAGAGAGTTTTGATGGTTTATGGGCCTCATGTTTTCTTCTTTCATTTGCATAAGAACTACCGGTTGCTTAAATGAGAGAAGCTTGCTCATGTGACATCCTACTTATATTCATTTCACATGCGCAGTCTGCTAATTCCGCTGAAAGTAACATCCTACATTTCCACTCAAGCAAATGTCTGTTTCATGCCAGCGTACGACTTTCTTTTTTTATTTAGTAGATTTTGTGATATTTTGCATGCAATAAATCTGTTTCATTATTTTTGGAAACATATCCGAATATTAACGGTAGGGCTGTGTTTGTAAACAATGCAGGTTTTCTTTAATTTCCGTAATTTACATTACATAGTTTGCATAAATACTCACTTTACGTATAATAATGTATTTCATGCATTTTTTGGATTAGTCGGCCATTCGTTTATCAGAGATTGGGGGAATTTACAGTATTAGATAAACTTTATATTTTATATAACCTAATGCACTAAGTAATATACAAGATTTACTGGGAAAGTGGGACCTAGATATTTAAGGACGTCATTATTTAAGTCGTTGCCGATAGATTTGATTCTATAACCTACTATCCAAAAGTTAGGTTTAGTTGGTTTATTAGAATTTTTGGCGTCGACTACTAAGGTCATTTTGCGCCTTTTACTTAAGTTATATCTGTACGCAGCCCGGGACAAACACAAATATCCATGCCCACGGCGGGATTCGGACCCACGACCAGGTGGACTCGAGAACTAGAAAGCCTACGCCCTAGCCCCCTTGGCCACCTGGCCGGCTATCCAAAAGTTAACCGTTTTCTAGATATGTGACTTTTAAATAAACATTTACTCTTTGTCGTTTGGGACCGCTTTCTCTGTCATTTTGTGTTTGATTTGCTCTAAACCCTGCCTGCTCTTCTGCTTCCAAATCCTTATATTCTCTTTCCAAAAAAATTTAATTATTTTACCATATACCCTCTTAAAGTACTATTTATTGTAATGCCTCTATAATTTTTACATTCATCCTTCCTCCCTTTCTTATGTAACGTGGAAATATATCCAATTTTCCAATCCATTGGCACATCCTCTCCATTTAAGCATCTTTCAAATAAGTCTCTCAATAGTTTGTATAATTTATCAGTTCCATATTTTAAAAGTTCAGGTGGAATTCCTCCAATTCCCGACGCTTTCCCTCCTTTCAAAGATCTAATAGCGTCTTTAACTACATCCAGCTCTAAATGTATATAATCATAGAATATGTCACCAGTTTCCTCATCAACTCTATTCTCTGTTAACAGCTCTTTAAAATACTCATCCCAAGATTGAAGGGAAATATACCTATTTACAAAGTGTTTCTTTATCATTCCTTATCATATTCCTTAATGTCCTCCAGGCTTCCGTATTTCTTTTTCCTCCAATGAACATTTCTATTTTTTGACAAACTTTTTCCCAACTTTTATTTTTTTCTTCTGACACTTTCTTCCTAATTTTAGCTTGCTGTTTTCTAAGCTCTATCCTATCTTCTATAGCCTTAGTGCTCAACCATTTTAAATACATGCCTCTTTTTAAATTTACTTCCTTCTCGATTTTCTCATTCCAATAATAATACTTTTTTGTTTTATACTTCTCAGCTTTTAAACCTATAGCCTCCTTTGCTGACTCATGTATCATATCCAAAATGTATTGATACTGAGCTTGTGTAGAATTAAATGATGATTCCGTTAATTTCTCATTTAGTCTCTTCTTATATACAAATAGGGTACTCTTATTTTTTAAACCTATCAAATTGTAATTATGGGTGTTAATCTCTGTTTGTTACCCATCCCTATTTTGATTACCCTCTTCACTCACCGTTGTAATAGGGAACAAAATTTTGGAATTCACTAAATAATGATCTCCAAAAGTTACCCTTCGATAGGCTCTTACATCTTGCACCTTCAATTTAGATTGTTGCTTAATTATAATATAATCTATAATTGATTTTTGATTCAACGTGTCTTGATGCCTTGTAAAGTTATGGATATCTTTATGCTGGTAAAAACCATTTAAGATTCTCAAGGAATTTTGTTCACATATATCAATTAATCTGTTACCATTATTATTTACTACATCTTCTCTATATGGTCCTACAATTTTGTTCTGCTTTTGAGTCCCAATTCTACTATTAAAATCTCCTGCAGTAATAATTTCTCTTCCACTTCCTATTTATTCTATTACTCCATTTAATTCATCGAAAAAACATCTTTATTATATATATTCTCATCTTCGCTAATTGCATATACTCCTAATATTGTAACCTTAAACTCATATAAGCTCATATTATCCTAATCAAATTTTCATCTATAGGTTCCCAATCTAGTAATATATTTCCTAAATTTAGCTTTTACCAACACAAATACCCCACGTTAGCTCTTTGGTGCACAGGTACTCCGTTATAGAAATGTATAAAAAGTTACATTTCCTTTCTTCTTTGTTTCAGATAATACAATAATATCATGATCTCTCTCTTCCAACTCCTTACAAATCTCTCCAATCTTATTCCCTATTCCCTGTATATTCCATATTCACAATAGTCAATGTCCTTTTTCTTAACTTTATTTGTTTATTCCTAAATCCATCCGGCCTAATTTCATTGGCTTTTTTAACAGTTCATTTCTTTTCCAAAGAACGGGGAGTGAGCCCGTCGCATCAACCCTCAACCTGAAGGACCAGGTAATTTTTCTTCAAGGTTTACTTCCTCTAGCCTTTGATAAAACATTATCACATCTATAAGGCAGCAGGTGCTAGTTTTGGTTCGCCCGGGTATTTTATTTCCCCAGTACCCTCCATAATTGGCGAGCATTCCCCTATTCGCCACGTGGGGAGGCGTCCGCTAGGAGACTAGCAACTCTGCGCTTTTTAATCAAAAAATTGATTTTCTCTAACGTAGTATTTAGAAAATATAAACGAGCTCTATCTTATTTCCTTTCTCATCATTTCCGAATGATACAATGTTGCCATAGTTGTAATGACCAAGTGACTGCCACCCCCACAAATCCGATCCCACTAGGACAATTTGGACTAAACTTCATAGTAATGTAGATCTTGCTTAGAGGAATCTGCATATCGAATTTTACTCCTTTACATATCTAAATACTACGTAGATCGCTTGGTCCCCTCTAACTCCCACCCCTCTAACTCCGACTCAGTGAGCCAGTCAAAACCAAACTAAATAGTGAAGCAGGACATATCTATGGTAAGCTACCTTCCGAGTTTCAACTTCCTATGTCAAGAAATGTGAAAAATATGAAGGGTACGGACAGACAGAGAGACAGACGGACATTGTAAAATCAGCAAGTGCTCCATTCTTCTGCTACTTAATAAGACAAAATAGTCTGATAATCATGCTTTCGTGTTGCAGTTGACGAAAAAGACAGGATCCGGCACCGAAAAGTCGCCTGACCATAGCAGGCAGAATAATAATGTAACCTTCGTTGTCTCTATTGAGATATTAACAATTAGTGCTTTTTCGTTTGCTGGGAACAATGAAGGTTGAAGTGTTGCTCTGCATGCTAGGGTCAGCTGACTTACAGTGCCGTGGCCTGACTCTCTCGTCAGTTGAGTTTCGAGAATGAATTATAAGGAAATAGTTGATAATTTCCATTTGAATTAATCTACATTGCTGCAGTTAAATTCTATAAAAATATCCGAACAGAAAGAAAAATCATCTAATGCAAGACAGAATAAGAAATGGTGAGAAATAGAGTGTTGCCAAACAAATTTTGGAAATATGCCACTGTATTAAGCAACAATAAGTTAATCAGTCTTTCATTTCAAGAAATCAGTTAAAGAGCTTTAAAAACATAGATATTCATAAAAGGGATACGATAAATTGTAAATTGCTGACAAGGAACCAATCTCAGAGTTAGTTCCATTTGAGTTAGTGAATCTTAGGTTTAGCTTTTCTTGTCCCTGTTAGCAGGATAATCTCTGGTTTAGTTTTCTTTGACTTTATTCACTGGCTCTTTTCTTAATTTAAATCCTATTGACTTTTACCTTAGGCTTGCCCAATGAGAATGAGTCTCTGGCTTCAGATTTAATTCGAATCTCACTTTCACTGATGAGAATGGAGGCAGTGTCTCGAAATACACATCAAGCGTTACTACATATGATATGTAACATATCTTGTTTCTTTTGGATTAGAGGTTGTGTTTTTCCTATGGAAAGAAGCTTAAATAATTCATTAAATAAGAGGATCCCTCAAAATATTAGTATGCTACAATTGTTTTATCAACAGACTACCTGATATGCCCGGCGTTGCTCGGGCTATTTGTTTAAGAAATTTTGCAATACCCGTATTTGAATATAAATAGAACACATGAAAAATCCTTAGAATTAATACAGTAAATATTCATTTCAGGAAACCGAACGAATTCTTTAAAATGCTCGTACTGAAATTGTGTGTACAATTGGGTTGGGCTAGGAAAATTCGACATTGCTTCCTTAACTTTATAGAATATCAAAGACAGGCTATGAGTATTGAATTATTTCTGTCTATGTTAAAAAAATAATTCATAGACGGATTGAGAGAGTTAAGGAACTCTGATTACAGCCCCGTCATCATCCCTCTTCAACATGTACCTGTTTCAATAAAGATGTATTCAAACTCATAACGTGGATCATGTCCTGAATGTGGTTGTTCATATTGACTGTATCAGTTTTAGCAGCAAGGATTGCCCTCTCGCACAATCAATTTATAATTCTCTAAAGGAAATTACTAAATTATAAGCACCTTATGAATTAAGTTCAACTAACCTAACCTAACCTAACATACACCTAATTTAACCTAACCTTATTTGTTTTAGAATAATTTCTTAAATTTCTCCAAACATTTAAATAAAAAAGAAATAATAGGGATTTTTATTTATTTATTTATTTATTTATTTATTTATTTATTTATTTATTTATTACTTTTTATAATTATCCCCTTAAAACGATAATCATAAGGCAAGACGAAAAAGATGATCAGGTGATTTTTCAGTGCTGGGACTGTCTTTTTGTCGGCTACGGCAAGCATTAATTTCATCAACCATTGTTGACGCAACATACAAATATTTCCAACCGACTGCTGACGCAACATACAAACACGACTGGCTGATTGCTTGCATGTGAGATACAAACATAAACTAAGATTATTAATTTCTAGTTTTTTGAGAGACTTATCTCCAGTTTTGGATTTTTTTCCATCATTGTGTTAGTAATATACAGCTGTGTGTTAAATTTCAGCTTTAAAACTTACTTCCAAGTTGCATTTTAAAATCGGAGAAACATATATAAGATACACACAAACATTGTACTTAATATATATAGATATAATAAAGAATTGGAAAAATTACAAGCACAATGGATAGCCTGAACAAATGTACAAGTATAATCTTCACATATGCATATATCTACTTTACGTATCATTTTGTTCTACAGTTTTATGGAATGAGGGCATGCATACCGACCGAATAGGCTACCAATCCTTGATCTGCTGATGCAACAATGTTATTATTTATTATTCTTAGTAGAGGGTCAGGAAACTATACAAAAGGAAAACCCACAGACTCCCAAAAAGGCACTTATTCAACCTATCGAAATGTTGCGCCATGCCCAATTTCCATGATACTGACAGGAAACCAGCCTCACCGAGAAACATGTGTGAAACAAGCTGCTCGAAGGTTCATGGTAAATTGTTTCAAGTGTGTTGCCACCAAAACTTGAGTGTTATATGTGTGCGAGCGCAACATAATCAAATAATATCTGATGGGTAGTTTCTTCCTCCAAATTACATTTCCTGCGCAGTGGTGCATTTTGAGAAATGGCTATGACTCAATGTCCATTTTTATGGGGTTTTTGCGTGCAAAACAACCAAAAAACTTGATTTTGAGTTGAATTCTCTTTAACCAAGTTTTATGCGTTTAAGTTCTGTGTTGAGAAGCAGAGGGAACTTGATTCTGTGGGGGTGTTTCTTTAAGAGACAATGGCCAGTTAAGAAACCCATAATGGTGCATACCCTACTCCTGCTAAGTTGTAATATTTGGGATGTGAGTTTCATGGAAGGTTCATTTACCATGAGACTAACATGTTTTTGATTGCTAGTCAGTTTCCATCTTTGTGACATCTCACCTTCTTCATGACCTTTTTCTGACATCTTCATGATGGAGTGAATTTCCCTTGCTGCAATTTGCCTTGAAATTCTGCAGAAAGGTTTTGGACCAGTAGATAATGAGGCAGCTCCTTGCTTAATTTGACATCTTTCATAATCTTGATTTTTCCCCATTCAAAGATGGCATTTGAATAATATCAAAACGTTTCCCTTCTGCAGATAAATGGCACAAGTGTTGTTTTTTGAGGATTAGCCCTCAAACCTCTTTCGCTCTTTGAACTTCATTCAAGGCTCTCAGCATGAGGTCGAAAAATGTACATTTGTCTATATGTATTCCTGGTTTAGATGAAGATCCAAATTTTCCCAAGAACAATTAGTTAGGGTGAGCTCACTTGATTGTTGAGTTTAAAAATGAGGTCAACCACTACCAAGTTCCAAAGCAGGGGAGATAAAATTCCTCCCTGTAGGTAACCTCTGGATGGTTGAGCCTCAAATTCATCCCCTTACAATTGAGTTTTAACTATTTTGTCCACCATGCGGGCTTAAAACCAATACCGTATCTGTAGCAAGAGTACTCTAGAGCTTAAAGCATTAACAATCGAAGCGTAGTAAGTATATTATCAAATGTTCCCTCAATGTTAGAAAGGCTGTAAGGACTGTTTCTTTGTGAGCCAGTCTTCGCTATCCTTACCACAAGGAGATGTAGAGCTCCTCTGTTGATTTGCCTGGTAGATATGCAAATTAGTTAGCATGTATGGGGTCTAATTCTGTCCACTGTTACTCTAATTTTTTTATCAACAAGAAATTAATCCTCCCGAGGAAGGTATAGGAAAGTAGCGGAAGCGCTGAGGTCATCTATTTTTACCCTTTTATCTGCACTTTTAACCACCCCCCTATTTTTTTAATCGAAAAAATGATTTTCTCGAACGTGGTATTTAGAAAATGAAAAAGCGCTCTATCTTCTTTCGTTTCTCATCATTTCCGACCGAATGATATATCACATGCCCTATGTCGCCATAGTTCTAAAGAACAAGTGGTTTCCACCCCCACAACTCCGACCCTATAGGGACTATTTGGCCCAAACTTTACAGTAATGTTGATTTTGCTTAGAGGAATCTGCATACCGAATTTCACTCCTTTATATGCATAAATACCCGTAGACCTTTTGGTCCCCTCTCATTTCCGCCCCCGAAACTCCGACCCCAGTGCGCCAATCAAAACCAAACTAAATAGTGAAGGTGCACATGCCCATAGTATGCTACATTCCGAATTTCAACCTTCTACCTCAAAAAATGCGGAAATTATGAAGGGGACTGACGGACGGACGCACAGACAGACGGACATTGTGAAAACAATAAGTAGCTCCATTCTCCCGCTACATCTCTTTCCCCTCAGTTGATTGCCTATTGCAGTTTGTTGACGATGCAACAATGTCACAATGTTCTCACAGTATCAATCATACCATTATCGGAGTTAAACTTCCTCTCACGAATAGCGTCTTTTAACTGTCTGAATAGAGGATATCTTCTAAAATCATAGTATAATACGTCGCTAACGACTGCGGGGGTCAGCTAATGCGAAGCAAATCACGGGGTTCTGCTCGCTATTTTAGTTTCTTTTTCGTTTTTGTCACTCTTTCACCACTGATCTTACGGTTCGTGGGTTGAGAGGCAAACGAGATCGACGGACGCGGACTCGATCCCTCTGTGGGTATGGATGTTTGTGGACATGAAAAATCTGCTTAATGACTCACTGACCTAATTGGTCGACACAACCAAAAGATTTACAATTCAACTAACCTACAGTGCTTCTATCCAAAAACACTACGAAGAATCGTTTGAGAACAAAAAACTCTTATCTAGATAGATTTGCAGTTCCACCATAGATGGAGGTTTATTTTCAATATTCAGAAGTGGTTTCGTTCGTCGGAAAGTTTTGCAAATTGAACCAACAAATGCAAAAAGTTTGAGTTTATAATGTATTATCGGACATTTCAACTTTGTATTTTATTTTGTAAGCAGATTTGTGGAGTATCAGTTTTGGAGCGACTCTAATGATAATTTGCTGTTCATAAAGACTTATTCCTAAATATTGTTGTTTGTATTTAGTGATCTGTTCAATTTCATGAATTTAAGACATAAAGCATTCAAAATACCATCACAAATGTAATGTTTTAAAAAACGTTTGCGAATTCAGAGGAAAACGTTACTCAAAGAGTTTCCCTACTGACAGGTGGATGTATATTCGCAAGCATGCTCGGGCCAATTTTGCCAATGCCCTTAGCTACTGCTGAGAGATTCGGCGCTTAAAACCACGCTATTTACGTTATGCTAGGGGACAGTTATTTTGTAACCGTTCGTTGAGCTTTGTTTATGTCACTCTGACCTAGGTTTTATATTAGGAAACACCTTAAAACAACCTCGAAATCAGTCTAAATACTTCCCAGCCCACGGCCACATAAAGCGGGACTGGCGTTCCCTTTGGGTTATTTTTTCGGCTGAAATTCTCGCCGTCCGTAAATGAGTTAACGTTTTGGATGGCGACCAAGTTCCTTGCTTCTAGTAGGCTCGTGCCTCTAATTTTCTGTCGTAGTAACCTCCAGGGTCAAGGGTCGATTTGGTCGTTTCTTGGCGCGAAAATCTTTTTAGCGACGGTCGATTATGCCATGATGACTAACTTAATATGGGCAATGAAGACGCTGACCTGCCGACGCTTTTCCTCCGCAAGGCCATTGACGATTAATGTAAATTAGTGTCCACGTCCTGCCAATGTTTAAATCTCCGTTGTTCCTTGCCGATTACATCACAAGTGTAGGGTATGCCACAAGTCATAATGGAGAGGAACGTTGCTAAATGTCGCCATCGTTGTTTTTTTTCGAAATTATTTACATAAAAGTTAATCAAAATATATATCGCAAAAGTCAGATCGTAAATAAATTTTTCAAACCTACTTAAAACGAAATTGCTTCTAAATTTCCTAAGTTTGAATTCGTGAAGTCACAAGAAGCTGCTGACAAGCATCCATAATAAGGTAATGAATGTTAATGGATTTCATGGTTAAACAATCATGAAATGCGGTCTCATCATGGTATAAAGGCATACGAGAAGTTTGGACATATTTTTCCAAATTCAAGACCGTATTAGGCGAAGATAGAACTCGACTTTAACATTAGATAGGTCTCGACACAAACAGCCAAAATACCATTCTCCCATCCATATATGACAGTTTTACATTCTCAAGTATTGTAATTTTAATATTTGCAATCAACAAATATCAATGGAATCGGCAGGTATGGAACCATGTAACAATAGAAGAGGTCGTCACTCCATTTATTTGTCCACGAGAAAAACTTATTCCACATATAAGGCGTTCAATGCTAACGTGGATCATCTCCATAAATCATAGTTTTAAGATAATTAAAGTTTAAGTTTATTAATACTAGTTAATTCCTAAAGTGAAGACTAACTTAAATATTTTATTATTGTAGTATGAAGACTAACTTAAATATTGGCCATACACCACCTTAAATATACAACTATTAATACAACTATTAATCCGCAACAAACAACTTTTTTATACTTGTGAGCTTGATCCACTTTAGCTCTGAACGCTTCATATATTAAACATTTACGTCCGAAGGTAATCTTCATCGGTGCGATTCTTCATCAGTATTATACTGAAATATATACATATGTGCGGAATAAATTTTTCTTTTGTACAAGGAGAGTGACGACCTTCTCTCTTACATTATTAAGCAGTAAGTGTCCACAGCTTTTATAGGTTCTCTTAGTTTATTTCATTAGAAGACTCAAAATTTAATATCGCAATTGGAAAATCCTGTTATTTTATAAGTTGTAATTTATACGATAAACTTTTCATTAAATCTGACACGACGTTTATACTGCATAGACAAACAACAATTATTAAAATCACAGATCGGTAATCGTTTAAAGAATAAATACACGAGTTACAATGACTAGTCTAAATCGCTACCCGCGCAGACAACTTTTCTGCAATCAATATCCGAGGGTCAGACAAGAAGGTCCGGAAGGTCACAGACAATTGGCTCGGAGGTTACGGGTTGCCGACCATTCATTTAAATTAATTTAATTGACATTTCACTTCTATTTTCGATTGCTCTGTTTGCACCATTTGCAAATGTCACATGAAAGCGTTTGTCATCCCAGTCGATTAGTGAACAATCTGTTCCGTAAAATTGAAATGAAATCCAAATTGAAATGAAATGCTCCATTTTTATTGACACAGCTATACCAGTCGACCTCTTAGTAACTTAACTGGAGTTCGTCGTTTAGTAGGGAAGAGGGTCATTGACGAAAGAGCCACGTCATCTCTGGCGCCATACATTTCGTGTTCGATAATGCTTCTATTAAAACTTCACCTCCAATTATAAATCGTAGAAAGACAATTGCTCGTTAAGCTCATCGTTCGTTTAGAGATAGCGCTGGATAATATTACATAGAAAGCACTCGAAGATAGGTTTAGAAAAATATTGCGTGACGCCATTTATGGATATTTTATTCCTAAATAGAAACAACAACTGATAAATTGTCTGTTTAATTAATAATTGTTTTTAATGTTCTATCATACAATTAGCTCATTATCTCTGTATTTTTTCGCTTAAACATTATTAAACCCTCGTCTAACGATGACATTCAAGTTTCAACATGTTCTTTGTTTTTTGATGTGTGCCTGCTTTCTTCTTCTCGTTTTTTAAACTATATTTACATAAGCATGAGTGTTTATGCTTAACAGAAGAGACCAAAAAAATCTCAGAATTCGCGATCAATGAGGATGAAGAGGAGCGTTCAGGGGTCTTGCGTAAGAAAGGATGGTCGTAACTTGATCGTAAAATTGATTCTCATTTGAAAAATGAAGAGAAAAATTTTCAATAATCGTTCATTCGAATGGTTTAGATTAAACTGTTGAGCAACACTTCTCATTGGCTGGATTGGCTGAGACCGGTTAGTGGCAAATTGCCTTTTAAATCAATTAATTGTACCAGTCGTCGGCTAGAAAAGCTGAAGAGATTTCAACTTGACGGGAGCTCAATTGATTTGTAGCTGGTGCGCGAGCCAAGACAATGCAATTAATGGCAGAAAGGCTAATTGATAATGACCGTTTCAAAATTTTTTACGTTATATTTTTCTGACGAGTACACCGAAATAAAACAAGTATGGAAATTCAAGAATATTTATTGAAACTATACAGTGAATATTCCAGATTAAAAGGTGAATATCCTAGGTGAACCTAACGGGTGACAACTAAAATAAAAAAATTACCTCGGATCAAATTTAAACGTGTTTAATAGCATTTTTAATGTACATAGGTCAAAATTATAGGATATCTATTGTTCTTAAAAATTCTTCAATGCACATCTCTGGACGACCTTGAAGTCAACTTGGTCTAAGTTGACCCAAATCCACTTTGCTAATTTTCTGATATACTTAGGAATCCAGATAGTCAAAAAAGTCTTCGACTGGTCATCCTTATGATAACTAAGGGGGATACTTATCTTTTACCGTATCATTTCTTGAGTAATGGGAAGAGGCTTTACCGTGCCAGAATAAACAGTTCCCGTGAGAATATTCTTCCGGATAAGGGGAACCAAAATTATTTTCAAACCCTTTCTGTTCGCAGGGACAAAGTATGGTTTCGAAAGTCCCTTTGTGCATGTGGCAATCCATATCAACATTTGTGGGAAATTTTCGGTTTAAACATGAATTTTATAATATACGTGAGATTCACCTGAAACTGTGAATAAGAATATGCTAATAAAATAGAGAAGGAAAACGTAAAATTTAATATGGTATAATCATGAATGTACATTTCGTGAAGAAGATGGCGTAGTCATCGAAATGTACATTCGTGATTATACAGTACCATATTAAACCTTATGTGGAAAAGTGTTTTCCTTCTCTATTTTATTAGTATGAATTTTATGTTTGCCGGAGCATTTTCTTTGTCACTGTATAAAATGTGTTATTTCATGACTTCCTGATGGGAAAACTAAGTTCAAATACTGCAATTTTCAACAAGCATACCTTATCAAATGTCTTAAGGTGGTAATGCCTTACGACAGGTGAGAAACGACAGAGGTTTTACTTTCTTACTAAACTTCTGTAAATCCTGTCCTGTCATTTATGTTGAAATAGTTTATAAAATTTTCAATATACAAAATATTCCATAACAGACGGTGTAACAATACTCATTGGAATGTGCATTGCTAGCCATTATATAGGACGTATGGAGTGCTCCCGTCTTGTTCGTGTATAATCTCTTAGAGACAAGCTTCATGTTTACATCCACTTTACGAAACAATTCTTCTGTCAATTTTTGAAGAAAAATTCACGATGACTGTAGTTAAATTACAATTTTTCTGGTATATTGCTGTAGACTTTCTCCTTCAGTTGTGCCGGCCAGGTGGCCGAGAGGGCTAGGGCGTAGGCTGTGGGTTCGAATCCCGCCTGGCCGTGGGTGTTTGTGTTTGTCCCGGGCTGCGTACAGACATAACTTGTGTAAAAGGCGAAAAATGACCTTAGTAGTCGACGCCTTAATTTCTAGAACCCCCCCCCCCCTTCAGATGTCTCACAAGAAGAGGTCGTAAAGATTAATATAGGGGTTGGTGGTCAAATTTTATTTTTACAAGCAAACTTGCCTTTATTGATATGCGGTATATATAATTGTAATGACTGATTGGCTACTGTGATAGTTTAAAAAGTATGGTTGATTGTGAAAATAGAATGGCTGATATTGCACATGCAGAGAGAACAAGTGGTGTTAGCCTACCAAGTGTAGAGTAGGCATTGCTTCGATCCAGTCTCGAAAATGGTCATAATACTGAACGCGTTTTGAGAAAGCTAAATGTGTGGACTTTTCGACGCACAAATGAGTCATTCATGATAGTGAAAAGGTATACCACGAATAGTTTCGTTGTCAACTAGCCAGGCGTTGAGAAAATTATCCGAAGATGCAAAGCAATGAAATGCTGCCATAACGCCCAGGGACACAAACTGACGACAGCGCATAGACAAGAAATCCGTACGGACCTTAGAAGACTAGTGGCAGTAGATCGTTTCGCTGGATGAAGCCTGAGAGTATTTGTATAACACCAATAAACCACTGCCGTTTTCTATCGATACAAGGACGACAAGGGCTATTCAAATTTTGTGCGTAGATGCAAAGAAAAGTTTTCCAAAGGCTTCATAGCGTTGGCTGGATATTGTTGCTGGAGACAGCTGAGAATGCACCGCAAAAGTAGTCACGCCAAGGAGACATTATATCAATACTATCTACTGAAAATTGTCTGGACAGTATACCAATTAACATATATAGTTAATACACTTCTTCTAATATCTGATCTGTCCGCCTTTGGCCTGTACTATATAACCATCTGTACCCTTTGTGGAAAGCTGTCCAATAATTTCTGGTAGACATTAACTGGAATTTGTCTCCATCCCTCCACCAAAGCAGTGCCGAGTTCAGCAACTGATTTCGGCTTGACCTCGATCGTCGTTCTAATTTGTTCAGGTGATCTTTGGAGTTGATGTCAGGATTCTGTGATACCACTCTATGATAGCTGCAGCTATGTGACAAAGAAGCATCTGATTATCCAAAATGTCTAAAGTATTGATCGGCCTTCGTGTTTCCACGAACAACAACCAGCAGTACAAGTCCAAATCAGCAGAACACACTCCGGGAGGGGACAATCAACCACAATCAACCACTAAATTTCACTGTGGGGACAACGCACTCTGGTAACAGGCGTTCTCCTAACTGCCTTAATACACATACTCTACCATCGGATTGAAAACAGGTATACCTCGATTCATCGCTCCATAACACCTTCTTCCACTAGTCCAGACGAACCGCCTTATGCACTTCACACGCTCTTTGCACCAAGCCAGACGAACCGCCTTGTTGGCTCTTATTTATGTTTGGCTTGTGTGCTGCAGCTCTTCCATAGAAACCAAAGCCGTGAATTTCTTTTCGTAAGATATTAATGCTCACGGTAGGACAGAGTGAATATAAAGTCTTTACCTGATAAAGAAAATTAAAAAAAAAACTTTAAATACATACGTTTTTTTTTGTATTATGATCTTCATCTCAAAAAGTGTTTCTTCACATCATTAGTGCACTTCAACATGTGCACCTTTCGTAGCTCTGATAACATCTAGACGATATTCGATTTCTCGCCACGTATTCGCAGCATTTATTCTGTTACCGTCAATATCGCATCCGTTATTTTTGCCTTTAATGTGTTCATACTGGGGACCGATGTTTCAAACACTTTATCCTTAACATATCCCGGAGAACGTGGGGGATGAACGTGGGCTTCATCTCTTCCAAACCATCGGTTGGGAAACGTTGAATCGAGAAATTCACTAACTGATAATGCCCAATGTGGCGGGGCACCGTCCTGTTGATAAATTACCCATAGTTGATACTCAGAATGCATTGAGCTTTCTCTCTCTCTCATAGACGCCATTTTCAAATGACCGATGTTAGCAGTTTAACATGAGATGGAGATCATATTACAAAAAAGAAAAAAAAACCGTATATATCTACAATGATTGGAAGAAAGTAATTGGACACTTTCAATTTTAGACGTTTTGTCGAATATCTAGAAAAATACTTGACGAATTATCCTGAAATTTCAGGGGTGTAAAAAGGATATCACACCTCATATATTTCAGTGAAGGTTTCTCCCGAAGGCAAATAGGGGACCAGCAAAGAAGTGAACCAAAAAAATAATGTTTGGAATCACCCTGTAAAAAATAATGCTTGAAATGCATTGTAGCTGTAGCATATGCTTAAGTCAATATGAAGTCAATATGAAGTCAATATTTTTTCATGTCAGCGTAAGGAGAAGAAGTTGATACTGGTGTCCGATCCAAAAATAAAAATTTGGAGAAAACCTCTTATCGTTTTGTTTATTTTTGAGAGCAACTGAAATTCAACTCATTCTATCGGCGATATCTTTCTCAATTTTCACGATATTTGCTTGGGCTTTTTACAAGAGTAGCTCTATACATTTGGCTAATAAATCATGCAAAAGACAATTTGGTAACGCATGCGCAGTTAAACATTATTTAGTACAAATGCTCATATTTCATCAAATATTTAATATTTTTCTATTTTGATTGGAGGATGTTGTCTGTACTGTAGTTTGTCAAGTTTCCTGTAAATGGCATTGCATTGGGTTGAAAATCCTGCGTGTTATAAACAAAAAACTTACGAAAACATTTCGACCTTTTTAAAGAAACCTTTATATCTCATACAAATGAACACAGAAAAGTAAAACAAGCCTCTTAAGCATATGCTACAGCTACATTGCATTTCATGCATTATTTTTTACAGGGTGATTCCAAACATTATTTTTTTTGTTCATTTCTTTGCTGGTCCCCTGTTTGCCTTCGGAAGAAAACCTTTGCTGAAATATATGAGGTGTAACATCCTTTATACACCCCTGAAATTTCAGGATAATTCGTCAAATATTTTTCTAGATATTCGACAAAACGTCTAAAATCGAAAGTGTCCAATTACTTTCTTCCAATCAGTGTATCTGACATAGGGTTTTTTATTATTAATTTTTTTTATCAGGTAAAGACTTTATGTTCACCCTGTATTACTAGTGCACTGGAACTCTTCACGGATAGTCTGTGCTTATTTTAGCCCGTTTGTGCGCACAATTCTCTTTAATGCCTGTCTGTCCCTCTTTGTCTTTTTCAAAGGTCGGCCTGGGTGTTTTCCTGCACTGATAATGCCGGAGCGTTGCCACTTGCATATCACATCACCAACTGCTGATTTCAGATGGCTAGGTGAGTAGTCGTGGCACGTATCGACATACAGACTATATGACAGACCACAATGACATCTTTCTCAAGGCACTCAAATCCCGTAATGTTGCCAAGCCTTTATTCGACTTCTACGATCATCTGATTTGTTTTATTTATTCAGATCAAGGTCGTCCTCTTATTTGCATTCACAAACTCGCTCATTCCAACTGATGACAAGACACCCCTGATAATCAAACTTTGCGAACAATTATTGGTAGATAGTGTACCATCATTTATACTGTGCCGAGTTGAACGTTTGGATTCACATGGTTAAGACTTCGAGTCATTTCGCAATGTTTTCCATATTCTAACACAAACAAACAACATTCTTCTTTATATCAGGCCGTTGCATATCAAATGTCGCTATTCGAAATAACCTTCACACGTGCTATTCGAAATAACTCCCATTGCAATCCAAACATTGTTGCCAACGATTTGGCAGCTTCTCGAGCCCTCTCCAATAGAATCCATGGTCACGAGACTCAATAAACTCCCGGAATGCGTTTTCGACGTCTGCTTGGGTAAGGAATGTTTTCCTCCGGAGAAAATTGTCCAGGCTCTGGAAAAGATGGTAGTCGGTAGGGGAGAGGTCCGGAGAGTACGGAGGGTGTGGAACACCTCGTAGTCCAGAGCCTGTAGCGCCTGTACGTTCGTGCAACGTGCAGACGCGCGTTGCCATGCAGCAGAAGGACGCCTTTGCGATGCACAAGTGCAGGTTGTTGCTGACACAGTTTTGTGTGCATACGATGCAGTTCACGACAGCAGGTCGCAGCGGTCATCGTCTCCCCCTGCTGCAGGAAACTGTAATGCATTACACCACGGACGTTCCACCAAACTGTAACCATGAGCTTCCTGGGGTGCAACGGGGTTTAGGGAACTGTCGCGGGGGTTCATCAGCATCCAGCCACTATGGTGACCGTTTCCTATTGTCGTATAGGAGCCATTTCTCGTAGCAGGTGACAATGCGATCAAGAATTCCCGCTTCTTCATGGCGCAAAAGCAATTCCGTGCACACCTCCAACCGACGCTCTTTTTGGTTTTCCGTAAGTTCATATGGGACCTATGTGTCGTGCTTTTTCACCTTGCCGATGGCCCTAAGGTGTCTACTGACAGTCAACGCTGTTACAGCATGATCCCCTGCAAGGTCCCAAACAGTTTTTGACGGGTCCTCTTCCACAGATCGCTTCAGATCAGCGTCATTCAACACGTTGGGCGGTCTGCCGCGTGGTTCATTTGCCAGGTCCGTCACTCCCGCCCGGAATTTTCGGAGCCAACGTTGGACCTTATTGATGTTTCGAGAGGCGTTGGATGCAGTGAGATTCAACCTGAACTCGTAATGCATTATCACACGTAATTCGTATGAAGTCATGGCTATCTTCGCTTGGGTTCAAACGCTATTAAATATCATCGCAGACATGCAAATTTCAGGCAGCTGGTAGCTGATAGGTTTATCTCTGGGAATGTACCACTTTGTTATGGGTACTTGCTACTAAACGTGGAAACCGAGCTGAAGCGCGGAACCTTCCTCGAAATCGGCATTTGATATGCAACGACCTGCTATATAAGATAGACTAGCTGATAACCCGGCGCTGTCCATAAAGTTACACATGTTCACACACACAAACTCCATTATGATCTTGTGGACAAGATTGCAATTTTTGCCGTTACGAGGTAATAGTGCGCTTTTGGCGATAGCAACCACTCTTAGCTTCCAGCAATAAACAACCTCGCTCCATCCTTTTGAACTTTATTTAACCGACTTCAAAATAAAAAACGAGGTTATCAATTTGATTCTTATGTAGGTACTATTTTGGAATGTATGTATATTTGTCCACGTATTTCTCAGAAACTAGAAATCGAATTGCAATAATTCTTTTTTTATTGGATTAAGTATCTTTCAACTTAGGTAATAGTCCAAGTTTCATCAAAATCGGTACAATAGTTTTCAAGATATGGACTGGTTATTGTTAGACGATAGCGAAAGTTTCATCAAAATCGGTTATTTTTATACTCTTTTTAATCTTGCTTGGGTTAACCTGCCTCAGATTAAAATGATATCCATCTTCATCCATCTTCACCAGGGAATATCACTGATACAAGAGAAAAATATGAGACTGGCATAAGGATCATCCCGTTATTGTCCAGTCCCGTAAAATCTCATTATGGATCAACTATGAATTTTGTTGATTTGGACTGTTGAAAACAGGACTCGGCCGGCAACGGCCCTAAACTAGTGAGTACAATCTGTAGTTTACGATGCAGTTTGTTGCAGTGGAAACTTCGGTGCAGAGCAACTGTGCTGGTTCGTGAACAGAACCAGTGGCGGAGGTATAGAATCTTATGCATACAGTAAAAAAAAAGGACTATTCTTATTTACACCCTCTGTGTTTGTTAAAGGTCAGACTTATGAATGGTATAGATGAGATTCATTAACCGCGGATTATAAAATAAAATAGGGAGAAAAATCTGAAATTCGGCCTTTTACAAAGAGAAATCTAATATTTTGTATTGTATAAGAATTGAAGAAGATCACCGAAATCGGGTCTTTTCTTAAAAAAAAATGTTTCAAATGTAAAATATATTTGTCGAAATTTATTGGAAAAAAAAACATGAAAAGCGAAAGCTTTTTAAAACGTTTAAAATTTACAAGCTCAAAGAGTATTTAATTACAGATAATATGCAAAAGAAAAAAAATTGAGGACGATAAAATGAAGGGAAGAAGCCATGTGTTGACTTGTTGTAACCACCTGAATTCATAATTGCCCAGAAAATATTCCGTCTCCAAACCACAGACTCCCCCCTACATGGTTCATTTTATAGCCTTTAAGTTTTATAACTAACAAAATGTCTATTTTTTTCTTTGTTTATTTCTTTATGTCTTTATCTAAATTTTCTCCCAAATCGAACCCCGTCTGCGGTTCCCTATTGCGTGGCAGTGGTTAACATGAAATTAAAGCTGGTGGCGTCACGAAGTCGATTTCGTCTGCAGAACTTTCGTTTTGAAACTTGTTCTATCAATTGGCCCCCCCCGCCCGCGTTTCTACGTAATTACTACCTGTTCAATAGGCCCCCCCCCCCTCCCTTACCGAGTCAAGGATAGAATCGCCTGCGGGATTTCATTGAAATTCTTCGCGCACCTGTGCTAAGTAAAGAGAGGTGTGCTCCTGCCTCTCGCTCTTCTCTGAATAACTCTATAATACTTGATATGAAGAAAACGTCGGCACTTGGGTGAATGACAAGTTTCGTAAGTTTAAATGAAGTTGAAATAATTTTTTTTCAGTCATACAGGAAGCCTATAGATACTTCCGTTTTTATTTTCTAATTGCAAGTGTAGATAGGAGCAGGAGAATTGACATTAGCCTGGTATGTGCCTTTCTTCGATTTTGATGGAGCCGCCGGTCAAGAATAAAATTTCCCCCCTAATTAGCCCGTTTAGAGGGTTGAAAATTATGCTTAGAGCAAGATGAGATGGGGAGCAGTATTTAGTCTATTTCTTAGATAAATAAAGTGTAAATATTTTATTAAGGATAAGGAATCGACCCTGTGACATCGTTCCTTGGCAGACACTTTGAATTACAGGTGTGGCTTCATTCACAACATTTACAAGAATAACAATTTCATGTTATGCAGCAGAGGTCACATTAAAAAGATACGGACGACGTCGTTTTTTAATATTATTTAACTAAGCAATTACATATAAAATTACAAGATGATTCTAAGTAAAAGGAACAGGTGGCTATCATTCTTAGATTTAATGACCACCACCTTAGGCCAATTAAGGCGGCATCAAAAGTGTAATGTAATAATGAAGCCAAGTGGATTAATGTTGTGCTTGAAACGAGTGAAAATAAATGAAATAGAAATGATAGAGTTATTTGAGAAGCCATGGCTCACAGTCTTGAACTAGTGAGACACATAGTGAAAGGCTATTTTGAAAGGAATCATTTATACATTTTACGTTAATAGTTAAGAATACATATGCTTCAAAAAGAGATGGCACGACGTGAAAATAATGCCGAAAGATGCAAACATCATAGAAGTATGTAAAATCACTTCATAAAATTACGCATGACTTATTAGCAAATTCTTGCAAATACTGTAGATACAAAAATCTAACAGAACATAGATTCACAAGATGGGCTTCACCGCTAAACTCTTCATGCAAATTTATGTCTATGTGTAATGAGGAAGCAGATGAGGGAGCAGATGGAACAATAAAAAAAATAATAAAATGTTTAATAAGTTTTTTTTCAAAAACGCCCGTTTTAATAAATTTCAGCTGTTGGCAGGGTTTACATTATCGTGTCATCCGGCTCTCTAACTTTTTAAAATTTTTATCGTGGTCGAAGGAATAAGATTAAAAAAAAACACGAATAAAAAAAACAAACGCTACACCAAGCGACGTCGCCTTGTATGAGGTGAGCCAATGAGAAATGGCGAAATGCCCAGCTCCCTTTTATGACCAGTCGAGAAGTCCCCAACACGTTGACGTGACGTCATGGCGTCGATGGTGACGCAACCGGAGAATTGCCGATGACGCGAATCGATTCCTCCCCCGCAAAAGAAAATGCGTAGAAAAGATAAAACGTGAATATGTGCGTATCTCGTGCGTTTCGTGGAGCGTCCATTATGAACCCGAATTGCTTTCGAAATGTGTGTGGATCTCGTGCTTTCAAAAATCGTTTACACTAATAGCATTTTTGTGCATGTACTGAACCCGGAACATAAACTGAAATTCCTTATTAAAATCAAATTTTTATATTACATTTGAGAACCAATTGTCGCCTATTGAAAGTTGGAATGAGCCAACTATTCAAGCTTTTCGCATTATAAGAACAAACTGTATAAAGAAGTGTAAATATTTTAACAAATATAATAATTATAAATTCTGTGTAATCAAAGATTAGCATGCACGAGCTTCATTAATTTAAACCTAATTCGAAATACTAGAATGAAAAGTATTTCAAATTTCAGATAATTAGAGAATGCTATTAACTGTTAGTCTAATGACGCATAGGATTTTTAAATATACATGACACCACTATTTAATTAATTGTGATAAATTATTATGTAATGAGATGAGGGTCACAATTTTGATTCTTCAAATGACGACTGGTTTCACGTATAAATTTCTTTATTATAATTTTCTTTTTTTAAAAAAATTATTTCTTTGTGTTCTTGACTTGTTGTGAATAATTCAGTTTCGCTTAAGTAGTTCTAATGTTATGCTAAATATTATACATGTGAAATCTGTATCTCATTTGATACGTCATCGAATCGAATATCGTATCTCGTAATATCATGTACAGGTCGACCATCACTATCATCAGTAGCATCACTGGGACCTGTAGAGTCCCGATTGATGAGTTCGCCTAATCCTATTACCTGGAATTCAACCCAAAAGCTAACCATCTTATCCTATCTTTATAATATTCTGTCCACTACTTTAATACTAAAGGCAAAAGAAACAAAACGATAAATTGAAATTTTAATGAAGAACTAAGAACCTGTAACTAAGCAGAGTTACATATTTTCACATGTCAACTCCTTTGCTATACGATTTTCATCTTTTTTTGAACATACCTTGCAAAATTTGAAAAAATGTCGCGGAATTAGCGGTGAATCCACATCAGCGACAGTCGATCGGTATTATTAATAATTTATTAAATTGATTATATCAGGGGGCCTATTAAATTATAGAGTCTGGGCCTATAGTAGTTTTTTTTATTTTTTTAATTTTTTTTTTTTTTTTACAAAACTTAGGTACATCAAATGGCTACATAAGCTAAAACTGAAAGAAATACTAGTTTGTATTCATCTTATAATATACGGTTTCTATTCTAATATTTTTTGCTATTAATTATACTTGTAATACTTCCTGGACAAGAAGTATAGATAATGGCTCTTATCACTCACATCGGCCTCGGTGGCTCACTGGTTGCGTGATCGCCTCTGATGCCCGAGGATCTTTTGTCAAACTGGCAATGCCATGTTTGAAGGGTGTTACTTCATAGTGCTTAACCACGTACATACTTTTATACGACATACAAATATCCCATTCAAACTCATTCAGGATACCCTTTCAGCGAACAAAAGCTCGACTTCAGCTGTGGGAATGGTAGCGTTTCTTTTTTTTTTTTTTATACGCATAAATGTCCACTCATGCGCACACTCATGCATAACGCACACTTTGACATCAAACATATAGGCTCCAGAGAAATATCTCGAGTTTTTTTTTTATTTTTTTTATCGATATTTATATCTATTTATTGGTGATCGCCTCTGATGCCCGAGGACGCGGGTTCGACCCCGGCCGAGGACGACGAGGATTTTTTCAGGGGGGAAATCCTGAGATCACACACTTCCTTCGGAAGGGAAGTAAAGCCGTTGGTCCCCTATAGTAGTTTGTCGGCTGCACGTTAAAGAACCCTTGCGAGGCAAATTTTGCGGCCCCTATAACGCCGTCCTGAAATGGCCATGGCAGTTGAAAACGACGTTAATACCAAAACCAAACCTCTGTATCACTCACAAACTTTGCTTGTGTCTAAGACAAAACTTTGAAATTTCCGTATTTCCAATGCTAAGACGGGCGAATTTGCATTTTCTCGTGCATATAAAGCCTTAGGGCAGTGTTTCTCAAACTTATTTCTATGAACGCCCCTTCCCCCCAGCCGCATCTTAAGCTTTCTGCAAATATCGAGGGATATAAAAAAAATTCTTGGGAATCGTAGATCCTGGGATCGAGGAAGTCCCTGGTTCAGAAGAAGGGAGCGAGATATAGCGATGGATCGAAAGGGCAGTTGGCATCTTGTAAAGAGCTTGCATAATAAACTGCTAAATGCTCTCACCGTCACTTAATTACAGAAGTGATCTTTTTATTTTGCTACTGTCATCAGCATAACGATTAATTGAAAATGAAAAGGCTATTTTATTTTCAACCTCCGATGGGGCATAACATAACGACAAATGTGAACAGTAGTCAAGTATAATCAAAGTTATTTTTTGACGTAGCATGTTGAAATAGGTCTCCATGGTGTAATTTTGAAAGAAGAGCAATGCTGTCTTCTACAGTTTTGATTTGTGACAACGCACGACCGCATAGTGCAGTGGTAACCCGACAGCTTCTTGAGCAATTTCAATGGGAAGTGTTTGATCACCTCACCTGGCATACATCCCAGAGCTGGCATCGTGTGACTTTTATCTTTTTCGCACCAACGAAGAGCTTCAAGAAGCCATGGAGATGTATCTCAACATGCTGGCGGCAAACGTTTATGAGGAGGATATTGGAAAACCGTTCACCGGTATGACAAATGTCTCAATCTCTACAGTGGCTCTGTCGAAAAGTAATTTTACTATACATACTTGTCTTTATTTTATGCCCCATCGGAGGTTGAAAAGGAATAGCCCTCGTATTATTAAGTTCACAGAACTGAATTATAGCTGCACATCATTTGTATATCTCGCGATCTCCGCTCCCACCGCCCACTTGTTACTTAGCGCCCCGCTACTGCCCTCTAATGAATCTGCCGCCCCTAAGGGGGCGATATCACCCACTTTGAGAAACACTGGCTTAGGGGAATAATCCAACAACCTATGATTCAAAATTAACATGAAAAACAAAAAGCCCCACAAAAGATTTAAATCCAGTCGTTTTTCGATATACGATTTTACTGAGTGGAAAATTTTAAAGTGTTCCATAATAGTCCTTTTTTAGAACTTCCAAGCTCCTCAGTTAAAAGTATTAGACCGTCGTCCAATTCTGAATGTCTTTCAAAGCAACTTGTTTTTTCTAAGCTTAAATCCCAGCGTTTGAATTTTGTAAACTAATTTCAAACTTTTGATTCATTTGGTCCTACACATTTCGCCATCCACTTCACATTTTTGCAGTATTTTCAATCTTTTTTTTTTATTTAAGACGAAAAACATTATGTGAAACATTCAGTTAAGAGCTATGTTGATTTTTGATGTGAAACTTGCCAACTTGGCTGGAAGTGAAATAATACCACCTTACTGTATCAATCGTATCAATATTACAGCTACTATATGATACGTTTAAAGATGTCGAGTTTAAATGCATCGTAATACGAAGACGATGTCTTGCCGTTGAGAATGAATGAAAACATGTTCTTCGTATTACGTATCCGGTTTTAATATTTTGGGTGTTTCTCTTTTGTGGTTAGAGGTGTTCTCCTTCCTTTATAAGAATTCCACACGACAGCTCCTTCTTATGTTTTTTACAACTGCCGGAATCCCTCAATCCAATCCTGTTTCATACTCTAAGGCAAAGTTTGTGAGCATGCATTGATGTAGCCAAGAGGGGAGGGAGGGATATTGTAAGAAATATACATGTACCTGATTTTTGGTAGAAATAAGATGTAAATGGGGAAAATTTGGAGTATGGTATTGGCATTATTCTGCAAAGATAGAGGTGGTTTTTGGTATGCTTTTGTCACGTAATTTTCTCACATATGTATTTGAAATGCTCTCCCCCCTTCACTAGAGGGTATCTTGATTACGCTTGTGTTTGTGAGGGATAATGAGTCATTTTCTATACTTTTAGAAAATATTTAATATCCAGTTACAAAAATAAATATTTGTTGCCTGGCGTAGGTCTATTAAATGGCCATCAGGTCTGCAGACTTGACCTCTTTAGATTGTCTTTTGGGAGTCCTTTTAAATCAGTGAGTAAAACAATTACAAACTCTAGGAGGACATATCGTCTGTTTAAGAAAAGAGTGTGTACTATATCTAACTTTCTAAGCAATGTAATTAGAGCGAAAATTTTTTGTAGCATTAATGGCTATCATGTCCTGTACCGCGCATTGCACAAGCTGGCTAATTCGAATGCTAAAAGTTTTAGCACAACTGTGAAACATCAGTGAGAGCGAAATATGCAAAATGGTTCGACACAGTTTTCTTGTGTTCACATGCGAAAGGTACGAAAATGTTGCAAGCTACATGAAAAAATCAACGGCATTTGTAAGGAAGTGGGTGAAGTGTTTTGAAAACCATAAAAATATCGATGACCTACCCGAAGGAGGAGTAACAAGAAAGACCACTAAACAACAAGACAAACAGGTCATAGATACTTTCATGAAGAATCCACAAATAACTTTGCGGGAAAGACAGTGAAAACTGAGACGTGAAGACACTAGATTGTCTCTGGAGACAATAAGTTCTTTGCGGGAGAAAAACATAAAATGGCGAAGAAACCTCTCCTATCTGAAAACCATATGAAGAAACGTCTCCAATGGGCAAAGGAAAATATGGATCATGATTGGGGCAATATCCTTTTCTCGGATGAATCCTCGTTTTGGTCACGTGATTTCTCCACGTCGAGCATGGTCATCCTCAACAACAGATTTTGCAACTTACCGTTAAGCACCCTTATTAAGGTACATGTCTGGGATTGCTGCTCAAAAAAAGTATTGGGAATTTGCGCATCTTTACTGGAAACCTGAATGCTCGAAGAATAACCCAAATCTACAAAATAAGTCTGTTACATTCTGTTAGAAGGTTGTACGGAAGGACAAATACAAACGGGTTCTTCAGGAGGACAATGACCCGAAACATCGTAGTACGCTGTACACAACATGACATTGCACAGTTAGATTGGCCATCTCAATCACCTCAGGTCAGCCCCATAAAAAATGTATGGGCCAATATGAAGCATAAGCTTCGCAAGAAACGCAACCTGGAGTTTGATTCACCTGACTCGACAAATTCGACAGATTTGGAAGTCTTCGTCTCTAGAGTTTGCTGTCAGCTTAGTAGAAAGCATGCCCCGGAGATGTGAAGCCATTATTAACGAAGCGATTGGACCACGTACTAATATGCAAGTGCCAGTGTACGTAGATAGTTCTATCTGGAGTTTGTTTTCTCATTTTCCGGAAATAAACATTTTTAAAGTTATAACGCACACTCTTTTCTTAGACAAGACGATAGAAGAAGAATATAAAGCTATAAAAATGAATTTTTACCATGATTAGAAATGCGTAAATAAGCTTACTGTCTCTCAAATTTCTGCCTCACCCTGCATATTCGGTCAATATTGTATCCACGATGCAAATGTACTCGTTATATCACTAGAAGCGTTTACGTAATCTTATTAAAAATGAAAACTATACACAGACTTTACAGCCGAATTTTATTGATTTCTATAATTAAAAAAAATCAAATGGAAATATTTTAAAACTTGAAGGAAGACAGTCACTCCTCTAAAAATAGCTATTGTATTGCATAGATTCTTAGCGTGGATTTAGAATCCTATTAATCTCATTTAAAGTGACGAAACTAGAAAAACTATTTCTCTCTCGCTGATGGCATCTGGAAGGAGAAAAAAGTAATGGCAACCAATATTTTATACTGCACTAGAAAAGTTAATTGAGGGAAATCGGTGAGGTTACTCGTTTGGCGCTTTTTTTTTTGCACAAAAGTCGATCTGGTCATGTAGTTGGAATTTCTCTCTCTCGCTCTTTTCTTCCCTCTCTCCTTTTTGTCCAACCCCGATTTTTCGATTTCGGAGTTCAACAGCCTCCCGTGTTCTTAATTTAGGCAGTGTGGAACAGTGAGATAATGCCAGTGACTCCTCTCGGCGACAGGTTGCGGCGACAGCGACAGAGATGACGAAGAGGAGGAGGCGCGACGGGCCGTTCTTTCGCGGAACAACTCCAGGCTGAGACGGGCCGCCTCCGAGTACCGCACGCCGAGACCCGCGTCCGTCGTCAAAAGTTGTGGCACGTGACCCTGATAGCCAATCAGGGGCGGTGTATCGTACAATCGACGGCGCTCTAAGAGACACAAAAGAAATTCATAAAATTGATTAATTAAAAATTTTAGAAAAATCTTTTCGTTTATGAGCTTAAGAAGATAGTATGTAATCGATGATTTGGACTAATTTTGGTAAAAGGGTATAATTTTTTTATCACTTATTTAAATAAAGCTTTCATCGCCTACAGCACTTGTGCCAAGCTCTTTCAAAATTATCCCAAGTATTATTGCATTTAATTCATTAAGACGGACAGATCAATTTTTCTGCCCTAGAAAATAGTAATGCGGGAAAGAGGATACTTATCAATGTGAGCTATTTCATCAAAATACAAAATTGACTTTGAAATATCCTGTATAATAAAAACCTAAATCTTCCAGGCTAAATAATTACCGAAAGGCATTTTACGCTCTACTGTATATTACGTATTAACTGATGCGTTTCGGTTATTCCAGATGAATGATACTCTGCTGAAATCGTATTCATTTCTTCACCTTGTGTTTTATTATAAACTTGTGTGAACTTGCGTATTTTGATGAAATAGCTCACATTTTAAATAAATGTCTCAAATACATCATTATACACATATGTATCTGTACAAAGATGAGTTCTTAAATGAATGCATAATGAAAATTGAATGAAGTGTTGCGGCACATATTAAAGGAATGGGCATTTAATGCAGTGGATGACCGATTTACGTCCATAAGATATCATAAACTATAGTGTTTACACAAAGCACTTTTTTGAGATGGTGAACAAACAAATTCAAAGAATTGCAAATAATACCAAGAGATGAACGAAACAGAATAGAAAACCACTTTTTCACAGTGAACTGATTTATTCACGGATGCGCATTTGACTCATAGAAAAGCGGTTTTTCTATTCTGTTACATTCACCTCAAAAACTGAAAATGACATTGACGAAAATTTGATAACACATTCAAACGTTGCACGATGAACATTATACAGGGTGAATACAAAAGTCTGAACCCCCCTTTTATTTTTTGAACCGAAGCCGATATTGTCAATTTTGATGAATCCAATGAATAGGAAGTTGTGGGTGGCCTATCCCATGGTGCACTTTTCATCATCCCAAATATGCAAATTAGGACACATTCAAAATTTATCTCAAAAACCGTAAGGGATAGAGAAAAAAAAACCAATTGAAAAACTTGTTCAGCATAAAAAAACAAACAAAACAAAAAAAATCATCCAAATCGGACCAACCAATCACCCACAATTACGTGGTGAACTTAAAATCATGTTGACCATTTCCGGAACAGTGTAGCTTGCCATCCTGGAATTGTTCTGTCTTCTGTATGCTGAAACATGCCTTTTATTTGCTTTTCCGCAAGAAAGTGAATGTGAGTATGGTAATTTATGTTAATTTTTTGATTTTCCTTTTTTCCTTTTTAAAAATTATTTGTACATACAGAAATTGGACACAAATGTATAACTTCATGTAACGCGATAAATTGATTGTCAGCAAAAGCATCGCTCAAAAATTGCGAGTCTTGAGTGGAAATTACGTTAATTTAATCATGAACAGGGGTTAATCGTGAACAGAAGAAAAAATTCGAAATCTGTTAACACATCTTAAAAATGCGTTCAGGTGAGAAAAAGGGTTAATTTAGAGGAGAGTTATTGTATCCAACAGATGCTTCAGAGAAGTTAGAAACGTTGTCAACCGAGAAAGCAATTTTGCATTCCTGAATCTACGAGGGTAGATCAAAAATTTCTCATTCAATTCTCCGACTTGTTTATTTTTTTAAGTATTATCAAATCGGCTAAAAAGTTGGTTATCAGGAGCGCTATAATGTAAGTTGACATCTTAGGCACAAGTTCTATAGTGTAATGGGTTTAAGATGTCAGCTTACAGTGTAGCGGTTCGGATAATCAACTTTTAAGCGACGGATAAATCAGGATTTGCTATTTAAAGTATATGCTGCTAGTGCGTTAACATTTCGTTAAGTTTTATCTTTATTTTCCGTAAGTATTAACGAATCCTAAATTAGCATGAGCCTTGGTATACTAAAATACACATACAGTCAGTGACAAAATTATAGGAACTCTATTGTTTTGTTTGTTTTTACAAAACACCTTATGGAATTATTAATATTTTTTCCAGTTATTGTAAAATCTAATTTGAAATATATACTGTATGTATAGCTAAAAGAACAAATAATCTCATTAATGTGTTGAAAACCTGAAAATTCTAAAAAAAAACACCGCGACAAAAGTATAGGAACTTTCTGAAAATCTTTTCTTTTATGTCAAAAAATGACCCTCACCTATATAAAATAGTTCCATCTAGAACATACTATTCAATGATTTTCAATGAGAGGATGATTAGTGCTCAGAGAACAACATGCCAAGAGGCTCAGCTCTATCTGCATTTGAAATGGGAAACGAATTTCAGAAATGGCCTCATATATACATCGAAGTAAGTCCGTTGCAAACTATTCCCTATGCAAACTATATATAAACCCGTCCGTTAGTACAACTTTCATAACTTTAGGATAATTCTCTAATATTCTATTTGCTTTTAGAGAATTATCCTTTTTGCTTTGATAATGGATAGTCTCTATCTGAAACGTCAGCTCTTTATTTTGATTTTGATTAATTATTTTTGTTTATTATATCTTATTTTTTATTCATTTTGTATTTTTAATTAATAACTATTATTTATTGTATTCCAGGGTTCTTGTGTCTCGTCCTTCTCTAAATATACAGTAAAATCCCGTTACAACGTACTTCAAGGGAACTGGAAATTTGTACGTTATTTCGAGGTGTACGTTATTCTGAAATGGGGGGGGGGGAGGCTTGTGAACCATGCATATATGCATAGAAAAACATAAAAATACATGAAGTGTAGCATTTTATTTTACTGAATGCAAATACAGCATACATGTAGTATTACAGTTGGTTAATTTTTTTAAAATTTCCCTGATTTTTTGTAAAATTCTCTGACTTTTCCCGGTCGCTAGTCATCCTGTTACATGCACATTTATTTAAAACTAAAATTAAAATAAACAAACACATGGTCGTATAATCTTACCGTATTGAAGATGGGCAATCGTCCGTCAAAAATATCGTTTCCTTTTGATGCATTGCCAGTTTCAACTTTCGCTTGGGCTGTATTGACCAATCAGAGCAAGACATTCGAACGATGCACGTTGTAATGAAGTGATAATTTAACCAAGGGAACGTAAAATTTATACGTTATTCCGAGGTGTACGTTAAAGTGAGGTACGTTATTCTGAAACTTTTTAGCACTAACATACCTAGATTTCGCCCGGGGATTTTAAATTTGTACGTTATTCTGAAATGTACGTTGAAGTGAGGTGCGTTGTAACGGGATTTTACTGCATATCCGTACATCGAAGTAAGCATATCGTTAGGTCATATTTAAAAGATCCCGGAACATATGGAGTGAAGAAGAGGTCTGGAAGACCGCCTGCAATAAGCAAGAGAGATGCCAGAGCTCTACTTCGAGCTACCTCAAATTCTGAAAGCATAGGCAAAGATTTGAAATTCAAGTTGGTCTGGACTGCAGTATACGAACTGTTTAACAGAAAGCCCCTCATATTGTTCGCAAAAAACTGTGCCGAAAACCAGCATTGAAACCACGACATAATGATACCCGTCGAGAGTTTATTTAACACATGAGGAGGACCACTGAATGGAAAACAATTATCTGAGACGACGAGAAGAAATTCAATTTAGATGAACCTGATGGATTCAGATACTACTTTCATGATTTAAGGAAGGAAGATATACTCTTATTACGACGTCAAGCAGGTGGAGGTTCCCTAATGATCTGGAGAACTATTGGTTATGGTACAAAGTGTGAACCGTAGTTTATGGACGGTCGCATAACATCAAGGGATTGCATAGAACCACTGTCAAGAGTTCTACCTCGTCAAGGAAGATCGAAGGCGGGACCAAAGTGGTAGTTCCAATACGACAATGCTGCTCATACTAAAATGTGTGTTACAGAATGGTTTGCCCTGAAGAAAATCAAGCTTTTCAAAACTCCAGCCTTATCATCCGACTTGAACCCTATCGAAAATGATTGGGTCATGTTGACAAGAGATGTGTACAAGAATGGCAGACAGTTTCCATCCATACAAAAACTCAAAGAAGCCATTATTTTATCTTTGCACAATCTAGTTCAATATGATATTAAAAACCTGCATGATAGCATGCTTAACTGAATACATGCCTTGATCAGTGCTCAAGGATCCTATACAAAATGTATTAAATGTATTCGACTACATTAAAACACAAATTCCTTAAAATAAAATGTTTATATATGAAAGTTCTTATACTTTTGTCGCAGTGGTTTTTTTTTTTTTTTTTTTTTTTTTTTAGAATTTTCAGGTTTTCAACACATTAATGAGGTTATTACTTCTTTTAGCTATACATGTATATTTCAAATTAAGTTTTACAATATCTGGAAAAATTAATAAATATTCTATAAGGCGTTTTTTAAAAAACAAACAAAACAATGGAGTTCCTATACTTTTGTCACTGACTATAGCTTATCTGTATAACAACACATTTACCTGCAAAAAAAAAGATGCGAATACTTTGTAAATGGCGCTCGTATTAATCATATCTATTAGCCTTCATTTATCACATAACTGCTTTAATATTACATTTAATATTATAATGGGGGAGGCCGTGGCCTGGTGGGCTTTCACTAAACACAACTTCTATGAAATTAAGCAACATCACGCACGGCTAGCCATCAGTGATAGACA
>JAHWFO010086623.1:199429-243033 GCA_023313115.1 Rhysida immarginata
CTACCCAATGAATATAAAATTAAACATGAGAATATAATTGTAAGTCGATAATGTAAAATATTGGACTATACTTTATTTTTATCAACATTAATTTTGACACAGTGAATTTACTGTGAGTCACATTGGCATTTCCATAAGCTTTAAATAACTTTTTTATGGAAAAAAATGTAATCAAGGAAAAATTCTCGGCATTTTTTAGCTAAAGATATATTACATAAAAGTTGATGATAATTTTTTAATATTTCATTCATAGCATCTAAATAGAAATATATTTCTAATTACTTAGGAAAGCAAGTGACTCATCGTGTATATTATCGATTACAACGGCACTTTTCACGATGTATTTGTGGATTCTCCTTTTGTGTGGCAATGTTACTTGAACAATGAGCTCAGAAGGAAAAACCAACATAATCATCGTCAATAGGGAATAATGATTCAAATGTTGCCAAAAGCATTAATGCATTGATAACATAAAGGATGAGTTTTGTGTGCTCACTCAATTGAACCAGGTGTTCAGGAAGCGAGTGTAGGTTCTCGAATATGCTTTTGTGGTTGACACTGCTGCGAACGAGGCGTGGAAGTCTTAACATGGCGTTTTCCAGCTCGAGCCTTGCCTCGGCGCTGCGGATTTCCTCGGTGCTCTGTCGGAGTGAGTAATCGCAGAAAGGGTAGGAAGGCGCGTACCAACCAGGAGCATACACTTAAAAAAAAAGAAAAATGAATCATTTTATAGATTGATATATATATATATTTATTTATTTATTTATTGAAAGTTGGTAAAGATAAAAATTCATTCATCCAGAGCTAGTATGGGCAAAGCCCGACAAGGTAGGTCCCTGGAGGGTAACAAAGGGTAACAAATAAACAGAAATTATTAATTAGTATAAACAATTTGAAAACGGAACAAAGCAGAAAATGAAGTAAAAAATAAACAGAGAAATAAAATTTACCTTAAAGTGTTAGAGAAATAATTTTTTAAATTAGCTTCAAAGATAGCGATATTCGAAGAAGATTGAAGTTCCGGAGATAAAGCAGACCAAATCTATTACCAGAAATGGAGACACTACTAAACTGATAAGTTACGTTTACTTTGTGGGACTTTTAGAGAATCTTTGTGCCAGCTGTTATAAGGTGATGAAGTATTTGGGATGAATAGAGATTGGGGCAAAAAATTAAAACATGGTTACGAACTGCTTTATATATGAAAATTGCTAGGTTGATAGAATAAAGGTGATAAATTGGGATTATACCCACAGACTTAAAAAAGGTGTGAGACCGGAGCAGGTTTACGGAGTTTTAACAAAATGCGTACAACCCATTTCTGAAGGCGGAATAGACGCAGTAAAGTAGACTTCGTAGTAGACCCCAAAAACTGTAAGCCGTATACAAACGAAGAATGAATTAAAGCATTATAGAGCAGAAGAAGAATTTTGGGGGAAGTTAGTGTAAACGCGAAAAAAGACCCAAGCGTTGATTTAATGTTAGAGCTAAAGCATTTACGTGGGCATCCCAAGAAAGACTGTAAGATAGGTGGATGCCTAGGTATTTAAAAGACTTGGAGGAAATAATCGGCTGTGAATTGTCAGAAAGTGTAAACTCCGTCGCCTTCTTGCAACAAACGAATACTCTTGGCAACAATTTTCCAGATAAAGTTATAGAGTACTGTGCTGTATATGAATGCGTTAATTTTTGCCAAACCGGAAATAACCAAAAGAACTATCGGTCTTTAAAAGCAGCGTTATGTCAAACTTTTTGTTTCGTTGATGGAAGGTTATGTAATTAGTTTTATATAAATTTAAAAGTAAGTGGCTGGCGGAATTCCAAAATGAGAATCTATCAAGGAGAAGATTAAAGGTTTTAGGAATTGTACGCAAAGAAAGGTCAACAAAAGATGAGAAAGAGGCATCGTCAGCATAAAGTATGAGAGACAGAGGAAATAAAGAGTAGGAAAGATCGTTTATAAATAAATTGAAAAGAAGAGGAGATAGGATTGATCTTACAGGGACACCTACATTCCGAGTGACTGTGGAGGAGTTTGTATTAAACAAGCATAGGATGTATTGCTATTCGATAAGAAACTAGACAAACAGTCAAGCGGAGGACCACGAATATTAAAAAATTCAGCCAACTTATATAAGAGAAGACACGAGGAACTGAATCGAAAGCTTTAGAGTAATCCACAAACACTGAGACAATTAGTTTGTTATTAGACATATTGGAGATAATGTACTCAGTTAGTTCGTGACAAGCCGTAGATGTACTTCTGTTTGGTGTAAAATCATGTTCAATAGCAGAAAGGAAGTTATTTGAAAAAATATAGGAAGTTAAACGAAAATAAAAGAGGCTCTCGAATAATTTAGCAATAGAAGGAAGGATGGAAATTGGTCGGTAGTTTGCGAAAATTGTTGAGTCACCCTTTTTATAAATTGACGTAATTTTAGCTGAGCGTAAGCAGGAAGAAAATTTACCTTGAACTAAGGAGATATTAAAAAGGAAAGTTAACGGAAAAGTAAAACCTGAAAAAGCATAAATAATTATATCGAGTCGTGTATATAAAAAGTATTTTTGTTAAAATGTGCAATTTCGAAGAAGAAATTGAATAGTGGCGTTATTTTTTTTTAACCAGCAAAGTTGCTCATAACAGGACTGTGAATTTGGAAACAAAATTTTTCGATTCTGACTTCAAATATCAATTTCTTATAAATCCGACTCCAACTCTTACTGAAGTTGTTTTCTTATCTTATTAAATTACTTCAGGATAAAACAGTAGTTATGAGAATGCTTTGGAGGGGTTTTTTCTTATTATTTTAAAAAATGCAAGAAATGAAATCACTAATAATTTTAATGAAAGCTCATTCATCTTTGGACTTCTGATTCCGATTACAGAGAAAATCGACCTATTCTATGAGTCCGAATCCCAGCTCCGACTCCACAGCCTTGTTTCGTAAATTTTTTCGTTTTTATATTAAAACTGTGTCTAACATTAAACACCTAATAAACATGTTATACCATGAGCACGTTGAATGGTACCAAACAGGATAAATATTATTCCTATATAGGTTAGAGGATTCAGTGAAAGTTCACTGTTATATTTTCAGAAAAAAGTCATGTGCGATATGCTTAAGCTGTACTAAATTGTGAACAGTATTAGTTTAATTTTGCAGATCGTGTGAACAAGGAGCGTATCTAGATGAAGATTTTGAACAAGTTATCACCATCTGTCTGACTTTGAGAAATGCTGCATAAGTCACACGAAGGGCATGGGAGCATAAGTGAATTATGTAAGGGGCATCAGATTGTCCAGATTCCATATCTCCACCACTAATTCATGTTCATATTCATTCATTAGGAGTACAGTGACTGTAAAATGAATGATGGAGAAATGGAATCACGGGATACTGTTATAAAGAGAACAGATTTAGGCCTTGCAAATCTAACAATGGCAAGGGAAGAGCACTGGATTATTTGAATGGCTGTAGTGAATAGACGAATGACAGCAGCTGAATCCACCACCAATCACTGAATTACAGTGACACCCAATAAGTAAATAGACACCTCACATTTCAGGTTTATTCATATTTTTCATAGAAATAACTGTGAATGTGCACTTATATTTTACATTATTGTTTGCAGTAACTTATTCTCATCTTGAAGAAACATTCCCGGAACGCCTGGGGCGACAGAATTGAGTGATTTTCAAAGAGGAAAAATACTGGGCGACTGAGATGGTGGAACTCCCTTTGAGTTTTTGGCATCATGTCATCTTCTCAGATGAGTCGTCTTTTGCTCAGTTTTCTTGTAGTGGTCCGATATGGGTCTGGAGAAAGCACAGCCAAGAGTTCAGCATGACTCAACTGCAACCAACTGTCAAGTATGGTGGATTTTCTTTATGGTGTGGGTGCCATTTGGAGTATAGAGCAATCAAAGCTCGTGAAATGTGTGGGTAATATTAATGCAGGAAAAAACACCGCCATATTGAAGAAGCGTCTTTTATCAATATTTTCCAGTGGGATTATTGACAAAACACCGCCATTTTGTTCATGGAAGACGGTGCTCCTTGTCACACTGCTCGAAGAACGCAGGCTTGGCAGGCACAATGTGGCATCCAGAAACTATCATGGGCCGAAATGAATCCTGTCGAAGACGTCTGGAGTATGCTTGATCGAAGACTTCTGGAGTATGCTTGGGCGGTGAGAAAACATTCACAAAAACCTGCTTCCCGTGCAGAACTTTTCGAATTTGCGTACCGAGTGGATCAAAATTACTCAGGCCAAGATCGCCCAACTCATTGATTCCGTACCCAACAGGGTTAAAAGCTCTGCAGAAAACAAAAGACGCGGCAACACAGTTCTGATATGCATGTGTAAGAAATACGTGTAGCAAATAGTTTTCATGCAATATAAATGACCGACGAGCAAGGTGTTTATTTCCTTATTGGGTGTCACTGTACGCTCCCGGCAAAAAACAAACAAACAAACCGCAACACTTGGAAGGAGTGGTTCAATTTTAATGAAATTGCATAAGAGCAAATTGTGAGTGGTAAGCCACATTTGATTTAAATTTCACCACCGTATGTGCAGAGGATCCTGATACATGGTGTCCCAAAAGCCCCTCCACTGGAAGAATGGTTTATCTCTAATTTACATAATATCTTCAATCTGGCATCTGTATTGCAATAGGCTAAAATAGCTTTAACACCTGCCATGCCATGCCCCGCACATGCAGCCGTACTCCTGTGCAGCGACTGACGGAGTTTGATAGAGGTCGGTTGTGGGACTTAGAGAGATTGGATGCTCTTATCGGCAAATCGCGCCCCACATAGAACATAATGATTCGGTGGCTCGATGTTGGCAGCAGTGGTCTACGGAAGACACTCACACATTACGCCAGGTGTTCGACCCTGTGTGCCGTAGACGAATGCACAGTGGAAGATGTCGCTCTCCTGGTCTTCGTCGCACATGACGTCCATCACTGGTGTACAGGCAGAATCTGCTCTCATCACAGAATCTGCTCTCATTCATCTCCCAGTCAGCTCTTTCGCTACACAACTGATACATCTGGTTCCGGATGCCTACGGATTACTGATCCACGCCAAAACCTTCGGATTGTAAGGATAGCAGTGAACATCCGCACAGCATCCACAGCAGAGATAAGGACCAGAGTAGCACCAACTGTATCATGGCGGACCATTTGCAACCGTTTACTTGCATTAGGACTGCAGTCACCTGTCCCTCTAGCCAGACTACCGCTTCTGCAAGGACACCGTTCTGTGCGATTAAAGTGATTTACGAAAGAGCTGACTGACAAGCTGAATGGAGGTCTGTTGTCTTCAGTGGTGAGAGCAGATTCCGACTGCACACTAGCAATGGACGTCAACGTGTGCGACGAAGACCAGGAGAGCGACATCTTCCACAATGCATCCTCTACGGCACACAGGCCCACAGTTGGCGCAATGCCATCAGTTACAACTTGCGCTCATTCTTGATGTTTGTGAATGGAACATTGAACAGCGCAAGATATGTCCGGAAGATTGTTGAACCCGTTCTCCTGCCTTTCTTGATGTTTGTGAATGGAACATTGAACAGGAGGATAATGTGCTGTCCCAGCAGGATAATGCACGCCCATACAGTTCCCGTGCTATTTTACAAGGTTTCCAACATGTGCCTTGACTTCTCTGGCCAGCACGATCTTCAGACTTGTGCTCAATTGACCATGTTTGGCACCTGATGGGACGGTACAACCATGTCGCAGTACACCAGCCGTAACACTTCACAAGTGCGTCAACAGGTTCTGGACACTTGGAACAATGTATCCCAGGGTGATATTCAGCATCTGTACGAGCGTATGCATATACATGTAAGAGTCGAGGCCTTCATTCATGTTCGTGGGGGTATACGATATATTAAATTGTTTTATTGGGACTTTTGGTATATTCAAATGGTATTTTCCAGCATGATACTATAAGCTACATGGATAAATTTTCAGGAACGTGTGTTTTAGACTGGCATACTTGCCTTTCCATCTCCGACTTTACATCAGGGGAACGTGTTTGCATCCATACCAGCCTCCAGATAGAATCTTCAAGAACATACACGGAATGTGCTTCAGGCATGAAGATGGCATTTGTATAATTCACTACCATTTCGAATACAAAACGGTATTCATGTTACTAGTGATCACACCTCTTATTAAAGCTGTTGTTGCCATGGATGGCATCGTTGCCAAATGAGTGAGACTTTAATCATTTGATGAACCTCGCAATAAAGTTTGGTAAACATACGAGGGTTGGGGTATAAGTTATGGCAACTGTTTTTTGTGAGACTTCGAGCGTGGATGGAATATACAGGGTGACCCAAACTTATCCAACATAATTGTTTACGAACATTGTATGGTTCAAATGGAACAAAAAATGTCCTAGAAACATTACATGTAGTTTCGATCGTGTGTGAGATATCGACGTTTGTCTATTTTCTTTTATTTAGAGTCTTTTCTTAGAAAAAACATAGGTTTACCTATTTATTCTTAAATGTACTTGCATATGCCAAACAGGAAGAGGAATCGTCGTACTTGTAACATGTGTGAAAGGTATTTTATTGACTTGGCGGTTGATTTGAGCAGTTGCTCATATTGTGCAACACAACGTCGAAGTTCATTATGCTGTTTGTTTTCACAAATGAAGAATATGCGGACATTCATTTTTACTATGGGCTTGCTGCTAGTAACGCTGCAGAAGCCAGCAGGTTGTACGCGGATGCATTTCCTCATAGGCGCCATCCACATCGGGAGGTGCATTGGAGCTGGGGGCAACCATTTTGAGGGGCTTCCTCGACATTGATTAGTTACTTTCTTCTTATTCTTATTTCTTTTATCATTTTAGTTTTGCTTTGTAGTTGAATGTAATGTTCTGTCAGTATGGAGAATAAAAGTGATCTGCACTCTCAAGTGTTTTATTTATTTGCTTTAACAACTCTATAAGAAAATAGACAAACGTCGATATCTCACACACGATCGAAACCAGATGTAATATTTATAGGACATTTTTTTTGTTCCATTTGAACCATACATTGTTCCTAAACAATTATGCTGGATAAGTTTGGGTCATCCTGTATAGATGAAAGGATAAGGAATGGATGAAATGTACGGACATTTAACAGCGCGCCAACATTTTGCTTCTCATGTTATGTTTCATGTTCCAGAATAAATAACAGAAATCAAAATAGATAACGGCTTTTTGATATATGAGCGTTGTTCAACTCGGGTTATATCCATCTTGCATGACGGTTGACTAAGATCTGATTTAACATTGCTCTTTATGCAACAACAGAAAATCACAAAGCCATGTGGTGTTGTAGAAACATACTATGAATGCACTACGAATGGCTTCCTTGAGACATATGACATTTTGTGACACCATCCCTTAGCTCTGAAAAAATCGCTGCCCCCAACCTCGTATTTCTTTTCCTGGTATGTGTGTATGTGTGTGTGTTTTTTTCGTAAATTTCTTAGGGAAAAAATAAAGAAAATTATAAAAATAACTTGAGATTTTTTGTACGCGAATGCTTGTTCAGTGAGGCGGTTATAATTGTTTTCGTCCAGTATTTATAGGCACGTATATTTCATAATGTATCCGATGTTAAACAGTCCAAATAATTTTATGTCGAAAACCGCAATATTTTTTCCAAGATGTTAATTTGAATTAGATATTAACATACTGTGATGATGAATGCATAAGACGTAAATGCAGGATATTTACAAATGATGTTCCGCAATTCATTACGCAATTTACGTAGTCGATTAGGTGCTCAGTGAAGCAAGCAATGTCAAATGAAAGCGCAACTGAAAAAAGGACTTTTGTAATGCCATAGCATATTTTATGAATATTTTCAAAAAATATTAGGCTCTTCGATTCTAAACGATTTCAAAATCACTGTTTTGCTCACAGAAGTTTAAGATAATTTAGCCTAGGACCCCATGAAATTGAAGATTCGCTAAGTGATACCAGATTGCATTAAAAAATAAACACCCACAAGGAAAAGGTGTTTTGCACTTTGGAATTTCACATGTGTTACTTAGTCGCAAATGTGCAGCGACCTTTCCGCCAATAACTTCAGAAAGACCCATAAGTGAAAATTCAATAGAAAAGTAATTTTTTCAGTTCCGAAATACAGTTTGCCTCCGTGAGGGCTAAAATTTATGAGAACGACTACCGTTTGATGTTTGCCGCATTTCAGAGAGTGTTAGTGTGCTGAATTTAATTAGGGTGTATAAGGTTTCTTCTTTTTAATTAATGCGTATTTCATAATTAAAGGCTAATACGTAAATGTGTCTTTCATAATCTGGAACATTATTTGTAAACACCTCATATAGCATCACCAATGCCCAATAGTTGGCTTATGTCGGCCGAAAATATATTTTTCTTTCCCGATTAAATTTAATATTTTTTTCTGTAAATTTATTTTTACTGTAAAACTTTAAAGGACGTTCCAAATTTTTTTACATGCCCAATCTGTACGGGCATTGTTCCAAGATGTGGAACAATTTGGTTAATGAAGCTAAAGGTTTTTAAGTATGATTTTTTTTTAAATAGAAATACTGAATTTACATTATATAGATTTATATATTGGAATGATTCAATATTAACAATACGTAGATTTATAAATTTACGTAGATGCAATGCTAAATTTATTGCGCAAATTAGGCTGCTGAAATTACAATTCATTCCTTGAAGTTTTATTTCTTTATAAATTTAATAGGATCTCACAATTGTGTTGCTTAAGATAGAGAGAAAAGCATCGACGGAGGAAAGGAGGAATATCGAAATAACTCGATTACTAAACAAATAACTAAATTTAAGATGGTAGAAGTGAAATGCAATATGGAATGAAGCCAAGGGAGCCGTTTCTCGAGCACGCGCTGTGAAAATGAGATTTCCAGATATTCGAGGTGTAGAAAGGTTTCGTTCCCATTTACAGAGAACAGTAGTCTAAATGGGTGACGACGAAAGAGAAGGAGAAGAGATGAGAGAACGAGAACGCTGGCACGAACGGCAAATGGAGATCGAAGATTTAAGAGAATTTTTCGCAGATTCAACAAGAGTGCGCAAGAATAGAAAAGACGTTTCTCCGTTCGTGGCGGACTCCCGTCAACGGATTGCTTAAAAAAGAATTACCACGAGGAGATGAAGAAAAAGGAAAGGAGGAGGAGGAGGAGGGGCAACTGCAGACGGGTTTAAAACCCTTTAATGACCATCACCGTTATGTTATGATTCGCGAATGTTAATCACGTGACCTCAGTTATTGGCCTCAGCATTACGCATGATGTAATGTAAGTCGTACAGGTTAACTCAACGCACGTTGGATTTTGACCATTTTTATCTAGTTAATTGTGTAATATTTAGAATGCACGATTAAATTTTTATTTTATACTTTAACGTTCAATCATCATATTACAAACTCGCTTTATTTTTTTTAACTTATCGGCCTCGGTTGCTCAGTGGTTGCGTGATCGCCTCTTTGCCGGAGTACGCGGGTTCGATCCCGGCCGAGGACGAGGAGGATTTTTCAGGGGGAAATCCTGAAATCACGCACTTCCTTCGGAAGGGAAATAAAGCCGTTGGTCTCCTTTATAGTCGTTTGCGGGCTACACGTTAAAGAACCCTTGCGAGGCAAAATTTGCGGCTCCTGTAACGCCGTTCTGATATGGCCATAGTAGTTGAAAGGAACGTTAATACCAACCAAACCAATCTTTTTAACTTAACAAAAAAGGTTAATATTTTGGAATAACAATGTCTAAAGCTAGTAATTTTGTTTTGTTTTATTTTATTTTACTTTATTTTTCATACGCAGAAAATTGAGAAATGTGCCTTCGCGATCGCCGAATCTCGAAGGGGCGAATCGGGCGAATCTCTGAACTTAACATGAGAGGACACTTTTAAAACGTCTAGCAGGCGTATGTTGACAAATATCAGAAAATGTATGATTAAAATTGAAATTTATAAGTGGTGTCTGAATATTTTCGTCACTATAGATTAACAGCATCGTCATCTTTGGTAGACAGCTCCTTATGGTCATCGAAATTAATTTATTTCTCTACAACGAAAACTCATCGTCCAAAACAGTCACATATTGTATACATTTTAAAGAAGAAGTTTATTATTTTTAACGTAAAAATTGCCATTTGAAATGTGTAAAAATCGGCTAATATCTGAATTTTCAGCAAAACCTTAGCTGACATGATAGATAGAACTGACACGGTAGAACTGTCCCTATTGCGAATGCGCACAACGTACTGCTTTAGAAACCATTAGCGCTTCTCTTACACAAAACCATGTATTTAAGTTATATTTTGAGAAACAGAGGGGGAGTGTTAATTTAATTTAATCAATCACTTTAATTTAAATTTAATTTAAATTCTTTGGGGATATTTGAGCAATTTCTAAATGGTAAAACCAAAATTACAGTGAAGGACTCTGCTGTTCATTTCATGAATTAATGGAGTCAGTATCGTTTTTTAACATGCAACTTTGTAATTTATCTTCATATTTAATTTAATCACAAGAAATTTCTTTCAAGGAAAATTTTAACACTTTTTTTGAAAATATGTTGAAAGAAGAAAGAAAAATTACCATTAGCCATCCGCCTCTTCCCTGCTTTTACAGAGTCGAGTCACATTATTATGACCACCAGCTAATATCCCGAATTACCGCCTTTAGCGGCACGGCGTGGAAGTGAGTCAACAAGATTCTGGTAGGTTCCTACTGGTAGCTGTTGCCATGCAGACTGTAAAGCATCCGATAGCTGGTGAAGGGTACGCGGTGGTTGTTCCATAGCACGCACATGACGATCGAAGTGACCCCAAAGGTTCTAGATTGGGTTGAGGTCTGGGGAATTAGGGGGGCAGGGAAGTACTTGGAACTCTTGGTCGTGTTCCTCAAACCACCTCCGAACAATTGCAGCCGTATGACACATCGCATTGTCTTGCTGGAACGTGCCATCCACCTCTGGGAAGACAGTCGCCATGTATGGTGTATTTGATCTGCAATTATGGATAAATAACCGAATCGGTTGAGAGTACCTTCCACAGGTATCAATGGGCCCAGACAATGCCATGAGAACACTCCCCACACTATGACGCTGCCGCCACCAGCTTAGATTCGTCCAACAATGGTTGCAGGATGCTTGTTCTCGGAGGTTTCTCGCCTCACCCGCCAACGGCCGTCACTTCTGTGGAGCAGAAATCGTGACTCATCGGAGAAGGCAACCTTTTTCCAGTCAGAAGTGGTCCAGTTTCTGTACTGTCGGGTAAATTGAAGCCATTTTTGGCGATGAACCTTCGTCAACATGGGTGCGGTGACCATCCATCTGCTGCGAAGGCCCATACGTAGCAGGGTCCTCTGTACTGTGGTTTTAGAGACATGTCTGGTAGCACCCTCGTTGGTTTGAGCGGTAAGTTGGTCCACTGTAGTTCTTCCGTTGGCCTTCACACACCTTCGCAGCCGTCGTTCATCAATGGCACGTGGTGCTCCACAATTCCCATACCGTTTATTCTGAACGGTCCCATTTTCCCAGTCATGGTACACTTTAACTACAGCAGCACGAGAACAGTTCACAAACTGCGCGGTTTCCGAAATATTGCCACCATTGGCCCGAAAGCCGATTATCATTCCCTTTTCCAGATCGGATAAATCACGTTTCTTACCCATTGCAGCAATGAGTGATATGTTTTTAACATAGTGGAAATATACCTTATATAGTCACATAACCCATTCCCAACGCGTGACATAGTTCCTCGGCTGGGCAACCCCGAAGACAAATGTAGGGGTGTCATAATAATGTGACACGACCCTGTATTAAGGTTATTACACAATAATGTTATATGGTCTATGGTTTTAAACTACTTTAAGCGTTTAGTCCACAATAGAAAACTTTTAAAATTCGACGCAAAATTTTTATCTTTAATATTTACATATTTTGAAGTCTTCACACACAAATACACACAAGACACACTTATACACATAAATAAAAGATTTACAAGCCTTTTCAAAGAATGACGTTTAGAAAATAGTTTGTCAAATTGACACAGTCCAATATGTATTACTCTATATGAATGTATTTTGCATTTCCGTTTGAAAAAAATTCAATGCTCCCATAAAAATTAATAGAATTAGTTTTGTTTACATTACGAGAAATTTTTCGAACGAATATGAAAAAAATATTGACGTCATTTCTGTAAATTTTTTTCGTAACGCACGGGCATGGATGTGTAAAGAACAACCATTCGTTGTTTAGACATACAGGGTTTGTATAAAAAGTATCGAAAACAATATTTTCCTGAAGTGACTGTAGTTCGCAACGCGCTCGCACCGAGCGTGCTCGGTGGTGTGAGGTCTGACCTTCAAAACGCGCCAAGCGCGTTGTTCAGCTAGATCGAAGTATGACCAGCAATAACGAAGAGGAAATTATACATAATGATTCCGAATCGTAAAATGCCCCTAACCTGATCAGAGTACCTGAAAAGATGGACGCTGGTTGCATCTTCTGCGATGATAGCAAAAGAAAATGATAGCCAGAGTGAAAAATGGGTATAATGCCGAAAGGTGACAAATGTATTGTGTCGGACCAGAAAGATGTTATCATATCTGCGAATTCTGCCTTTAAGTAAAAAAAAATGCAAACGCGGAGTTTCCTTCTGCAAGAATTACACTTTAATTATTTTGATTTATTAATGTTTAGTCTTTTATAGCAGACTAGCTGATATACCCGGCGTTGCCCGGGCTCTTTTTTGATGAAAGTTTGCAATATCTGAATGGGAATATACAGTAAAAATTAACACATTAAAAAGCTTAGAATTAAAACAGTAAAAATTCATATAGAAAAACCGAAAAAAAATCTTTTAAAATGTTCCTAATGGATGGCTCTCTAACAGTTCTTCCCGGTTCGTGTTGGAATGTTGTGTATAGCTGAGCGAGTTTACCATAGTGTGTAATAATGTGTATGACTACGAAAGTGCGAGGAAATAGAATGAAAATGAAACAATAGTTTGATCTTACGTTTTTTCACCCCTGGTTATGGCTATAGTTCTTCTATTTTGTGTGACCTGACCTTTAAAAATTCATTTGTTTATCTAAAAATTCAACAATTCCAAAATTCTTTTCTTGGGTGGCGATGGATGTTTATGATGGATTCATTCTTTTCCAAACATGATCGTTTGTGTCTGTGTACTCTGCAATTCCAACAATTGATAAACTGTTAGGAAATAAAAAAATTAAACTGGAGCAAACTCCAAGCATCAGGTAAATGATAATATTTAGAAAAATGGATGGAAAAATTCTGCGATTTGGATTCGAACCAGGAACTTCGACTTTCATGGTCGACGCCTCTGCTAATTGGGCTATCGCAGACACCTGAACAGCCATGCTGTCACTAAGTGTCTTAAAGACAACCAAGTAGTCTTTACCTGATGTTTGGAGTTTGCTCCAGTTTAATTTCTTTATTTCTTGTTGCGTATTCATCAATAAGAAATTCACGCGGATTTGATAGGAGAAATTCACGTTCTGTGAACCGGGTGCCCACCTCCCATTGGGCTTTCCTTCTTGATAACTTGGTTGTCTTTAAGACACTTAGTGACAGCATGGCTGTTCAAGTGTCTGTGATAGCCCAATTGATAGAGGCGTCGACCATGACAGTCGAGGTTCCTGATTCGAATCCAGGTCGCGGAATTTTTCCATTAATTTTTCTAATTGGTAAACTGTTGCAATTCACAATTTGCTCTCGAGGTCTTGAAGCAAAACTGGTGCATTCATCACTTGGTGTGATCTGGCAGTCGCAGTTTCTTCTGTTGACATATTTGCATCGACGGCCACAGGGTCACTCACCACTTGTTTAGTTGCAGCAGTGTGATGGAAAATCGATACAGCACCTAGTGAAGGGGCTGCTTTCTTTGCCGCCTTTCCACTGTTTCTCAATAGTCTGCTAATTCTCCATTATTTCCATTTACTGCTCAATTTTAAAGCTTTTCAAGAAAAAGTTAAATTCTAATAACTATCAATTCTAAAAAAAGCACAAAGGGCAGGAATTATAAGTATTGTTAAAATTTCCGACGCCTTCTCACTGATTCTCAGAGGAGGAAGACCCTTCCAGCTGTATGCTGACGACCATTACGCAAAACTTTAAATTATGGTCAGGAAATTAGAAAGCCCGAAGAATATTATATTTTATAAGAGGGTGGTCCTCGATTTGCATGTAAGTCGTGTGTCCTCAAAATATTTTTGTTAATGAAGTTTACAAAATGATCAGTCTTGATATTCATTTACATGTCTTAATGAACATGTCTTACATGTATAACTGTTTGATTGGCTGAATCTGGTATATTTTCTCCAATTTTTGTATTTAATGCCATATCATTTTTAGAGTTCTGTGTTGCTACCACTACTGTTGAAACAAACAGAGCAGTCTATTGTTACACAAACTTTACCTTGCATTGTTCATCAGGAGATATATATTTTTGGTCGGTGCATATTGCTATGAGATACCTCTTATCAGTATGCGCTGCCATCAATTTGAATATCAATTATTATCGATAAATATTATTTTTTCGAAATCTCATGTAGACCTTGGGTCCGGAAATGCATCCTTACAGAGATAATGCAACTTGTACGAGGTAGGAATGATATTACAGTAGGTGTTCAAAATGCCGACCCTGAGCCTTGATGCACGTTTTTAGTATACGGACGAGATTCTCGCGAACTCTGGTGAAGATGTCCGGAGAATCACTGACTTCTCCACACGCTGTAACAATTTTAGTAGCATTCAGTAGCATTACTCTGTGCCTCGCCGTAGACGAGATGTATGTCCGCCAGCTCCGCATTAGTCAAGCGATCCATTGTACGACAATGGAGTTACATGTTTCGTTTCATCTCTTTTAAAGGAGAGAATACGAACAATTTACATGTTTAGATCCTAATTTACATGGACCCTACCATTGCCATCCGGTAACGCACATCCATTCCTATCTCGTACAAGTTGCATTATCTCTGTAAGGATGCATTTCCGGACCCATGTTTATAGGAAAAATATTGTTCCCCGCTACAAACTGTACATGGTATTTCATTCTTGATCTACCTTTCTGAATCACCCTGTATATAAAATTCTCGGTATGTCTGTCTGTCTGTCTGTCTGTTCGCTATGCATTTCAAAATGGTAATTCCGATGGACCTAGCAGACTCTACAATTCGTTACCCCCCTCCCTAAAAGAGGTTAATATGGTTAACTATGTAGTGCCACACCAGTAAATGTGTTACGTTTGTAGTGCCACACCAGTTAATGTGTTAAGTATATAGTACAACAACAGTTAATGTGTTAACAAACTGTCAACAATAATATTTGCACTACAGTACCTGGTTTACGATAGGTTATAAATTTATTACTAAAAAACAAAAGGGGGAGGGGGAGCACATTACCGCCTTTTTCTCTACATTTCCAAAGAACTGTCCTCTTCATCGGCGTGTAACGATTTCATTTACGGAATTTTGGTTTCTGTTCTTATTCAATTTGTTACCAACTCTCTAATATTCTACTTATTTAAAAATATCTCTTAAATATGCGAAGAATTAATTTTTGGACTTTCTAACCAGGCTATAACCTTCAATAGTCGTCTTAAGAATCAGGTGAGCCAACGATGTAACTAGTTTTCTTCATAAATAATAAGCCACCTACCAATCTGAGATGTGTTTAAACGGCTTAGGCGTGCATCCAAAAATATTGTATATATTAAAGATGTGTTTTCACTTGTTTTCTAAATCTAGGCAAACAAGTCATGTAGAAATTCTATCTTCATTAATAGGCATTCTTTTTTATTGAGCTGGCAATAAATGTGTATAGGTTTCTATATACCGATGATGATAATTGGTTATTATTGCCCTTTCAGATTTTAATTAAGAAATCAGAAGTTTTGGTAAATATACTTTATAGATTTAATTTTATTTTTAAATTTATCATTAGAAACCAAAAATTGTTGATTTTGGATTGGAAGAAAGGAGGGAAGGAGATTCCCGTAGGTTGGCACGAAAAACAATCGTTCGAAATGGAAGTTGGCACCAAGTCAAAGAAGGACGAGTTGAGGCTTCTGTTATGACCTTTAAAAATTATTGTTTATATTTGTTAGCGATTATGAAATAGAAAACAGGAGTGAGTAAGTAGTAGGAGAGGGTCAGGTGAAGAGAAATAGAGAGAGAGAGAGACAGGGAGAGAGGAGAATTCCACGCGTGGAAGATGCTTCTAGTACCACCTCCTCAGAAATGAGGTGATGAAACTGAAAGTCGAATGGCCGATTTATATATATAAATATAAACTTGGCTCCAACTTCTGAAAAACTTTAAGAGAGAATGTTGCAACTTAATTAGGTTCTGTGCTTTCTTTCATCTAACGGGAGCGCTTTATTATTTTATTTAAATTTTATTTTTTAAATATTATTTTTTTTTGCCCTCCAAACTCATCTTTAACAAACGTTTAAATGTTGCTAATGAAATTATTGATTAAACAAGATACAAATAAAATGAATAGCATTCATTCATCGCCAACTCCTCACTGTACTAATGAATAATAAAAAGCCTAAAAGACACTGTGGATACTTACTCAGAAGAAGGTAGGAGAATCCTACCTTCCTCTTCACTGTACTATTTCAACAGGGAATCTGTTTGACTTGGATCGCTCTCCTTCATCAGATTACGCAAAAAAAATCAAGAGTCGGTCGAAAATTACAAACCTTTAGATGAACTATACAATTAAAGAAATAGCATATACCTCAGCATAAGGAAAAAAAATAATTATCTAAAAACATAAGTTTTCAATATACAAACAGTCTACAACTTTTCAAGAAAATTTCTTAAAATAATACTATTTTCCAATAATACAACTTTCCAATGATAATAATGATAATACAATTTTCCAAGAAAAAATATATACGGTATGGGGAGAAAAGTCATTTTTATTTTCTTAAAATATGAGTATTGATATAAAATTTTGGGAGGTTAATAATATAATTAATAACAGACTTAATAATAACCTCCCAAAATTTCATATCAATACACGTATTCCAAGAAAATAAAAATTACTTATCTCCCTATACAAATAATTGAATAAGTTACCGTATTAGCCCGAATATAAGGCGACCACCCAATTCTGAATTTAAAAAATTTCATATGATATTTTATACGTGAATTACTGTTCTTTAAGCAATTTAATGAATGCGCTAAGTTTAAAAAATTAAAACTTCAAATGAAATTTATTAATTTATTAACAGCAGATAAAATACTGTATAACATTGTTTAGTATAATAAGGAGAAAATTGTATATACTTTAATCATCATCATTTTCAACTACTGCATCACTGCTGCTTTCATCATCGCTGTAATTACCACTCCTCTCCTCACAACGTTTAAGGCTGCGCGCATAATGCTAGGCTCGAATATTAGGCGACTGCTAATTTTTCGATTTGATTCTGTGAAAAAAATAGCGCCATATATTCGCGCCAATACGGTATAATTAGAGGAAATTTATTAATATCACTTGAAAATGCATCGACAATAGCAAACATGCTTCTGAAGTTTAGAAAATGTAAAAGTATAAGAAAACAAGCAGTAAGATACACTGCTCAAAACAATTAGGGGAACACATTTTCCAAAGTCTGCCAATCCGTCATCTAAATGATGTACTCCCAAAAGAAAAATGGAACAAAACACCCATACCTTTCATTAATAAAAATCAAATCACATTACATTCTTTACTTTTTTTACATCGAAAAAACAAAGAAAGGACCCCTACCCTAAAACAAAGTAACGACCCACCTCTTCTCAACAAAACCTTGTGATTTTGCTGAATAAAATAAAGATTATCACTTCACTGGTTATGTTTACACAAAGCGATATCTTACTGAACTGCAAGTTTCTGCTGCAGTTGCATGTGGCAAATAAGCTGTTAGCCCTGTCGTCAGCCGACTTCGGAAACTGTTCCAAGAAACAGGTCAATATTCCGGGAGACCTGAACAATGCCGTAAGAGTAAAACAACTCATCGGTAAGACCGTTATATCATCATTGCTACCGTCAGGACATGCAAATGACCTGAGGACAGCGACTGGAATGGATGTGTCTGACCAAACGGTCCGTAACAGACTTAGGAAGGCCAACCTGTGACCACGTCGATCAGCACGAGATGCACATTTGATTAATGTTTGCCCGCGGGTTGGCAACTTCGTCACTGGTTTTGTCTGACCCATTGTGATGGATGCACAAGTGTGCCCAGACGCTTAAACGAACGGTATAGCCCTGCAATGATGATAGAGCTCGATAGATTCGAATATGGTGCTGGAATCTATATTGACAACCGCACGGACCTCGTCATCATCCCTCAGAATCTTAACACTCAAAATTATATTGATGACATTCTGGAGTGTCATGTGATTGCTATATGGTATTGGTCTAGAATTTGTCTTAAAGCAGAATAATGCCAGACTTCACACTTCACGAACAACTATGGAATTCCTGAGGGAACGGCAAATCACGGTTATGGAATGGCCACCAATGAGTCCCGATCTAAACTCAATAAAGCATGTGTGGGAAATGCTTGCAGACATTTTTGCAAGTGTTCAGCGCCACCTCAGACTCTGCAGCAGCTCAGTGAGGACCTTATCGAAGAATGGGAGGGAATACCACAAGAAGACATCCGCAAGCTTATTCGGAGCATTCGAAGATGATGTCAAGCTGTAATCTATGCTGATGAAAATCATACGCATTTAAATTACTAATGTTTAAAAAACAATGAAAATTCCTTTCCAATATACAGGTTTTACACTTTGTTTAGGGGAGGGGTACTCTTTCTTTGGGAGTGAGAGGATAAGAGGCATTTCAGACAATGCAGTTGCATTTGGATTTTGTTAATAAATGGTGTAGCTATATTGTTTATTTATATGTCTTTTAGATGCCAGACTTTAGAAAATGTGTTCCCCTAATTGTTTTGAGCAGGATACATTGGTCTGAAAAAATAAAAAATACCTTAAGTATGGAATATGTGGTGTCAAGTTTTTTTTTTCCATTTCAATTATACCATGTAGCATATTTTACTTTATATGTTTTTCCTGGGTAGTAAGAGCTGTTTTCTAATTGCTTATGCCCTCTAAAATGGCTATTATTCTCCACAGAATATAGGAAAAAAATATACGCTACAAACTGTGGACAAATCGACCAGGAAAAGGACAAAAATAAATGAAATCAAAAATCGACATAGAAATTCTTTAAAGACACGGATGTACATTTCGGGGATTATCCTTCTTTAACGAATTTCTAAGTATAGTTTGAAATTTACAAAACATTTCAGATACTTTCAATGCTTAAGTAAATTTGCAATAACTCAAATAACTTTCTGGAATTTTCAAGAGCTGTCTAGTAATATAAATACAAGGACCCATCAATTCAGTTTACTAACAGCTACTTAAGTGGATACACATCTACGAGGCAAACATCCCACACGTAAGCTTTTTTCTGGGGCTACAAACACCAGGCAAACGCATTATGTTATGCCTGCAGTTAATTTATCAATTATGTTATGTCATTTGAAGGATGGTACAAAGGGGAAAAGAAAGCCAAGAAGTACGATATCCCAATAATTTGGCTGACAATTGATACTTCTCTATTGTGGACCCTTCAAGAATGAAATACCATGTACAGTTTGCAGCGGGGAACAAAATTTTTCCTATAAACATGGGTCCGGAAATGCATCCTTACAGAGATAATGCAACTTGTATGAGATAGGAATGACATTACAGTAGGTGTTCAAAATGCCGACCCTGAGCCTCAATGCAGGTGTTTAGTCTGCGGACGAGATTGTAGTGTTTGAAACGCCCGGCGATGTGGGTGATCACGGTCTGGAAAACGCTGTTGGTAAATCCTTTCCGCTTCAGTAGCATTACACTGTGCCTCGCCGTAGACGAGATGCATGTCAACTATCTCCGCATTAGTCAAGCGATCCATTGTATGACAATGGAGTTACATGTTTCGTTTCCTCTCTTTTAAAGGAGAGAACACGAACAATTTACTTGTTTAGATACTAATTTACATGGACCCTACCATTGCGGTCCGGGTAACGCACATCCATTCCTACCTCGTACAAGTTGCATTATCTCTCTAAGGATGCATTTCCGGACCCATGTTTATAGGAAAAATATTATTTCCCGCTACAAACAGTACATGGTATTTCATTCTTGAGCTACATTTCTGAATCACCCTGTACACAGGGTCTTTCAAATATACTTTTACAAACTTTTAGGGGGGGGATAGTAAGGGTGATTCTAAGCAAAGAAGTTCAAATGAACATGGGTCCGAATTTGAACGCTAACTGAGATATGAACAGAAATAAAAATGCCGCCACGAAGGTCAACATGCTAATAACTCAGGTTAGTACCAATGCTTCCTAGAAAGAAAGCCAAACAACTGAAACTTCATGCATTGTTATATCATCATATTTTGGTCGATATGATGTGTAACTTTTTTTCTAGGTGTACTAACAACACCTCCTAGAAACTTTTTTTCTAGGAGGTGTTGTTAGTACTCGCATGTGAGCATTGTTACGATTTTGAATGCGTAACTCGGAAATTACTCGTTGGAATACGATAAAATTTTAACGCGGTACACAGTTTTATGTACCCTATTATTCCTCCGAAATTCTTTATCCTGGGCGTTACAAAACCTGAGTTATTAACTTGTCAATCTTGGTGGCGGCATTTTTTATTTCTGTTCATATCTCAGTTAGCGTTCAAATTCGGACCCATGTTCAATAAACTTTTTTGCTTAGAATCACCCATACTATCTTCCCTAAAAGTTTGTAAAAATATTTTTGAAACACCCTGTATATCTATCGCCTCAGTGACATTATGGTCTCCGTCTTTAAATGAGAGCAGCAAGTAAGGACAATTTTTATCTAAATCTAATGTGGTAATTTTTTTATCAATTTTTTTTGTAGTTTTTTAAAAAAGAACATGTTAATTTTTCACCTGACTTAAGTGAACAAAAAGATGCAAATTCGTCCGTTTGCTCAAATTGAGATAGGTAAATTTCAAAATATCGCTAAGCTATTCGCAAAAGCAAAATTCACTTTTATCTCCAATTTTTATCCCCATTAAAAAATGATTTTCTCGAACGTAGGACTTAGAAAATGAAAGAATCCTATTTTCTTCATTTTTGATCGAATGAAATATCACATACCATATGCTGCCATTTGAAAAATGCTAACAGTTTCCATCAAAACAAAAAGAAATTGGAATGGAAACAACAACATAAAAAATCCTCCAGAGAGTAAATGTTGAGAAAAGAAAAGGATTAAAAAGAAGAGTTATGGATGTAATAACTCCGAAATTAATTCCTATCAAAAATCAAATGGAACCCAAACTGCTGTCCTTTAAATTACTCTGTTTAATCATTTTAATTTTTTTGTTTTTAATCAAATTCTGTTTTCATTATGTTCAAATAAATTTTAAGAAAACTGAATGAATTTGAGGAGATTAATAGCAATTTTTTATACTTTGAATCATAAACAATAGGAAATAGCACTATCCATGAACCGAAATTGTGTTACAGTATTATGGAGTAAGTCAGCGAACAAGTGATTGGATGCGAAGAAGTGAGGTGGGGTGGGAGGGGGCGAGATAGTGAGATTAGTCGGACTTAGGCAGTTGAACGTGAAACTTGTTGTTGGTTCGCCAATATGTCGTAACCCTTGTCAGAATAATGGATATTCCCGGCTCACCGAATCCCTCCTGGTTAAAGAAGGGAAAGGCCGGCTTGATTAAGTAAGACATTTTAAACAGACATTTCTAGAAGCATTAATCTTTTAGGATAGTCCCTTTCACATTGCCGTTTCAGTATGTCTGCTTACAATGCGAAAAATGTATGTTCTTTGCATACATAGCCAAGATATATCGCGAGAGTCGTTAGGAAAGTCGTACCCTTTTAAAATAATAAAGTAACCACTAAAGTCGTTAGGAAAACATTCTATTTGCGATAATTACTTAGATTCCTTTGTCATACGTCTCCGCCATCAGTCTACAAGAAACGTAGTGATTGTATCCTTCAGCTTTTCCTCACCCAGAAGACGTTTTCCCTCCCTCAAAACTCTAAATGTTTTCATAAAAACGTGGAAATCACTAGGGCCAAAGTCCGAGCTCTAGGGTGATAATCCCATTTGAATTTTTCGACAAGTGTTGTTCTGCATTGATGATTCATCCATATCATCGTCATAAGCTTCCTTGATTTGACAGACACAGACTCTGATATCGTCGTGTATTTTTTTGCGTTCAGAAACCGATCTGTAATAAACAAATTACTGAACTTCAATTGACTGAATTCATTCATTGCGTATGGTGCGATGGAAAACGGATACTAAATTCCGAACGATCCTCGTATTTCAAGATCATCTGCTGTCTGGTTTGCTCATCGAAGAACACTTCCTCCCCTTCTCTCCGACAAGAAACCATTTTCACTGAAATTGAATTAATCAATTGTCGTTTTTCTTAATTGAATTAATATTTTTGAGAAGCGTAGATATTACCCTGGATTCAAAGATTATCGTTCGCGCTCACGTTTGATGTTATTTTAATTCACTACATTGCCTCGTACTTTAAACTCAACAGATTATGTTTCAGAATTCTGCGTTTAATTAATTTTCATTCTCATTTAATTCTACCGATCAATATTATTTTCTGCTGGTTTTCTGAACCAAGTGAAATTCATAAAATACACTTAAATTGTAATTAAAGTTTTTGTATTTTGTTTTTTTTAATATATTTCTGTACACAATTGCGCACACACTGTGATTCAAAAGAGTTGCAAATATTTGTCATAGTAAGATGTTTGTCAAAAACAGTCAAGTGATCATCAGCAGCCATTTGTTGGCCTTAAAATGTACTAAATGTTTTCAAGTAGGCAATGCACAATTATGTATGCCATGCCGAAAAGGGTTAAGATACACTGCCGGCAAAAAAAAAAAAACACACACACACACACACAACAAAAACTGCAACACATGGAAGGAGTGGAGCAATTTTAATGAAATTGCAAAAGAGAATAGCGTGTGTGGCATACGTCATATGATTTAAATTTCAACACGATATGTGTATAGAATCCTAATACAGGGTGTCCCAAAATTCCCAATAAAACAATTTAATATACCGTATAACTTCTACGAGCATGAATGCAGGCCTCGACTCTTGCATGCATACGGTCGTACAGATGCCGGATATCTCCCTGGGATACATTCTTCCAAGCGTCCGGAACTTGTTGACGCAATTGTAAAGTGTTACCATGGTTGTACCGTCCCATCAGGTGCCAAACATGCTCAATTGGGCACAAGTCTGGAGATCGCGCTGGCCAAACAAGTCAAGGCACATGTTGGAAAGTTTGTAAGGTAGCATGGGCAGTGTGTGGGCGTGTGATATCCTGTTGCAAGAAAAGCAAAAGAGCGGGTTCAATAATCTCCTGGACTATTTTTCGCTGTTCAATGTTCCATTCACAAACACCAAGGATGAGCGCGAGTTGGATCAAACTGATGGCACCCCATACCATTACTCCAGATGTTGTGTGGCGTAGGCGAATCCACTGTTGAAGATGTCGCTCTCATGGTCTTCGTCGCATAAGTTGACGTCCATCACGGTTGTGCTGGCAGAATCTGTACTCATCACCGAAGACAACAGATCTCCATTCAGCTCGCTAAGTAAGCTCTTTCGCGACGCAACTGCAATCGCACAGAACGGTGTTTTTGCAGAAGTGGTAATCTAGCTAGAGGGGCACGTGACTGCAGTCCTACTGCAATAAACGGTTGCAAATGATCCGTCATGATACGATTGGTGCTACACTAGCTCGTATCTCTGCTGTGGATGCTGTGCGGGTGTTCAGTGTTTCCTTTACAGTCCGACGGTCTTGGCGTGGATCAGTAATCGTGGGCGTCCGGAACCAGGTCTACGCGTGTGAGTACCTTTTGTAGAACACTGCTGCCAACATCGAGCCACCACAGAAACACCCTTGGGGGGGGGGGGGGTTGGACACCCTTTACCAGGATCCCTGTGCATATATCGTGGTGAAATTTAAATGATATGTTGTATGCCACCCACACTGCTCTTGTGCAATTTCATTAAAATTGGCACACTCCTTCCATGTGCTGCATTTTTTTTGCCGGCAGCGTATAATTTTCATTTCTAGGGTCAGGTTTCCCAACTTGTATCCATTTCAGAACCAGATACGTATTTATTTCTCCCGACTCTTGCTTTTCTGTTGCTTGTCTGCAGAAAATCTGAATCATTCTCTGCTTAATGTTCATTTAGATCAAATTTAGACGATCCCATTTACTTGTTTCATTTCTCATAGTGGATATACGTATATGAAAATATATTTATTTTTATTTTTTATTTTTTACCCCTCTATAAGACCTAAAATCCATTCTGAAAGCTTTATTTCTTCTTTAGAACTCTTCTAGAAATATGTTTTCTCTTCAGCTCTTTGAATCTTCAATGGTATTTTATACTTGGGTAAGAATTCCTCAAGTGGGTCCCTCAAAAACAAACATATCGTGAAATTTAAAACTTTTATTATAATTTGATAGTACCTAATGAAGTATTAAAATTTCCAAAATATTTTTGAAAAATTTCCATTTGTTAAAAAGTTATAAACAAATACTTTTTTTTTTGGTACTTTTGTTTAAAAAAATCATCTCTCAAGCTATTTTTCTCAAATCTCTTTGAAATATTAAAGAGAACAAGCAAAGCGTATATATTTCAGAACAAAACATAAAAGAATGAGAAAAAAAATTTTTGGGGGTGAAAAAATGATTTTTTTAATGTGCTCAATCGATTTCAACAATTTTGAAAAAACACATTGAATCTGTATTTATTAACGATTTAGAATTTGAAAAAAATTTTAGTGATCTCTGTTTTTACGCGAATGCCATCAATTTTTGTCAAGCTATTCAATCGTATCACAAAATAGTTGCTTTACAGGGAAGCTCCTTATTGCTATAATTGTACCTATTGGCAGCAACATTAAAAAATATCATTTCTTTTATTAAAATTTTTTTTTTTTTTATTAAAAATTTATTTTTTTTACCCACAATTTTTTCTCTCATTCTTTTATGATTTGTTATGAAATATATACGCTTTATTTGTTATCTTTAAAATTTCAGAGAGATTTGAAAAAATTAGCTTGAGATATGATGTTTTAAACAAAAAGTACCAAAAAATGTATTTGTTTATAACTTTTTAACAAATGCAAATTTTTCAAAAATATTTTGGGAATTTTAATACTCCATTAGGTACTATCAAATTATAATAAAAGTTTTAAATTTCACGACATGTTTGTTTTTGAGCGGCCCACTTTACTACTTTGAAACACAAGGCTTTCTGCTAGACGTTAATTTTTTTAGCTTTTGCTTGTCGGCGACAATTTAAGATTACTACGAGTTATTGGGTTACTTATTAAGCTATAATAACGGGTATGGAAAAATATTATTGTAAAGGGTATGCCCGATTTCAGCAAGTTATGAAAATGCCATTAGTCAACGCTTCTGCCGCTGTGCTATCCATTGTATTTTAAGTAAAAATCCTGTCCCTTTAATGTTTTACATCATTAATTTTTTAGAAGACAAGCCAACGATGAAAAAACTTTTGAATGAATTTGCCTTATTCTTGTGGTTTTTAGTGTGCTGCATCCGGATCTGCTTTTAGATTTTTTCCATCACGTCACGTTTCCAAGTTATGTACATAGAGACTGCAATGTTAAAGTAATGCGTGTGAAGAGAAGCGGCTGCAGTGTTAAAATATCCATATTTTTTGATCCATATGGAAATTTATCAGGCCCCAAACGCTGAATAATTTAAAAAGTTACATTGAAAAACAAGACATCTTTGGGTGATAGGAATACACTGAGATCAGATACGGATTCAGCACAAAAAAAAAAAAAGAATCAGTTCTTAACGTTAAAAAAAGTTTCAAAAAGTTAATTTTTATTGGCCTGTGTAATTAGCCTGTTAAAGTAGAAAAGGATTCAATTGAAAATTTCAATTCCTTATCAAGCGGCCTACATTTAATTATAGCATCTGAAGAGAATTCGTTTATCATTCGTTTCTCATTCCTTCTCTCGTTCGTCACTTTCTCCAATCCCTCCCACATGGAATGCAAAATGTGTCAAGCCAAGATCTCACCGTAATGAAGAGATACTGCCTCTCATTCCCTTCTCTCCTTTTTTTTTTGTTTTTAAATTTAGACAGTCTCCATTCTGTCTTGGAGCTAGAACCTACTGGATTGCACTCGCCCATTTACATTTCCCTTTCCCCTCATCCAATTTGAGAGAATCCTTTCTCTCTACTTCTTTTCTTTAATGAAAATTATTAGGTCATTCTGTTACTATAAACCCCAATCCGTTTCCTCGGGAACCAATCAGCCCTGTATGTACCTGGCAAAGCGGAAGCGATCCGATGAATTGTGGGATGCCAGTAGGCGGGTGTATGGCGGCCTTCTTGTGACGTCACGCAGTGTGCCGTTGACTCCGGACTATTATTAACCCGCCGGCTTTCATCATGGCACTCAGCTGACGGTGTCATGCAATTGCTATTTTCTTCTGATCTTCTGCGAATGAGAACATAATTGTCACCTTAATTTATTGCGTTCGAATTTAAAAATAAAAGTTCCACTTCTACTCTTCAAAAAACGTAAAATTATGAAAGTAACGGAGGGAAGGGGAAGAGGATAAGCTAACGGATTAAAATTAATATTATATTAAGCACAGAAAAAATATGGAAACTATCTTAATATTAACTAGAATAAGTACCACTTCTGACGCATTCTATAAAGAAATCAAAAGAAATATTATCTTATACCTTACAGAAATTTACTACGATTTAAAAACTTTTGATAATCTGCATTCCTTAAACGGCTACAGACTTGGTTTCTGCATTGATTAGCAATTCAAATTTTAATACAAAAGCCGAATTATACAAAAAAACCTCTTGTCCATAAAAAGTGTTTATTGGAATGGAGTGTCACACAGGGGCATAGATTCACAGTGTGGTTGAAATGTGCATTCGATTAAAATAAACACTTTTTATGGACAAGAAGATTTTTTTTCCTTCTTCATTTTAATTGTTCATATCCACAGTTGGTTTGGTTCTTCACAAAAGCCGAAGTTTCTAATATCGAATAGGACGTAATCCAATCAGAATGACACTTTCTTTTCCTGAAGACTTTATGTAAAAATTAATTATAGAGTGGTATAAAGACAGAGGAAAAAATAGTCTTTCTCTGATTTAAAAGTCCAATATTAAATAAATAGATAGAAATATGAAAGTCGTGAACACAATACATAGGCCGAGTCTTTTTTCCTGAGGAAGCCTATGGTACCATTGTGAATATTTGATACAACAAGAGATTATTGAACTTTTCTTTCTTACTTGAGCCCACAATTTCAGAAAATACAGCTGCCTCCAAAATTATTCACATCCTAACCAAATTAACGGAAAAACGAATATTTGTTTAAGAAAACCTGTATGTTTTTAACTTATCGATACAATAATCAAAACAGTTAAAAAATAAATGCATTTCATGCTCAGTTATTTTATTATGACAATTATAAATAAAAGAATTATATCTTTTGATTAAACACTTGAAATCAATATTACTCACAAATTTCTTATAATTGGCAATTAATATTTGGTTGGACCATCCGTCGCTCGTAAACATTTAGGATAATTTTGAATTAGGTTTGCGCGTGTTTCTGATGAAAGATCTTCCCATATTTCTTAGGAGATGGTTTATACAGGGTGTAAATTATCTCCTTCAAAAAAACTACACTACATTGTAGACGAAATTCAGGCGATTAAAGTGAAATAAGACACTTGAGGTCGCAAATCGCAAGCAGCGCCGTAAATTGAACCTCAAACTAAGTTGAATGGCGTGGCGCTGCGTAGCATGAGCCAAATTTGGGCCTAGCTTTTTTGCAGAGGGTCTCAAATGTTTCTTAAAATGTCCTGGTACTTTTGTAATTCCATAATGACTCAATTCCTTCTATTCTCCAGGTCCCATAGCAGCAAAACACCCCCATAAAAGAATGGAGCCGGAGCAACCACCATGCTTCAAAGTTGGGACGGTGTTTTTTTTTTTGAGCTTCATTCCTCTTAGAAATATGACCAAGAACTTAACTTTTGGTTTCATCAGAACACAATACATGCTTTCAATAGTCGGCTGGCTCATTAAGGTGTCTCTTTGCAAATTCTAATCGCTTCCGCTTGTGAGCTGGCTTTAGTAGAGGAGTCTTGCGAGGAACACACCCTTTACGCCCATGGTTTGCAGAACACGAAGTAGTCTTAGAGACAGAGGTTCCTGTTGCAGCTAATAGGTGCAGATGGCCGCTATTGATAGCCATCCAGTTGTTTGTATAATTTCTCAGTAGATTTCGAATGGTCTTTTCACTCGAGTTCGATATAGGGTTTTCTTCCTCGTCCAGACCGATTAAGAATAATTTCAGTAGACTTAAACTACCGAATTATACAACGCACTTTAAAACTGGTTCTTTAAGTTTATGAAAATGATTTTATAAGCAATTCCCTGCTTGTGGCATTAAATCATTGTCTTTTATAGATCAGTTGACAATTATTTTTGTTTTACTCATTATTAATTGACAATGAACACCAGGATGACACTATTTCACGAAGTGTTTTCAAACATTTTACAAAAATTTCAGATATTATTTGCATTTCTACTCCGAGAATCATTGCAAATGCCAATCACAATGTGTTATGTGATTTACAAAACATTTCTTGCTTGAGCGTGACATCTTTGCAAAGGATGTGAATAATTTTGTTTTTCAGTGTTTAACCAAAGACTATAATTCTTTTAACTAGAAGAGGTACCCGGCGTTGCCCGGGATAATTACACTTGCACAAACTTTTCCTTTCATTGTTTGGTCATGAGATATATATTGTTGATCCCTGCCTTGTGTTGGTGCATTGCGTGTTGATACCATTGTTGATAAGTATTGTTGCACAAACTTTGCCTTGCATTGTTGGTCATGAGATATTTCTCATTAATATGCCCTGCCATAACCATGAATATCGATTTTTTATCGATAATTATTATTTTTCCGAAATCTGAAGTAGACAGTGACCTTCCTCATGCTTTGAAGGTTAAGTATACAAAATTTCATCAAGATCGGAATAAAACTGTTATACAAACATTCACTTTTCTGTTAACTTGGTTAGGGTGTAGATAATTTTAGAGGATAAGCTGGCGCTCTACGTTGTACCTCAACTGCAAGAGTCTCAGCCATGGATAGTTTTCCAAGAAGATGGTGCACTACACGCTGGGGCAATTGTTGAATGCCACTTTTAAATCATATGAATTGGGAGGATGGTAGGGTGGACCAACGTCGTGGGCATCTTATTGATAGGACATTACATCGACTGACTTATATTTATTGCGGATATGCTGAAGATAAAGGTGTTCACTTTATCAGTTCCTGATATTGAAACATTGAAGGCAAGAAAGGTACAGGAGTTGGAGAAAAATAAGGAAACGTTATCATCATTTGCAAGTGTGAAATTGACAACGTTTCAATTTGAATGTAGAGGTGCTGTACGAGGAGATATCAGGAAGTAACGCCACTTATTTTTTTCAAAGAAAATTACAAAACATACAGGTAAACAATTAAGGGCAGCTGAAAGTAAACGTCTTTATCTACTTTTCCGCATACGCACCTTGATGATTTAAGCATTTATCTCAACGCTGCACCAGTTTCAGACTACCTAGCTCACATAACTCCGTCGGCTGTGAATACAGACAATGGCGCACGTCAGCTTTGAGTTTCTCGTCAGTCTCAAACCTCTGACCACCTAGAAATCTCTTCTTGGGACCATAGAGGTGGTAGTCCGAAGGCGTTAAGTCTGGACTGTAGGTTGGATGGTCCGGAACTTCCCAACCGAAACGGACCAGTTTTGCTTTAACGACGTTGGCCATATGAAGGCGTGCGTTGTCATGAAGAAGTTGAACATCGTTTCCTCTTTCTAGTCGCTTATCTCGAATAGCACGCCGCAGTTTAGTCAACATTTCAAAATAGGTAGCGGCGTTGACTGTTGGCACACGAGGCAGGAATTCTGCGAGTCGGATACCCTGCATAACCCAAAAACTGTAAGCATAATCTTTCGAAATGAAGGAGAAACTTTCAATTTTTTGCGAACGGAGAATTTGGATGTTTCCACATTATGCTTGCTCAGGTGTGAAGTGCAAGACCCAGGACTCATATTCTGTTATAATGCCATTCAGAAACCTATATTCTTCCTAGTTGTATCGCTACATATGTTGCAGAGTGCACGCCATTTTGTTGCCGGTCTGTTCTGGTGTCAGATATTTTGGAATCCAACGCGAACAGAATTTGCGGTATTCATTCTTCTCATGCATCATATCCCATGCAGATCCATAGGATATGCAAAACGTTTCATTCATTTCTTTCAAGGAAATACGACGGTTTGTTAATGTCCTCGATAATGGCTGGTTTTGCTGCCCAGAACGCTGTTTATCGGCAAGGGCAAATCTTCCTTCCTGAAATATTTGCACACACTGGAATAGTGCAGACAGTCGGCACCGTACACTTCTACCATTTCCCCATGAATTTCAGCAGGTTTCTTACTTTTTGCGAAAAGAGACCTTATAACAGCTCGCTGTTCTTCCATTGTAGACGATGTGATAGCGGCGGCCATTTGTAAAATGACGGGTAGCACATAGAGCGCATGCGCATGAACAATTCTTGTTATGCAATGTCTGTAACCAGCCTTCTTTTTGACTATGATTACTTTTACACAATGCCTATATTTCCTGCATTAAAAAATAAATGGCGTTACTTTCTGGTATCCCTTCGTAACATTCTTTTCCTTCCGCTTTTTGATTAGACACTTAGTGTCAGATCGCTTCTCGGAGACGAGACGGAGTCGAGCCAAGAGAAGCGATCAGACGAAGCCGAACGCACAGGTACAGCATCATCGAGCGGGGTTAGTAGAAGGGTGGGTGGCAAAATGGAGAAATACCTTCCCCCCTTCTAGGCAATTTTTTAACCGGTCCCGAAGGTTCGAGAGGCAGGGGGGACGAAGCTCATTGGCTGCTAGTTTTAATATGCAAAGCGGGCTATATAAAAAACCAAATAAAAGAGGCAGCCAAAGCAACAATCGAGGCAGATTGAGAGTTTCCCGTGGTGAACAGACCTCTAGGACGGACGTTGTAGTGAATAGTGTTAGTGTGTGACTTTAATTCTTGGACTTGAAAATTATTCACGCCGCAACCAACCAACCAACGCGTGCGTGAGTGACTCCGTGACTTCGAGTGACCCTCCCCCCTGCGACCCCCCCCCCCCGAACTTTTCTACTCTCACCATGGAGAACATGGTACTTATGGTTGCCGACGGTCCAATCGCCGCGGCATGTTTATGAAAGAGCTTTATGCTAAAACGAGCATCCCGCCCGTGTTACCGTCTGGTGATCCTGCGGTTTCTGTTGTACAGAAACTTTCTCCGAACGAATGGAGAATGCTCTGTCGACAGCGAAACATTGCAGACCGCGTCGTGTTTGAGGTCTATGCTGAGCCCGGATATCTGCCCATCTTTATCCGGGGCGCCTCGCCGCTGATGGAAGAAGATTACCTGAAGCGTTACATGTGCGACTATCGACAGGTGAAGAAAGTCGCCTATCCAACTCATCCGGATTCTCCCCTGCAGAGGACTGGTGACATCATAGTCGACATGAACCTTCAGAGGGACATTCCAGAGAACCTTGTAATGCATGGCAACAAAGTTCGCGTGTCTTACAAGGGTCAAAGGCAGTGCTGCTGGTACTGCAAGAAAACATCTCACGTCAGAAAAGACTGCCCTCTTCTTAAGAAATGCGATGCATGCAACCGCATCGTGAGCAAATTTCATCAGTGCCCGGAGAGGGTGTTTGCAGCGCCAGCAGATCTTCCAGCTTCGCCTAAAGGAATGTCGTCCCAGCAGCAATCTCTGATGTCATCACCGGCCAAGTCTCCAGTGACAACCAGAGCTTCGTCGCCGTCATCCCCATCGCGGAAGAGCCAAGCTACAACGGCTCTTTCGACTCTTCCAGAGGTGCAGAAGGAGATGATGCCCCCACCACCTCGACCATCTTCGTCTCTAGCAGCATCTTCGGAGCCCAGGAGGGAGCAGCCATCGTCACCTCCTTCCAAGCTCCCAGAGATTACACCGCTTCCTCAGTCATCTCTGGATGTGTCGATGGGTGAATACGAAGATTCTGGAGATGACGACGTAGATGCTTCAGTAGGAGCAGAATCCGCCTTTTCAGTGGAGGATTTTCCAGCTCTTCCTCCACCAGCGCAGTCAACAACATCACAGCCTGCGCGGACTATTAATATTAATACGTCGTCACCTTCCAGGATGACATCTTCTGCTGGGACCTCGCTTCCATCAGCGCAGAAACAGCAGGATCATCTTGCGCGGACGAGGAGTCCCCGCAAGAAAAAATCCAGACGGGATCGTGGCAGCAGGGACTAGAGAAGAGCCACTTCTTCCTTCGAGAGAGATAGCCGCGCGAGCCACCAGCGATCTCACTCCCACTTCTTCCTCATCAGGTCGTCTGCGATCTCCGATGAGGAGAACGACGGAGACTCCTGTAACATCTGGCAAGCCCAAGTCTCAACCGGATACAGGTCAGCAGATGCGCCATTAAACATCCTCAATGAAGATCATCTCCCTGAACGTGCGTTCTCTTGGTTCCTCTTTTAAGCAACCGGTGTTGTCATCGTTCATTGCCCTGTACAGGCCGGACATTTTGTTACTGCAAGAAGTGAAACTTGCCACCTCACAACAGTGCTACGATCTTCCGGGCCTTCGCAGTCAATACACTAATGGACAGTTTTTCATAAACTCTTCTTCTCCAAATGGGAAAGGGGTGGCCACTATCATCTTCAACCCCTCCATTCTGGTTTCGAACTTTGTGTATGACTGCGAGTGCAGGGTAATCTCTTTGGACATTTCAACATCTGGTGTCAATTTCCGATTGCTTAATGTATATGCACTGTGTAGATCAGCAGAGAAACCAACATTTTTTAGTGGCTTGAACTATTTTTTGTGTTCGTCTTTGCCTGTGGTGATTGCTGGTGATTTGAACTGCATCCAGACGACAACAACATCTTTTCGTCTGGTCATGTGTATCGTTTGTGCCAGCAGAATGCATTGTTCGACTTATGGATACACCATCCACAAAGTAGTCAGCCTGGGTCTACTTTCCATCAAGGGCCCAGTATTTCATCAAGATTAGACCTTTTTCTCGTTGACAATGCATTTGCCGGCTCGCCGGGTAAAATGGAAGTAATTCCATGTTCATTCTCAGACCACAGTGCCATCATGTGGTAATGGAATCCTCCATTTCTAGCATCATCTTCAGGCTCTGCAGTCCATCGCAATTGGTTTCTGAATGTTTCTCTGCTCGACGAAGAGGAATACAAGGGAATGTTCGCTCAGTTCGTTGAAAAACATCTTCATAATGTGCCTCCTACGCTTGCTTCGTGGTTAGAACTGAAAACCAAAATCAAACGGTTCTTTCGGAAGATTGGGTTAGATGCTGCTCGTCGTCGACGTCGTCATCTCCTCATGTTACAAGAGATCCTTCGGCTCCAAGTATTCACCCCGAAGGAGGAGTTCGAGATGGAGATACGTCAGGTGAAGAGCGAGATCAACGCTCTAATGATCCGGAAGGCGGCCGGCGCAGCGCTCAGAGCCAAACTTTCCTGGGCGACTGACGTCAGGAATTTATCATATGCAGCATTCGCCGAGGAGAGACGACGTGCCAACAAAAAACGGTGTCATCGTTTGGTGATGGAAAATGGGGAAGTGAATTCTGACCACGACATCTTGTCAGCTTTTCACGCCCATTTTTCATCCTTTTTCAATAACCCAATCATTCCGTCAAACGACATGAAGCAGTGGATTGAGGCGCTAAGACCTTTTTCTGAGGATGCTGACCTGTCTATCTCTCGTCCCTTTTCCGAAGACGAAGTCAAGAAGTTCCTGTCAGCGGACGGCCGTCATCAGTCCAGCCCGGGTATGGATGGCATACCATACTCTTTCTACAACGCGACATGGAATCTTCTTGGGCCTTTCCTGGTGCAAGTGTTTAATTCGATTATTGAAGACCCGTCTTCCATCACATCGGACTTCACCGTGGGGAAAATCATCCTACTCCCCAAAGTGCCGAATCCAGAGTTCGTTACCCAGTGGAGGCCTTCTCAACACCGACTACAAGGTCTTCACTGGTGTATTTCAACAAAGACTGAAAGTTTTCGCCGAAGATTTCATCAATCCCGGACAATCCTGCTCTATTCCATCACGCAGGATGTCCGATAATCTAATTACGATTCGGTGTGTGATGGAAGAAGCGTGTGCTCGTCAGCAAACTCTTGCCGTTTTAAGCCTTGACCAGGAAAAGGCTTTCGACAAAGTGAACCATGAGTTTCTCTTTGAAGTGTTTCGTCACCTTCGTCTTCGGACTTTTGCCACGATTATTTCCGCACTGTATGTTTCGGCCGCATCATGTGTGACGATTAATGGTTCCGTATCTGCCTCCTTTAATTTGTGTAAAGGTTTTCAGGCAGGGGTGCCCTCTTTCCCCCCCTGCTTTACATCTTTTATTTGGAACCATTATTGCAATATTTAAATCGCCACCAAGATGTTCGAGGATACGATCTGCCAGCTGCATCCACAAACAGCAGGACTTTAGCTTATGCAGATAACGTAGTGCTCTTTGCGTCCGACTCGTACTCCTTGAGCATAATTTAAAGAAACCTTTGACCGCTTTAGTACTTCGACGGGGAGTTCCATCAACCTCGTCAAGTCTATAGGTATTGCTATTGGGAACTGGACTGCGGTCTATCTTAAAACCTTCCCAGTAACATGGTGCGAACGAATTACAGTGTTAGGGTATGTCTTTTCCTTCCAACCAACCATGGACTCAACAAGTGGTTGAGTAGTGCATTTCTCGCCTTCATAAAAGCCTCCGTTTTCCAACATCGATGTTTGTTAAGGCGAGATTTATCAAAACTCGTGTGCTTCCAGTTTTAACATCCAAGTGCCTATTCACCTTGCCTTCGTATAATCTCCTCATGAGACTCCGAGGGGCAATTGTAAACTGTGTTTGGGGGACGACTGCTCAGCAACGTCATCCATTAAGAGCAGCGTTCCTTTTTATTCCCTTCGGTTTACCCGATATTAAGCGATGCCTCATTGCAGCCAGATTGGCTGCCCTTATTCGGGTATTCCTTAGCCCTCCCCCTTTATGGGTGAACTTCTTCTTACACCTTAGAGTTTTCTTCAAGGTGAATAAGCTTCCGTTACCTCCCTTGTTGCCAGTAGTTATGTATCAATTCCAACCGGAGATCTACAAATCATTTAACATTGACTTAGTGACCTTTTTACCAATGCTACGCCGTATTGACCCACAAGAATGGGGAATTCTTCGACTCTCATGGTTTCTTCAGCAGACCGACTCTGGGGATTCGACTGACATCGTTCGTCTACTTCCCGATCGCCCGTGGGCAGCAGTCATGAAACTCTTAAAATCCTTTGCCTTTGAAAAAACTCTGTTTAACTATCAATGGCGGCTGCTGCATCACGGGTTCCATTCTCTCCAACGTCTTCACCAGTGGAAAGTGGTCGTGTCTGCTGGATGCTCCGTGTGCGGCGTAGTTGAGACAGTCAGCCATATTTTTTATGAGTGCCCGTTTGCGAAGTCGATCTGGGATCGTTTGAGGCACCACCATGGATTAGCACACTTTTCATACCAGTTCGTGCGCTGCCTTTTAAATGACTCCACCGGCGAGGTAATTAAACCGGACCTAGCAATTGCGATCGCTTACATCAACAAGGAACTTTGGCTGGCCCGATGGCATCGATCGCAAGGATACCCTCCCACTCTGGCAGTTGTGTGGAGGAGAGTGGCCGTTCAGCTTCGTTCCTTTTTACTTCTTGAATGGTCACGGCTAGGTCCGCATGCGTTTAAAAAGCGCTTCACTACATCTAAGTGCTTATGTAAGGTCATTGGAGGAGACCAGTCTTTCCAATTAACATTCCCGTTGGCCTTTTAATTCCTCGCCAGTCGCAAACGGGCCTCATTTTTGAGGCGTTTATATAAGTCGCGCAGCCCAATATGGGCTGCCAGTTACTTAAGGCATGCGCGCCTGGGCGCCTAGACATAGTAAATTCAAGATCCTTTGATTAGGCGTCCGCTGAGGCAACACCATCTGCCTCAGCTCCAACAGCCCAGGACGGAACGGATGCAAGGCTCACGATGGAAAGGAAGGCCTCATGATAGACGGACAGGACGCCCAACAAGAGGTACGAACGCCCAGTACGAACTTATGTCCAAGGAGTCATGTAAGCCGCCTTCTTTACTAAATAGCGTGAAGCATAAGTGTTCCAAGGCTTATCGAACTAGAAGTCCGCGTCGGATGGTACGGAGTTCGACGACGCCCGCCTCAAGGAAGGAGCCGCATTAAGCCGAGAAAGTTCCGACAGAGCGAACTCGGGGCCCTTCACTACTGCCGAGGTTTCAGCAGAGGAATCCCCGTGCTCGTAAGCCGAGGCGACCCAGAAAGCATCCGAGGAACTCTAGGCCCAGCGAATCGGCCAAGGATTTTATGAGCATACGAACTGATTATCAGGCAAGTGATAGCCCTAAGCAATCTGATCAAACTGTATATGACTTTACTGTGTACGATTCCCCACACGATAGTGACCTTCTCGATACCAAGACTGACCTGGACGGACAGCGCGGTGAAAGGCATGGACGTAAGGATATAGAGGACGATAACCAAGGTTTATCCACCACGCCGCAGGCCCCGCCAGACCGGAAGGAATCGAGTGATCGGGAGGCAGCGGAGACCTCCATTCAAACACCGTCAGGGAAAACCACCGAGAGTGAGCAGCATAGCGACGAGGAAGCCCCACTCTCGTTGGCTTCCAGTGCAACCTATTCCAGGCCAGACCGGGAAGGATTAGGACTGACCTCTGACCTCAGCTACGCAAGCCGCGACCGCGCTGAGTATTCACGCCGCGTGCCGCGCTTGGCTTCTTCGGTCTTTCGGTCCTGTAAGTTCCCATTAGTAAGTAAGCTAAACTTTAAAGTGCTTCATAAAACTCTTGCCATAAGATTAACGGAATTTATTAAGTTCCCCGTGCCGAGTAGGCGAGAAGCAAGTTTAGTATTAATAGACATTGGCACGATTATTCAGATTAGTAATCTTATTCTCTTATTGATTATTTCAGTCCCGCCGTTTGAGCTCCCAAACCAGATTGGGTCGACGTGCTCGAGATTAGCGACGTCAGAATACCATTACCAGATCACTTACCTCATACCCAGCTTCAGCGGCTCGTCCCAGCCAGGTTCGACTACGAGTTGGCATCACTCAGGGCAACGACCCCCAGCCAATTATACCAGTGGCCCAGGACAGGCCTGAAGCCTACCTATGTCAGCCTATTAAGGCTATAAGTTATCAAATGATTTTTAAATGTAACTCATTCAATTTTCAATGAATTTATTAAATTTATTGGATCGTAAACCGTCTCACAATCCTTTTCCTCCTCTGACACTGATTAATGCTAGCCTCTGGGGAGATAGGTCTCTGCTTATTTACAAAAGCCTATCTTAGCATTGAAAGATCGTGACACTTAGCTATAAGGTGGGAACCCTCAATGACTTTATTCACAGCGTGCGCTGCTAGTAATGCTGTGTCATATCACATCTTAGTAAGCTTCAAAAAGGGCAAATTGTTGATGCCGCTTAGCTGGTGCTTGTGTGGCTGAGGTTGCCAATTTATTTATGGTGTCAGGAGGTACAATATCAAAGTTTATGGACGCCCTTATATTAATATGGACGGTATATACAGTTTCCGGAAAACGTCGTGTGATAAGCATAAGCATTGACGACCTTATCAACTGAATGAAAGAGACAAAAGGGCAGTGAGAAGGATTGCGACCCAGCATAAGAACCAACTGCTGCAAAAGTTATTGCAGAGCCAAATCTCGGTCTTCCAAACCCGTGTCCACAAAATTGATAGAAAACTTAGAAGGAAAAAATACCACAGAAGAGCTGCAATTGCCAATCCACTAGCGACCGATATTAATGCTGGGAAGAGCAGAGAATGGCGTAGCACACATAAATTGTGGGCTATCGATCAATGAAAAAAGTAATATGGTCCGATGAATCCAGCGTCACACAGATCCCAACCATTGGATGCATTTGCATGTGGCGAATACTGTTCCAAGCTTACGACCAGATAACGTATGGTGAAGGCACATTCATAGTTTGAGCAGTCATATCTTGGTCCTGGATAACGCAGAAGGCCAAAATGATCAATTCAGGCCATCTTGGAGGCCAAAGGCGGTCCAATACAAAATTAAGTGAAGATTTCGTTCTTTTAACAAATGTTTCCACATTTTTGTCCACATGTTGAAGACGTATTGGAGAACAATGGCGAGAAGTCGAGTATCGCTTAGACATTCTCCAAAAAAAAACCAGAGCAACTGTTTTCGTGTACGAATACAGAGGTTGAGACATTTAACAATGAACGATTTTGACCTTCGTGCACGATTCCTCGAGACTACATCACGCGTGAGGATTGGACGCGCCTTAAAGCACGTGCACTCTAATTTAGCTCTACTTAGTTAACTGACAAAATTAAGCCTAAAGTGGTGGCAAAATAAAACACGTTTTGGACATAAATATGAGCCCTTTCCGACACAGGTTGCAGTTATCTATATACGAGTGAGTGAGTGATCAACGCACAGCCCAAACCATAAGTCCTAGAAACTTGAAATTTTGTACAGAGGTTCTTTACAAATTGTAAGTGAGCACTAAGAAGGGGTTTTTCGAAATTCAACCCCTAAGAGGGGGGGAGGGGGGTTGAAAGTTTAACACATTAACTGGCGTTGCACTGTATACTTAACACATTAACTGGTGTGGCACAACATAATTAACCATATTAACCTCTTTTAGAGAGGGGGGTAACGAATTATTAACAACGAGCATAAATATGATTATGCAATGACAGGGCATAGATAAGGCAATGTTTATCGAGGAGGCTAAGGAATCACACGGGTCTCCCTTGAGCTCCCTAAAAACGTCTAGACGACTGGCGAAAATTTGTGTGTTTGGCAAAAAAAGAGAAAGAACGAGTATTGATCAGTGAAATTTGCAACAGAAAGATAAAAAACTATCCGGGCATTGGAAACATCTGAACACAGAGCAGGAGGGTATAAGAGCTTCTACGTCAAGGGCAAGGGAAATTTTAAAAGATAGGTCTAAAGTATCCAGTAATGCTCCCCGGGGGTGAAGATGGATAACATTTTAATCTGAGACAGAACAACAAGAGGGTAAGTAAAGTCCCGAGCAAAATGTGCAATATAAGTAGGTTCATTAAGAATGATGGTTCCATCCCACCTCTGAGAATTATAAAACAAAATTGAATTTGTAACAATACGTAGAATTCTTAGAAGTTAACAATTTCTTGGAAATATTTAATAATGATCAGTAACTGGAGATACTGGAGAGTTAGCAGACTATTGAGAAAAAGTGAAAGATGACAGAGGACGCAGTCCCTTCGTTCGAGCTACAGTTGACGACATAACCGATAACAAAACATACATGAACTCAACTCTTCAAACCAACAACCATACGGTGTTATGTCCTATAAAAATCTTTCGAAGGATTATAACAATAATTCATATCTATCGAAATGCCAGCGAAGAAATGAATGAGTATTGGGCAGAGATGGACAAAAAGTTATCCGGGCATCGGAAACACCTGAACAACTACTTCGTCTATAGACGGAAATTGTAGAATTATTGAAAACAAATTTATTATTTAACTTCATGAGGTTGTTCTGTTTAATCTACAACTGTAATTATCTCGGGCAACGCCGGGTGCCTCTGCTAGTGCCTTAATAAATGGAAAGTGTAAAGACCAATATCATAAATAAAGGTACCATAGTACTGTTATTCAGAGGAACAAATAGCTTCTACCTTAGGACAAGGGTCGTAGTGAAAACGAACTAGAAACAGAATCCAGCTTATTCTTAACACAGTCAACTGGAATAGAGTTCGAGCTATGGCGTCCTTGGAAGCCATCTACACGTGCCACATTACCAAGAAGCTGAAAATGTCTCAGAGAGGTGTCGGACGCATCTTTCGAGAAAACCTAGAACTGCATTTGTAGGCATATTTGTAGGCGTTTGTAGGCATCGTCTGACAGAACGGCACATCCGCGAATGCTTCACCAACGCTGGAATATTTACGAACGGTACCTTTCCGCGAACTATTCAGTAAAACAGACCAAAAGACGGGTTATATTAATCAATCAATGCAAGGAGAACTTTTCAAAGGGTTCATTGTTGAAGCTGCATATTGTGCTCATGGTAAGCTCTGGTGCACAAGATAGCTACTAATGGTAAAGCCAACTCGGCCTACTTCTACCCAATTTACCATCAAGAAATGCCCCTTCTACGGTACAGACGCTCATTGAGTACATATCCACATGGATAAGGCGTCCAGCCACGCCATGTTTTACACTGATCTACTATGCAGTAAAAGAAATATGAACCGGAATCAAGGTGATTCCATTTTCATCCATCCGGATTAAGTCCCTAGATACCTCATCCTTAGACTTCCGTGGCTTTGGACTCCTTAAAAGAGCTTGGAAACCGTCATCCTAGACGCTGAGAGGCGTTGTATGACAAATGTGCAAAGATGTGTGGAGCAATATCCCTCTTGCAATGCTTCGCAGAAGTTTTTTTACAATGGAAATTGCGATATGAGGCCATTATCACACAACAGATGGTGGAGGGAACGGTATCTCGAAGAGAAGATGAATTTCAAAATTGTTCAATTTTAACTGCCTCAACCCTCTGTAGAGTTAAAAAAATTTCGAGTTAATATAAAGTTTGTAGAAAATCACATATCGATAAATAGCATAGTTTTTGCGCAATAAATGTTTGAAAGTGGGGAAGACTTTATTCTTGCCCTTTATTATAAAGTAATTGTAATAAAATTCCCACGGACATTGGTAGAATATTTGAAGGCTACAATATGTGGAAGTGCCTAATGTAATCATTGTAATATTTTTTATATTTCATTAGATAAGTATAAAAAATAATAACACAAGAATACGGCAAGGCAAATATATTAGCCAATGCCATTGAGAATTTTCCAAGAGTCAGTAAACGGGGAATTTATTGCGGGCATTTTTAATAAATTACTTAAGCGTTAACTGTGGGTCGCTATTCCCTTGACATCCCAATAAATTTCAGATTATTTGTATTTCAGATCTCAAACTGCATGTAAAATTGGCAGTTAAGGAAGATAAAAGCATATTTTACTTTCTATGTTAATGACACCACATCACCTTAACCTTGAGTGACACTTCTATTAGTTTTGTTTACTTAATGCAGTATTGATGACTGTAATCATTAATTCTGATGGCATAATAAGTAAGTGTTATAAATAGAAACCCATAAAGAATTAGAAACATCACTATTTTGTAGAGGATAAAGCAAGAACAAAACACGGATAAATGTTTTCCTATTAAAACCGCAGTTTCCCGAAATCAAATATTGATCCTTGATGTATGCCTGTCTTAAACAGGTAAATTTAAAGCTACATTCAATAAACCCATTTCCTAGTCATATCAGCAATTTTCAAATTAACACAATCAATCGAGTACCAGTTTATGATTAGAGTTAAAGAACCCATCGATGCGCAAAGATAAGCAAACGAATGGTTCAAGGCGCAGAAGTTTTTATTAAATTTTTCCCAGCTTACACATAAAAGATACTTTGGTGTACAGTTGCTTGTGGAAAAGGCTAACAATTGGTCCATCTTTGTTTCATTTTATTTTGTATTTTCCTTTTATTTGGATGTTTTTGAAAAAAAGGGTTGGACCGTCGATTGTTTTAAAAGAAATACATGGACCCAATTTATTGTAAGTATTGCTTAATTGACCTCCGCTTGCGGATCTTTGATTTTTATAACGGGAATAAACCATTTTAAATAATAACACATTGAACTGAATTTGCTGTGAACCGTTTACAACATAGCTTTTGCTCACCGATGAGTTAATGTTCTGAAAGAAGAACTTTAAAGGAAAAATTCCTGATGGGGCTTACTCAACAACAAAAAAATTCAGATAAATGAATGAGTATCCAGGATTTTCAGACTGAAGAATAATGGTATACAAACAAATAATATCACTGGCATAAGATAAGCTAACAAAAAACAATTATAAATTTAGACACAAATTTAAGATTTACATTTGAAAAGCTCTTTTCCAAACATTGCTGAGGCGCAGGTTTTTGTTTTATGCGCCTGTACTCTCGTTAGTGTGTACAATTTTTTTAATTTTTATATATTAAATTATTATTTATTTTTTAAATAATACTTGTGGTCAACTAACAAGTTAAAAGTCAAAACAAATAAAAATCAGTAAAAAATGATTTAATATTGATACTTTTATATGAAACAGTTTTTATTGATTCCTGGTAAATTTAAATATTATGACTTATGTCGTTTTTGAAATGAATGAGTCAATTAGTTTAAATTGATAAAATGAGCTTTGGGAATAAAAACTACTTGTAAATTTAACATGTACTAGCTGATATGCCCAGCGTTGCTCGGGCTGTTGTTTGATGAAGTTTTGCAATATCTGAATTTGAATATACAGTAGGTTGCCAAATTATTAGGGATAGTTGCAAATTAGCAAAAACTGAAATATATTCGTAAGAAATAAAATTGGACCCTGAAAACAGTTCACGTTTACGATAGAGTCTATTCTTTGTTAAACCAAATAATAATAATAATAATAATAATCTACGCCTCCACACAAACACAATTGCACCAATTACTTGACATTACACAAACGTTTTCAAGAGACATACACAAGCAATTTGCGTTGGACAAATGCAAAACCATTCACATTGAAGATGGAGTACTCAGGGAAGGGGGCTTCACATTAGAAGAACCACATCACATTGCCTCTATGGAAAATGACGAATTTTACAAATATCTTAGGATTTAAGCAAGCCAAGCTTCTGGAGCTCAAACACATGAAGAATACACTCACTAAACAATATCTTCATAGGCTAGAGGCAATACTTAAAACACATTTAAATTCCAGAAATTTAATCAAGGCCATCAATACTTATGCCACGCCAATACTCTCCTACTCTTTTGGAGTCATACAGTGGACACGCACAGATCTTGAGGGACTTGAAAGGAAACAACGTAAACTGCTTACAAAGCACAGAAAGCACAATCCACACGCAGCTATTGAAAGACTCACCCTGCCTCGTTCAGAGGGAGGCAGAGGTCTTATTGACATAACAGATCTACACCAGAAACAGACTCAGTCACTCAGAGAATTCTTTTACTCTAAAAACACACATCACCGTTACACAAAGCAGTCTGCATGACTGATACAAAATACACACCTCTGAATCTGAACAGCGTGCAGAACACCCATAA
>JAHWFO010086623.1:243433-266966 GCA_023313115.1 Rhysida immarginata
TTTCTATATAAAACATCAATATTTTGTCACAGAATCTCTGTCAAAGAACTTCAGTGCGTTTTGGTACTTGCAATACAATTTTTTTGTATTTTCTTTTATTCTGGTGCTGTTTTTATAATATTCTCGATGAGCTGCTTCCACAGGAATGCAAATATTTGTCGAGTTGAAATTCGATCCCAAAATTATCATTAGCCACATGATATATTATCATCCCAAAATATATCGTAGTATATTTAGTAAAAATGTAAGAAAAAAAAAGAGCCTGCAAATTTAGAGCCATTTGGAGTTACCAGTAAGTGGCCCCGATCAACAAAATTGTAAAAAATGTGACTGTCCCTAATAATATGGCAACCCACTGTTAATATGAACACATGAAAAAGCTGTATGAATCAATACTTACGTGAACACAATATACATACATTCATATATGAACGCTGTATGAATTAATACAGTAAATATTCACTTCGGTAAATCGAAAAGAATTCTTTAAAATGCTTGCATTGGAATTTTTTGTTCCACATTAGGTTTGCCCAGAAAAATCGACATTGTAACGTTAACATTTTAGAATGTCTAAAATAGGCTATGATTATTGAAATGTTTATTAAAAACACTTCACAAATGGATTGAGAGAGTTGAGGAACTCGGTTTACAGCTTTTTTTAACAACCCTCATCAACATGTAACCGTTTCAATAGAATTGTATTCAGTCATAGAGCGTAGAATTATGTCCAGAATATGGTTGTTCATATTGATAATATCAGTTTTTGCAACAAGGATTTAAAGTTTTTGGAGAATTGAAGATTTAAAAAGTCGAATTTGGAGATGATGGACTGAAGAATGAAATGTGAATAGTCCTAAGGGAACCGGAGCATGTAGGCGAATATCAGAACGCACCGGAATCAAGCCATAGCGGTCCTACAATCCACAGCTGACACATTCTGCATGGAGTAGCCTACTGCAACACTAGCCGAATGGCATATTGCGGTGTTCACGGACGCATCTTGCTTCAGTCTCAGGAATGATAATCACCGAGTGCGAGTCTGAAGACGACGAAGGAATCATTGACCCTTCTAACATTTGTGAAGGTGAAATCATGGTTTGGGGTGCTATCAGCTGCAACAGTCAGTCAACTCTAGTACGCATAACGGACACTGATAAACACGGCAATATGTTGACAGCATTATCCTAAATTCAGGGCATAACAAATGCCATTTTTAAGCAAGGTTACGCAGAGGGAACATCAACAGGCATATTTTTTAAAGTGTTTCGGTGATTCTTTGTTAATATTTAATTCTTTGAAATGGAAATCATTTTTCCAAAATGTACTTCTTCCATGTGGCATGGTGATAGCATATTTCTATTTCTATTAAAAATTCTTGGTTTACCCGTATTGTATTTATATGTTTTTTGTTTGATTTTTTTGCTCATTTCATTAACTATGCTTGCTGAAAGAAAAAGCAGAAAAAAAAGCAAGAACAGTTTTTTGAATTTAAATTTTGAGTACTTCTGATGCTAAATTGTAAATTATAAACGGATCTAATCTCAAATAACATTAAAAAAGTTTCTTGAAAGCAATTTCTTCTTATAGCTACACGATGAAAGCGAACAAATATTTGTGCACTTGACATATAGTAAGTAACGTGTCGGTCTGATTTTATTAGAAAATAAAATCACGTTAATAAACCAGCTTACCGTAAAAGCTTGATTTGAGGTCGGGGGCATAAATGAAAGCCGATCTCGATATAAAGCCGGGTATTTATCAGAAAATTTCAGTTAAAAGCCGGTCTCGAATAAAGGACCGGTTATTGAATGATGAAGAACTTTATAATAATGAAGCAATCATCTCCAGCAATTTCGAAACAAAAGACAATAATATCTGCTAGCTATTTTTTGTTGTTTATGATGTAAAACTTTAAAGTTTCGTTTATAATAATTTTTTTTAAAAGATAATGTTTTAAGGCTGGACATCATTCTACAAAAACCTGATGCAAAAACCGACACAAAAAAGCGTTATGGAAAGAGTTTTGCATTGTTGTTACACGTTTAAGCATTGTTGGCGCAGGCTTGAAGCACACGCCGGAACTGAAAAGTCACTTGACCACTGTTGTCTGAGTAACAATTTTTATTTAAATCTTTACTACAGAGATATTATGAAATACAATGAAGGTGTTGTAACATAGCGCCACCATACTTCGCTCTGTCTAACCTATGAAAATTCGTGCAATGGCCTAACGTTTTGCTTTCAGTGTTTTGAATAAAGACTAATGAATCCTAGTGTATTGGAATAAACTCCTTTCCATTACAATAAATATATTTTATTAATCACAGCTTAATTCATAATTTATTATTTTGAAACACAGAAGAATCGATTAAATGTTCATTTAGATCTTCTGATGCTTTTTGAAGTCCTCGTCTTATAATTTATGCGCTTGTTGAATTTTTATGTGCTTTGAAGTCTGTGCTCAATTTACGCGTATTTCTACAGATTCCTTCCTCTGTATAATTAAGAATAATGTTATGACCCAAAAAAGCGTTACGGGTGATGCAATATTTTTAATTTTGCATTATACAAAATGCACTCATTTTGTGATTCTAGATATTGCGGAAAGCTGGCACGTGCCGTGTTTGTGCTCCCACATTCGATTGTGAGCAGGAGACGCACCTTAAGCTTAGACGCTGTGTTTACTCGACATATCGAGAGACTCGATACCCGTGCTTATATTTCTTACTTCAGTTATTATTAGGCCTTATTCAGTGTTACCGATGTACTTGATTCTGTAGACTGGTCCATTGATAAATAAATAAAAGTTTTATGTACTGTAGAAAATATTTATTTGTTTGTTGCATTTAAAAACATTATCATGATTCAATGCTTCGGACTGCAGATTCGAAACTACTGTAAGTCACTTTTTTTTCACAAAGTTGTATGTCAAAATTTTTTGGAATTGCCCTTAACGCCGGTGTCTTGAATAGAAGCCTGTCTCGATTAATGGCTAGAGGCTCAAGACCGTTTTTACAAATAGAAGCCCGGGCTTCAAATCCAGCTCTTACGGTATTCACTATGAAAGAAGTCACATTAAATAAACATAGTAAACATTACAAACTTTCAATTTCTGATTGGAGACACCCTATGGATAAAGTTTTAAACATATCAAAACTAATAACATTGCTTATGACGAAGGAAATTTTAAAAGAAAATTTAAATTTAAATTCAAAGGAATTTTGTGATGATAGACCCAGAGGATAAATTTTAAAAATTTGATACTTAACATTCATTTATTGCTATTCAAATATTTTTCACTTAACATTTTTTTCTTGCAAGCAGATTCTGCAAAAATGGTTTTTAAGACATGATATTAATAGGAAAAAAAAATCAATGCACGTACGGGTGTTGCAAAAATATACAGAATATAAATTTAAGATATGAAGTCTCAATTTCCATTTTTACCAATTTCGGTGTAAATGGGTTAACAAAATAAAATTTCCCAATTATCATTTTATGAAGCGGCCCCTGAAGCGAGAGGATAGGCTACCCAGGAGTTAACCTAACCTAACCTAATCTAACCTGTATATTTTTGCAACAACCTTGTAATAAAAATTGAATTACCTTTTAATAACTTAGCCAAACAATTTTTTAAAAAATCTTATCTTTACAAAAGGTATGTATAAGAATCCTGTTAGGTCAGAGGATCAAGATTATTTCCTTAAATATACACAACTTTTTTTGCGTATATGCAAAATCGCGAAATATAGGGATGTGGGATGATCTCAATTTTGATTTCTTTAAAAATAAGCGTACAATATAAAAAGCAATCTCAACTATGGAGCAGTTGCTTCTGTTATTATAGCAATTGGAATCCGCACATCCAAGAAATCTTTGCAGCTTGACTTAAAAAATAATGCGCAACTTACTAACAACAATAAAGGAATGATCGTGCTCTAACTCTGACTTTCGCCTCTAACCCAAAGAATTTCCAATTTTTTTTAGTTCATTTCTCACGTAAAAATAGCCTCTTTCAAACATCATGTCTAACGCACTGTAATCATGGGAACAGAGCTATTTGATGCGAGACGAACGTGAATTGACTATTTCAGTAGTTAATGAGGGGAAGATGTGTTTTACCTGATCACGTAGGCTGCCCACGTCGAGTCTCCGAAGGTTTCGCCGTGTCTTTCCCTCAGTCTCGGGCAGTGGCCGCTGTATCTAGCGATAAAGAAAAAATATATGTAAAATTAATGGCTCAAAAACGGTAATAAAATTATTAAGTAAATTATATTAAAAATTAAACGCCCTCTTACCTAAAAGCACAATTAACTCAATTAAAAAAAAACTCAAAAAACGGTCGCAAGTTAATAAGTAAATACGACTTCACAAAGTAGTGGGAGTTTTTAAAAATCTAAATTGCGGACAGAAAAATTTAAAGGCGAATGTTTGAACAAACGGACATTACTAATATGTTTATTAATATTAAATGTAAATTTCTATAAAAATTATTATGGTCTATTAAATAAATAATGAGGGAAAATATAAAACAATCTTGCAATCGCCCATTTATTATTTGGCAGCTGAACATGTTAAATTGCAGACTGAAGTTTTTTAAATAAATTTTCGACATTCTTCACTAAATGTTCGCAGAATGACGGATTTACTACCACAAATAGCATTATATGAAAGTCATAATAACTGAATAAGAATATTTTTAACGGGAAATTATTAAGGTGAGAACTGACGAATTTAGATGAAGGGCTGAATGAACAAATGCCTCATTATCGTACTTAATTAATATGAAGCATAAACGATTAAAAAGACTTCACAGTGTCGTTTAGACTTCGTTTAAAGAAATAGAAAATTCAGAAAAAAATTGAAAATTTTAACCAGCCGTCTAATTATATTAATCATTCCTTAATAACTTTATATTATTTTTAATTTTTACAAAAGCGTGCATGAACCCGCAAACAATGGTGAATGCAAACATCAAATGACTATACTGAAAGTAAGTATATTTTTAAGAAGGATATTCAAAAATAAGACTCGCAAGATAACTTCAATATAATAAAATTTACCTGAATGCTATTTGAAGGTAATTATTAAACGAGGATAAAGTATAATGAAGAAAACAAAAACAAACAAATTAATTAGTCTCATTAATAGAAAAGCTATTGAAATAACAACAAAATACGTTGGCAGTCATTTGCAATAGTTTACTCACTATTGTAGCTTTAATCGCACGACGTTTACCAATTCAGTGAAAGTCTAAATTGCTGCAAAGGAAGCACAGGTTTAGCGGATTAGCTGAAATTTCAAGTGAGCAATGCGTTAGAATAACCGCTTAGCATAATGAGCAAAACGGAGGAGGAGGAGAAACAATCCGCCCTCCCCCAGCTCTCTTTCAATGGATACCGAAATGGAGCATATTCGTTAGGAAGATGAATAACTTTTCTACGACTGCGTTAATCAACTGGAACCGCCGGATCTTTTGTATTCCATCATTTTGCCATGGCAACCCTTTCACGCGTTCGCCCCTCTGCGTTCCTAGGCGCGATTTCACGTTCCGCATTTTGTTTTGTTGCCTACTGTGGTAATGCGATATTGCGTGACAATTGTTATCGCCTGCACCAGATAGGTTACGGAGGGAGGGTAGTCGAGTGGATGAAAGAAATAAAGGATGAACAAAAAAATTTTATAGGCCGGTCTACAACTACGAGCCACTCACCCTGGGATGTGGGAATGCGGTCGGAGGCTGAGAAAGTTGGGATTTTCGACGAAGAGCGCCGAGCGGAGGGGTCGTTTTATTGTCGTCGACATAAGCAAAAAAAGTTATAATTATATAATAAAAAAATTAATGGTAAAAGAAACTCGAGCCACCTGAAATAATCCCTCTTCTTGGTAAATCGCTCGTAATCTGTCTGAAAAATGTTCATCTAAACCTGGAATATATAGAGAGTGGGGGAAAAGTTAGCGTATCGATTGCAGCGGATGCATTGTTTTTGGCTGATTTTTTATTGCCTTTGGCTGGCTTTGTTTTCAGGGCGTTTTCGAAATTATAAACGACAGAGGGAGGGGGAAAAATAAAAGACAGGAAAGAATGAAATATAAATTAGCAGTGATAATATTTTTTGGCAGCGAATGTAGCGACGACGGATTATAGCGAGATTTCCAAATGTGTGACGTTCCTATGGTAACGATCGACGCCTGCCGTCCATAGGAATACTTCACTCCGATAACCCTCCCCCTCCTTTCTCTTATTGCCTAGAGACGTCGGTCTTGTTCTGTTCGTAGTACGCAAGTGCGGCTTATTATTGACATGGACGAATAATTGAATCACTTGTGAATCTTCGAAGGGAACCTCGACGATGAGTCTCCGACCACGCGGAATCAAACTACGAGCCCGAAAGAAGACCGACTCGGCCATGTAAGACTGGAGACACAGGGGACAGGGGTCTTTTTTAAAATTCCACCACCCCACAAACGAAAATAATAATTCACTTCTAGCACACCACTCTGTCTCTTTGTATCTCTCCCTTTTCTCCATGTCTCTATGCATTTCGTGCAAAAACATGCGAATTCGTCTGCACAACCATGGACACCGACACGACGACTCAATGCAAAAACAAACTCACACCCTTCTTAATGTTGTTTTTCCCTATCGTTAATTTCTTATAAACTTTGTCTTTCTTTGTAACGGGGCAGGGGAGTCCATTGCATTGATTTTTTCTCATTCAGAAATTTTGAATGCAGATTCAAAAAATAGGAGAAAAAATCCAACCCCTACCCAATCCTAAACAACCTTAATAACATAACAACAACGGTTCACATCAACAAATGGTTTCTAATGTGTTTTCCGATTGCAATGGCTACTATTGAAGTTCCGACAGGAAGTGGCGATAGTATAGGATCCGATTCGCCATGGGGGTGGGTTAGAAAAATTTTTGAAAAAAAAAAGACAAAACAAAAGCCAACCCCTTTCTGAATCGTAAATTACGATTTAATCTTTTAATGATTACGATGAAAAAAAAAATTCAAAATGAATGAAATGAGGGAGGGAGTGAATAAAGGGTAGTGGGCATTTTAAAAAATAATACTTATTACGTTATAAGTTTCTGATTTTTGATGATGATGATGATGATGATGATGATGATGGGCGGGAATTATTCCTCTATAATCTTCACAAAGCGTTTTCAATTCCCTTAAATATTGCTCTTTGTCAAGCTAAATTAGCGTTGGAAACTTAAAAGCACCCCTTTCTATAGGCTTCACCGCATTTATTGTGGAAAAATTTTTATTCGCTCTATCGCGAAGGCCCTTTGCTTTACTTGCGTTTATTGTTGGCAAACAATTCTCCTTTCATAAAACTCATTTCAAAATACAGTTGACGGGAGGGTGTATTTGTATGTGTGTGTGTGCATTAAGAAAATAAAATAATAATAATCATAATAAATGTGATGGATGACAGGTGTCGCATACAGAAAAAAAAATTAAATTAAAACTCTGGGGACAATAGAAAGGAAACATCTGCCTATTATTACATCACAATAGAGCTGTATGTGGGGAATCTCGTGAGAAATAAATGACGTAACTAGAGCGGATGGACCAATCAGCAGATGATGCTGGAGAAGAGAGTTCGCGACGATCCATTGAAGCACCTGCCCGAGACGAAAATAGACAGATAGACAGAGTGGGAAAAAAATCTTTTTAATTCGCGAAGTCTAAAGCTACCCTCTCTCTCCGTGCTTCAAAATGTATATTCAACCGCGGAAATGCTAATGTTACAAGGAGGGAAAGAGATTAAAAAATAAAACGCCATTTCATCAAGTGTAATTACATTTAATTGCAGCTACTTTATTAGTCTGTTTCCGAGAATTTATTGTGGAAACACAAAAAACAATAGATTCGCAATTACCCACACCCTTTCTGTTTATTGGAAACGAATTATCTCGCCACCTGGTTAGAGGGTTGGCCGTGATTGCTGTGGGGGAGGATTCCCTCTGCCCCAGTATGGATCTCCAATCCCCCTATATAAAGTGCGGTCATTTGGCTCGATCGTCCAGAAGCTTCTGCGAGTGGAATTCGTGTTCCCGAACCCCCTTCTTCCCTTTATCCGGCATCCCCGTGTGGTTCCCGTCATCGCTTATCTCGAGGAAGAAACAGCAGCTTACGGAAGGGAAAAGGGTCCCAGAAAGGGCGCACAAGTACCAGAAGATGGTCGAGGAACACTCTCCCCCGTCCTTCCCGAAAGGGAAGGGTTAAACATATACGGGGGTTAGTGTTCCTTCGAATTGGAAAGGAAAGGAACGATGAAGCGTTTGTATCCAACTTAGAGATTTTTTGCACACTCATTCGTGTGGATAACTTTATGTAAGCACATTCAAATTTTTAGATCTTTCACATGCCAACTTAGGAAAGTAAATAGGAAATGTTTATAGTTTAAACTAGGAACTTCTATTGAACTAACACTCTTGAGCATTAGATCAAAGTATTTAGAGTTAGGCTGTCGTGGAACCACATGGGGAAACCTTTCCCTAAATTTTGACTCTTTCCTTTCAATCACCCCAAGCTCACGTTTTTCTTCTCTTTCATTCAATCTCCACCCTTTGCTTAAAAACATCAACAAGGAAAATAAGTTTTTATAAAAATAGTTTTCAAATGGAGCTCTATTGTCTCAACCGTTGTCGCGAAGGCGTAGTTGGACCTTGCGTGTCGTTGCTACAGCCCGACTCCGTCGTAATTGCCCTGGGTCCTTAGGAACCCGATGCCTGCTCACCTCAAAACATAGCCCAATACGGCCACATTGGCGGCTGTGATTTATCAGGAAACGATTATTAGTACACTTATTAAGGTCGGACTCGACCGTTGAAAGCACACTACTGTGTACAGCAAAGCAACAGGAAATCGAATTAAGAAAGTGGGGATTAAAAAACGAAGTTTAGAAGAAATAACGACCTTATGTCGTTTAAATACAAAAAAAGGATAATTTAAGGATACTTCCGTTTTACTTAAATTAACCATCGTTTCATAATTAGTCTTGTTTTTTTCCTCTCTCTTTCTCTCCCCTCTCCCTCCCCTCTACCTCCGAACGGAGTATATATTCATATGATTTTCCCCCAATTCGAATTTTGAACGTATATCGGAATGCAACACATAAAACTGAAAGACTGTTTTTGAAGTTTACGTTTTTATTTTCTTTTTTTTTCCTTTTTCTTTTTCCTTTTTTTATTTTCACCCAACTCTCGTCTCAAAATGGGAAACACGAGTAGCAATGTGACATCGGGTGTAAAAAAGCAAGCGGACGCCGGCTCGGTCGAAATCTATAAACTGGTCGACCTAAAAGGAGGAGGAGAACTGGTCAACATGATGAAGGTTAGAGAATCCAATCCCTTCTTTGTCTGATTTTTTTAAACTAATTCTTTTTGTAATTTAACAAGAAACTTGTGTGTGATTTTATATGTATTGTTATGCCTATTCCTAGAGATCTCCTTTGCATGCTGAAGATAATTTTATTTATATAGAAGAGTTCCAAACGTAATGGAGAAATGGCTTTAAAAACCAAACCCTAAAAATTTTACTAAAAATTAATTGATAAATAAGCTACCTCTTAAAATGAATCAATCAGGTAATTTTTAAAGCAAAACAGCTATTTTTAATTTTAGAGCCAAATTTAAAAAACATGTTCAAAAAGACGAAGTTGACCTAATTCGTGTTAATTCATTTACGAATTGCACGGATCTAGAAAATAATCAAGAAATTTCTCCATCAATTAACTCCCTCCTTGTTTATCAACTTAATCATTTTTAGAATATTTAAATTTTAAGTTATTTACACAAATGATTTCCTTACATTTTTAATAAAATAATGCAGCATTTCACAAATATTTCTGTTTAAATGATACATACATTTCCCATATTTCTTAAAACTAGAGATAGAAATAAAAATAAAAAGTCACTGAGTTTCGAATCTGCAGTCCAAAGCATTGAATCATGATAATGTTTTTAGATGCAACAAACAAATAAATATTTTATACAGTACATAAACCTTTTATTTATTTATCAATGGACAAGTCCACAGAAACATGTACATCGGTAAGACTGTGAAGGGCTTAAATAACTGAAGTTTGAAATATAAGTACGAGTATCGAGTCTCTCGATATTCGAGTTAACACAGCGTCTATGTTCAAGGTGCGTCTCTTTACTCACGTCTGTGCTCACAATCGAAAGTGGGAGCACAAACACGGCACGTGCAAGTTCTTCTCAGTATCTAAAATCACAAAACGAGTGAATCTTGTATCAAGAAAAATTTAAATTATTACATCATCCGTAATGCTTTTTTGGGTCGAATATTATTCTTAACTATAGAGAGGAAGGAATCTGTAGAAATAAATTAAGCACTTCAAAGCACATAGAAATTCTAAGAGCGCATAAATTATAAATAAGGTGAAGACTTCAAGAGGCATCAAAATGAACATTTAATTGATTCTTCAATGTTTCAAAAAATAAATTATGAATTAAGCTGTGATTAATAAAATATATTTATTGTAATGGAAAAGAGTTTATTCCAATACACTAGGATTCATTAGTCTTTATTCAAAACACTGAAAGCAAAACGTTAGGCCATTGCACGAATTTTCATGGGTAAGACAGAGCGAAGTATGGTGGCGCTATGTTACCACACCTTCAATATATTTCATATAAAGATTTAAATAAAAATTGTTGCTCATATAACAATGGTCAGGTGATTTTTCAGTGCCGGCGTGTGCTTCAAACCGGCGCCAACAATGCTTAAACGTGCAACAACAATGCAAAACTGTTTCCGTAACGTTTTATGATGTCATTTTTTGCATCATGCTTTTTGTAGAATGATGTCCAGCCTTAAAACATTATCATGTTAAAACAAAGCGTAAACAATTAAATTTTGAAAAACGCATCATATTTTAACAAAAAACTTCTTTAACAAGATATGCTTTAGTATACAGGATGATTCAGAACTTACGTTACAGAAGAATATGGTAGATAGATGGTACTAAAATAAACATTATTTTATTTAGCAATGTGTGTCATATCTCGCAGTCGTATGGCGCTACACTTCCTCCTTTATTTGCAGCAACCATTCATGCAAGGGCCAGTGGCTTGACTCTCTAATGATTGAGTTTTCACTGAAAAACAACAAACAAAGACGTTTGACGACGTGTGCTTTACTAAGAGTAATATCGTTTTAACTTGTAATATTGTGTAACATTATAATACAGGGTGAATACAAAAGTTTGAACCACCCTTTTATTTTTTGAACCGAAGCAAATATGTCAATTCTGATGAATCCAATGAATAGGAAGTGGTGGGTGGCCTATCCCATGGTGCACTTTTCATCATCCCAAATATGCAAATTAGGACACATTCAAAATTTATCTCAAAAACCGTAAGGGATAGAGAAAAAAACCCAATTGCAAACTTGTTCAGCATAAAAAAACAAACAAAACAAAAAAAAATCATTCAAATCGGACCAACCAATCACCCACAATCACGTTACAAACAGTTACACTGCACAAACAAGTTACTTCAAACAGTTTAAAAAAAAGTTAATCAACAAAATACTCGATGTGACGACCGTGGGCACCATAAAACAATTGGGCACGGAACCAAACTGACGCCAAAACATCGGCAAGCATGGCTGGTGTCACTCCTCGGCACGCTTCCTGGATTCGTTGAACCAGATCCTCCAGTGAGGCGGGCTGCGTAGCATAAACCTTGTCCTTCAGGTATCCCCACAAGAAAAAAGTCAAGTGGTGTAAAATCAGGGGAGCGGGGTAGCCAATGAACTGGTCCTCCTCGGCCAATCCATTGTTGTCCAAACATCTCACTTAGACGCTCGCGAACGACCAACCCGTAATGTGGAGGAGCTCCATCATGCTGAAACCACGTGCGCTGATACGAGGCCAATGGCAAATTGTCAATGAAGTCTGTGACTACCACGTTGAAAATTTCAGCCCGGTAGCGTTCTGCAGTCAGTGTTCCATCGTAAAAGTACGGTCCAACAACAGTATCATTGTACAATCCACACCATACATTGATTCTCCAGTTCACTTGATGAGTTGCTTCTCGCAGACATCGTGGGTTTTCGTCTGCCCAATGATGATGGTTGTGCCTGTTGATAACTCCATCCCTGGTGAACTGGGCTTCATCTGTCCACAACACCTCATGAATTAAGTTTGGATTATCATCCAGGCAGGTAAGTAACCAGTTGTAGAAGGCAGCCCTAGCAACATAATCATAACAGTAACTCCTGGTGACAATGAATATGGTATGGGTGAAAATGATGTGGGTGTAGAATGTTGGGAACAGTTCTCTGATGGCACCCAACATCTGCAGCAATTGCTCTGCTGCTTGTGTGGGGATTTGCAGCAACTGCAGCCAGAACTAGTGTTGTTGTATCCTCGTCGCCTTGTGCCCTTGGTCGTCCTCGTTCTGCATTAACATTCCCTGTAGCCTCGAATCTCTGAATAATGTGACGCATTGTTTGATGAGATGGATGGCGTTCGTTAGGGCATCTGTCTCGATACAACCTAACTGCAGCATGTAGGTTTCTCCTTGCCTCTCCGAACCAGAAGATCATGTTGACCATTTCCGGAACAGTGTAGCTTGCCATCCTGGAATTGTTCTGTCTTCTGTGTGCTGAAACATGCCTTTTATTTGCTTTTCCGCATGAAAGTGAATGTGAGTATGGTAATTTATGTTAATTTTTTGATTTGCATGCTTTACATGGTGGAAATATCAACATTCAGTTTTCCTTGTGCAGTGTGACTGTTTGTAAGCTACAAACTGTTCACCACGTGATTGTGGGTGATTGGTTGGTCCAATTTGGATGATTTTTTTTTGTTTTGTTTGTTTTTTTATGCTGAACAAGTTTGCAATTGGGTTTTTTTCTCTATCCCTTACGGTTTTTGAAATAAATTTTGAATGTGTCCTAATTTGCATATTTGGGATGATGAAAAGTGCACCATGGGATAGGCCACCCACAACTTCCTATTCATTGGATTCATCAAAATTGACATATCTGCTTCGGTTCAAAATATAAAAGGGGGGTTCAGACTTTTGTTTCACCCTGTATATTATAAACTATTTTATAAACGTGTCCATTACAGAAGTGTTTCGAACTGACACCCCCTTTCTTGTACACAACACAGGCATGACTGGCGCACCTGTTCAAATGCCATATATAGTACGTACACAAATGTCATATATGCCCGTAGTATGATGTTATAGGCGTCAAAAATCCGTGGAAGAAGAACATGGACATGACCTGCATGTGTGTCATGCACTAGGGTCTTCAGATGTCCCCATATGAAAAGTCCAGCGGATTAAAATCTGGCGATCTTGCTGGCCATGGGACAGCCAACAGTCAAAACACTGAAACAAATCCGGTGCGAGATACGGCACACATTGCTTAATAAAAAATGTTTGTTTTAGTACTATCTATCTGCCATAAACTTCTGTAACTATTAAATTTTGAATTACACAGTACAGTCCTCATCCGATAAGTTAAACCTCGACCCTGTAGTAATAGTACTTCCCTGCACTATATCAGAATTTTTTTCATCCTCTTGCCTCCCATTTTAGCAATAGAATAATCCTAGCCCTTCAAGGTCGAGGTTTAACTTATCGGATGAGGACTGTACATGTATATACAAAAAGTACAATTTCTCAGATTTATTTTTACAATTAATTTGTGTATTTAGTACAATTTATTATTTTATAGCATTATAAATGATTAGAATTTATTGTAAGGTTTAATTTATTAAGTAGCGGAAGAACGGAGCTGCTTATTCGTTTTACAACGTCCGTCAGTCTGCCGGTCTCCTTCATATTATCTACATTTTTTTGGAAATTCGGAACTTAGCTTACTATGGACATGTCCTATTTCGCTATTTAGTCTGGTTTCAATTGGCTCAATGGGGTCAGAGATAGCAGGGTGGGAGTTAGAGGTGACCAATTGGTCAAGCATGTAAAGGAGTGAAATTCGGTATTCAGATTTCTCCATTTTTTTAGGCAAGGCTTACTATGAAATTTGGACCAAATTATCCCAGTGAATTCTGTAAACTATTACGTTTTCAAATGCCAGTATATGATACGTAATATCATTCGATCGGAAATGATGAGAAGCTAAAAAAGATAGAGCTCTTTTACATTTTCTAAATACATATATTACGTTAGAGAAAATCAATTTTGTGATTTAAAAAAATGGGGATTAAAAAGTGCGGATAAAAAGCTTTATAAAAGGTACCCGATTTCAAGACGTTTCCGTCCGAGGACATTAAAAGCTGTTTTACAAACTTTTACAAACGCGCTCAAAAATGTATTGTGTCCGGTGGAGATTACTTTGAATCATTTTAAACAGAATTTTCATTTGGACTTCCCCTTCGTAAGTATTTGTATTAGTCTGGGTATTTAATTGCCACACCTTGTATTTCTTCCATTTAATTTTCAGAGACGTCTATCTCAAGCACAGAGGATGAGAAAGTCATTTCTGGCGTTCCTCTTTTGGGGTGTCATTTAGTCTCTTTCATGGTTCATTTGAACTCTCCTCTTCAATTGGGCGCTTCCGCGAATTCGTTTTTGGTGGAGGCTTTCCTTAGGTAACGTCAGACTTATGCTTTTGTTTCTGGTTTCCTGTGTCCTTTCTAACCGGCAGTAAGGCCTCATGTTTTATAGATGGATATTTTCCCCCACAGTTTTCGTTTTCTTTTAATGCCATTATGCCTACGGATTTTACGGACTTTCTCACTGCATCTGCATAGGAGCGTATGTTACCCTTCCTAGTATTAAATAGTGGAAGAATGGAGCCACTTTATTGGTTTTACAATGTCCGTCTGTCCGTCTCTTCCCTTCATATTTTCTACTTTTTTTGACTTAGTCATTGTAAGCTATATTCCGAATTCAATCTTCTATTTCCTACGTCATTATTTAATTTGGTTTTGATTGGTCCACTGGGATAGGAGTTACAGGGTGTGGGGAGTAAGAGGGGACCATCTGGTCTGTGGTATATAATCTGTAAAGATGTGAAATTCGAAATGCAGATTCCTCTAGGAAAGATCTAGCTTACTATGAAGTTTGGACCAAATTATTCCAGTGGGGTTGGAGTTGTGGGGGTAGTAGTCACGTGGTCCACAGAACTATTAACGTTTTCTAATGGCAACATATAGCATGCGATATGTCATTCGATCGGAAATGTTGAGAAACTAAACAAGGTAGAGTTCTTTTTGATTTTCTAAATATTACTATAGAGAAAATTAATTTTTTGTTTAAAAAATAAAGTTTAAAATTATGGATAGAGCGGGGGGGAGGATAGATGATTTCAGGACTTCCGCTACTTTCCTACACCTTCTCGGGAGGATTAATTTCTTGTTAAACATCCGTGTAGCCTCAAAATAAAAGAATTTGTTCATTTCACTGTTACTTGGATCTCCTTCAGTTTTCCAAACAGGTGTAGCAACCCAAATGTTATTTTCGTTTCCTTCTTTGCCACACTTCCACACAACTGAAAGTGAATTAAATTTGTTGTCCAGTGTTACTTCCGAAGCGGCTAAACTTAATACATGAAAGAGAATACATGTATAGCTGAATAGATTCCTATGAAAGCAATTTTCACGTGTCTTTTTATTTTGCCGGATGATCCTGAATGAAGGAGAATCCTGAAACGTTAAGATTCGTAGCTCAAAAGTGCTTGAGAGACAAATAGAAGAGGGACACTTTCGAATTTGGGTATACGTAATTTGATTTTTGCTCCATTGTCCATTGTAGGAAGCCAGCAGTTTAAGTGTCTTTTAAATAACTGACCAAGCAAAGGTTCAATGAATTTGTTAAAAAAAAAAAAAAAGTTTTAAGTATCCTAATCCGAAATGTTTGGGACCGAGAATATTCTAGATTTTTTCCACATTTTGGGATATGATATGGTCGAGTTAGAAAAGTGGAAAAATGAAGAAGTTGAAAACATTTGTGTTCAGAAAAGTTTATTTTATATAATACAAAAAAAGTTAGGAACACAAATGAAAGAAATATCGAATGAAGTTGATGGATCAAGATCCACAAGGGATAAGGAAAAGAATTTATTTAAGTTTTTTGTTGCTAACAAATAAAAATAAATAAATAAAATATTGCATTTGTATAACTAGCATTTCATTTTGAATTTTCAGATGTTGTAATAGTTCAGATTTCGACATTTCGACTTAGGGCTACTCAACCTGTAATAGGAACTAATTATCATTTAAATATATAAAAAATTTAAACTATTTAGCGATCTCCATGCGTTGTTTATCGAGACCTGACGAAAGACGGGCGCGGCGCGAAAGGGACACCTTTTGGAGGCCTGTGCACATAGCTGGTTGGACATTTATCCAAGGACATTTTCTAGGGGCTCGTTCTGGGCTCTTCTAATTCTTAAAATACTGTTGGAAAATAATACTCAGCGTTATCAGAATAATAACAATGCAAGATATTATATTCTGGATCCAAATTAATATTTATTATTAAGAGGCGGTCTATAGAAAACGTAAGGGAAAATCAATAGAACTATGCCATGATTAGGCTAACTAAAACGACAATATCTTTTTAATAAAGTTATGCAGGTTTTTGTTAGACAATACTTAAATCTATTATTTTAATCGATGTAGGCATACAAACTTAACAGAGTATCTTCGCTAAGAATTGCGAATTACATCATTTTATACACCGATTCAATCTCTAATGTAGAAAATGTTGGGACTTTCACTTTTAAATTTTGAGATAAATTTTAAAAAGAAAAAAAAAATAGGAAATTATTTCAAGTAACTAGTTTTGTGCTATTTGTTATTAACGAAACAGGTTTAATTAGATCGAAGTTCTCACAACAAACTTGTTTGAAGTGTGACATTCAATTAAAAAAATAAGTTATAATTTACTGGAGAATTATTCAGAATGCTCTCATTCGAAGTTCCCATTGTTAAAAAAGATAAATGTAGTTAATACATTATAATATGACTGAACATTGTAAAGTATACTTAGCAATTTGCTATATAAATATATAACTTTCTTAGTTTAATGTAAAACCAAAAAAAAAAAAATTAAAATTGATAATTAAATAATAAAGATCATGAAAGTAATAATAACAAAAAATTAAAATAACTAATTCATCATAATTTACTTCAACTTTCCCACTCCCCTTCTTATATTATTTATTACTGCATCTCCATTGTTACCTAATTTTAAATCAACCTTCTTTCACATTGTTATTTAAATTATTATTTCATACTGCTCATTGTGTTTATTATTTAAAAAAGTGAAGATAGAGGAAAACTACCCCCTGAAAACGTTATTTTTTAAAAATTTTAAAAAACCTCCATCTATATTTCAACATCATTATCAGTAAAAAATTACTTATTTGGATTTCAATCTAAAAATCTTCTGTGCTAAATATTGAATCATCAGTGGAAATCATAAGGAAAATTCACATCAATTTGGATATCAATTTGGACATGAATTGGACATCATCTAGACCTCAAAAATTGATTACACCTAACTCAAAATTGTGGACAAAAAAAGTTACTTTCATCATCTTTATTTTAATTTTAATTTTTTTGATATTTTACATTAAATTAAGGAAGTTATATATTTACATTGCATGTTTCATTAAAGTACTACTTATAATACTTCCACTTAAAAGATTGCACCTTTCCTTTTAGAAAAACTGCTAATGCTTGATCTCATGTGCCATAGAGTTATGGTGGCTGCCTCAGCTGATTCGACTCGCTTTCTCTTAAAATTCAATCTTTTAAAAAATTCAGAAAACAGAAGGAAAACAGAAATCGGCTTCTCAGTTGCTGTTGTTGTTAACGTAAACTTCATTGTAGTGCTGTTAAGAATCGAACAGATCGAGCTGGGTCATGTTGCCCATGTCCTCGCCCCAGCCTACTTTGAAACAACTGTTCAAGTTACTTCGATGTTTGATTTATGGCGTGATCGGATTATGTGCTAATTGTCTATCTCTACTTCCGTAAACACAAACAGGCACTTACTCAAAAGAAAAGTTTAAATTTTGCAAATAAATCTAGCTTTCTAAAATTTTCTAAGAAACTACAAAACAAATTTTGATATTGAAATATATAAAGAGTCCCCTGTACCATCAATTAATTTTTTAGCTTAATAAATTACCTTCATTATTAACCTAAATTGTTAAGGAAAAGTTATATCTGGAGAAAAACAATAAATTAAAGTAATTAGATATAATTATTAAAAGTGTTTTTGTTTTTTTATATGGAATGATACACTCAGCAATCAGATTAGTCCGATGTACAAGGGTTGGACAAAATAATATGAACACCTATAAATTTAGACGTTTTGTCGAATGTCTAGAAAAATACTTGACGAATTATCCTGAAACTTCAGAGATGACGAATTATCCTGAAACACCTCATGTATTTCAGCGAAGGTTTTGTCCCGAAGGAAAACAGGGGACCAGCAAAATTGAATAAAAAATAATGTTTGAGATCACTCTGTAAAAAGTAATGCTTGAAATACGTTGTAGCTGTAACCTATAATTATGAGGCACGTATATTCATTGAGATGTAATGGCTTCTTTGAAAAAATTGAAATTGAAAAATAAATAAAACGATAAGGGATTTTCTCCAAATTTTTATTTTTAGACCGGACACCAGTATCAACTTCTTCTTCTTAGCTGATATGATGTTTCTTTGAAAAAATGGAATTTTTTTCGTAAGTTTTTTGTTTATAGCATGCATGGTTTTCAACACAATGCAATGCCATTTCAGAAAACTTGCCAAACTACTGTAGAGACAAACCCTGCAATCAGAATATAAAAATGTTAAATATTTGATGAAATATGAGCATTTTTACTAAATAATGTTTTAACTGCGCATACGCAAGAGTTACTAACTTGTCTTTTGCATAATTTATTAGCCAAATGTATAAAGCTACTCTTATAAAAAGCCCAAGCAAATATTGTGAAAATGCAGAAAGATATCGCCGAAAGAATGAGTTGAATTTCAGTTGCTCTCAAAGATAAACAAAACGATAAGGGGTCATAAGAGCAAAAGGCAGGTCATAATGACTTCATATCAGCGTAATTTGGTTTATTTTTCAATTTCAATTTTTTCAAAGAAGCCATTATATCTCCATGAATATACCTACTATTCTCATACAAATGAACACAGATAAGTAAAAGAAGCTTCATAATCATATGTTACAGCTACAATGCATTTCAAGCATTATTTTTTACATGGTGATCTCAAACATTATTTTTTTATTCAATTTGTTGCTGGTCCCCTATTTTCCTTCGGAACAAAGCCTTCGCTAAAATATACGAGGTGTAGCATGATCTTTACATCACTGAAGTTTCAGGATAATTCGACAAGTATTTTTATAGATATTCGACAAAACGTCTAAAACCAAAGGTGTTCATATTATTTTGTATCAAGCCCAGGGGAAAGATTTTCGTTTTTGCAAACATTATAATTGGCGCTCAGATTAATGCATAAATGAATTTTTTATTCATCTAAATAATTTCCATCATTATCAACAACCTTCTGCCAACGAGATACTAAATCATAAATTCCTTTTTTTATAAAAGTCACGAGTTTTACAGTTGAAAAACACACCCAGTTCATGTTTTAGCTCTTCTTCTGTCTTGAAGCACTTGTTTCTCAAATGGTTATCGAGAGATTGGAAAAGGTGATAATCTGTTGGAGAGATATCCGGAGGGTACGGTGGACGAGGTAACACATCCCGGGCAAGTTTGTTTATTGCCTGACGAGTCAGCTTTGCCGTATGCGGAGGGGCGTTGTCATGAAGAAAAACAACACTCTTACTGTTCGCAAGAGCTGGCTGTTTTTGCTTGATTTTTTCATGTGTAGGTTGAAGCTGATCAGCATACACGTCTGCTGTGATAGTTTGTCCTTGATTTTGGAGCTCATATAGGATTATACCAGCTGTTGTCCACTATACACTCAAGAGAAGACATCACCAGTTCTAAATTTTTTGAACCAATTCTGTGCCATCCGGTCGGTGACAGAATCATCACCGAATGCTGTACAAATGTTACGAGTAGCCTCCGCTGCTTTATGGCCAAGTTTAAATTCATACAACAGACAGGCTCGAATTATTGGTGATGTTGTGCCATTTCAGACGTGTTTTCAAAATAAAATTGAATGTTTTCAATTAGACAAGTAAGTGCAAAAAAATGACCAATCATTTCTCTTTAATGTATAAAAAATTTGCATTATTCAAATCATCCTACGAGAGGATTGTAACCATACAAAAGGGTGAAGAAACGAAAGAAACCCTCGACCTAATACAATCCCTGAATATGCTCGACATATTTATTTACGACTAGATCAAAAGGCCAAGATTTAATAGGCAATTATAAAAGGCCAAGATCTTTAATAATTATAAGATACAAAAGACATTCTAATAAACAAGTCTTTGAAAAACTGCAATCTATAATCTTTGTACGGGAATACAGACATATTGAAAGAGGCTTATGAATTATTTAATAAAAATAATTTTCAATTAAAAATTTCGTTCGATTGGAATCACCAAGGAACTTAAGTTTTGTGGAGCTATGAATTCTAAATAACATTTCCTAGATTTCAAAACTTAATATTTTCTTATTCATCAATTTTATAAGTTTGAAGTCTCTTTTTAAACGCACTTCGAAATTTATAAAATAATAGTTTTAACTGCTGTTTACAAGTTAGATATTTAAAGGCAAAGGAACTTTATTTGTTATGCCAAAGCTCAAACGTTTATCAAGGCTAAAACCCTTCTTCTATTATCTTTATGATAATTTATTTAAATATTTTGCATATATTGTTATGATACATGGTATATCAATAGACGCCTAGGTATGAGCGATAAAAAAATTTAATCTCTTAACACCCTGTATAGTAAATTTATTAGTAAAGTCAACTGTAATCGTTAACGTTAATAAAAACGATTACACTGGGATCTCGACAGGTTTAAAGCATATACGACAATGGCGTTTCAAACACTCATTAACATCACAATGTGGCTTATTGAAATCTTTTTTTCTTTCGACCTTGTCGATGTTTTTCTTTTCTTGTTTGGTTATTGTCATTAATTCTCCATGACAATTAACTTTTTTTTTAAACGGACGTTTATGACGACGATTCTTCGTGCACTTTATTGAACAACTGAGAGCCAACGCCTAGAACTCTATTCATTTGACTCAATCTCGACAAACAGTCATTATAATACTCGATTTGCGAGGAAAAATAACCGGAGAAAAACATTTCATTATCTTTAAACAACACGAATATAGAATTATTGTTCTTAAGCCTTCTCATAACAATATTGCTATTAGTGAACGTAGAATTTGAAATTTTGAATTTAGATCGCCTTTATATGCGATTTTGAGACTAAATGTTTTTTGAAAAATTAAATTCAGTAGATTAAATTAAATATAAAACTGTTTAAAAAGCACATTTAGAAATATTCATACTCAAGTCGAGTTCATCGTTTTCACAATAAAATTAAAAGGTTTATGAAGAACCGTTTTATTCATGTCAAAAGTCGCAGTACACCCTGTTTTTTCGAAACCATGGAGGAATTGGGAAATCTGAATATTCCAGTAAGGTATGGGTGAGGTGGTCTATCTTTTACGGTATGTACCGAACTTGGCCGTCATCTTGAAATCGGCCATCTTGAATCTAAGTCAATTCTTTTCAATGGAAAGGGGATCGTGTGATATATCAAATAATATCAGGATTTTCTGACAATTTCATTCCTGTAAACAGATTTGAAATAGCAGTTTTGGTTCAACAGTTACAACACATTTCGTTTGGAATTACAGGCTGGACTGTTCTCCATAAAGGACAGTCATTTAATGTGTTCAACATGGTGTCCCTCTTGGTCAAGGTAAATTTGAAGGCGCTGAATCCAATCGTCATGCACTCGCAGAAATGCTGGCACAGGCTTCTTCAATGCGTTGCTGGAGATGGCGTCTGTTTCTGATTTTCTCTGCATATACGAGTTGCTTTAAATGTCCCACAGATAAAAGCCAAGTGGTGTGAGATCAGGTGATCTGGGTGGCCATTCCACAGCATCAGGTCGGCCAATCCAATGACCAGGAAATTGAACATCTAACCACTGACGAACATCTGCACCAAAGTGTGGTGGAGCCCCATCCTGTTGAAAGTAAGAGGGGAAGCTGCCATCTTCATTCAGAAGTGAGGGACACACCACTTCTTGCAGCATTTCCACTGTTGAGGTTGTCTAGTCAACCACAGTCCCACTTTCTCAGAATTTCTTAATTAACACCTGACAGTCTTGTGTGAAATGGGAGGTCTTTCTGGGTGCCTGTTGTTAAAATCTGCAGCTATGACACGGAAACTTCGTTCTCCAAACATCAAAAAACCTCAATTCTCTCTTCCGTGGTCAAAGCCATCTTCAGTTACCCGCTACAAAATGAAGCAAAATGTGTTGTAACTTTTGAACCATAACTGCTATTTCAAATCTGTTTACAGGAATGAAATTGTCAGAAAATACTGATGTTATCTGATATATCAGACAACCCCCTTTCCATTTAAAAACTGACTTAGATTCAAGATGGCCGATTTCAAGATGGCGGCCATGTTCGGTACATACCGTAAAAGATAGACCACCTCACCCATACCTTACTGGAATATTCAGATTTCCCATTTCCTGCAAGGTTTTCGAAAAAACAGGGTGTACTGCGACTTTTGACCTCACCCTGTACATAAAGAGGAACAAAATATTAACAGAATTATGCTGAATAAAAGTTTTCATACCCCCACCTCTTTAAAAATAAGGCTAGTCCTCAGTAAAACAAAAATTTAATAAGAAATGAAGTTGGAAAGTAATTTACATCATACGCCAACATTACGTATTTAGGTGAAAATATCGTCTTATACTTATTGTGAAATGTTCTAATCCTAAAGCTTCCTGAAGACAGGCGAAACTAAACTACAATTTCAAGAAGTCCGTGAAATGATTATCAAAGGGCGCAGTATATAAGAAGATTCATAAAAAGCTGAATATTTCTATTACTACTATACAAGGTATTGTTCAAAAATACAAGTCAGAACTCATGACCAATCTTCCTCGATATGGACGACCGAGTACGCTATCAGAACGTGCAAAACGAATTCTTAAACGTAAAGCTGTTCAAAACAGAAAGATGTCGTCATCAAAGCTGTCCAAGGAACTAGCTGTGACCGATGTTGCTGGGATATCAAGCTGTACTGTTAGACGCCCCCTGAATTCCATGGGTAGATGTCTAGCTGGGAAGAAGGCACTTTTGAAGCCCATTCACAGGAAACAGCGGTTGGAATTTGCTAAAGTATTAATAGATAAACTTCTGCAGTATTTCGAAAATATCATTTGGTCAGACGAAACGAAAATAAAGTTATTCAACAGCGATAACTATGACTTTGTATGGCATTTTCCAGGAGAAGCACTAGGAGATGAATGCTTGAAGGCTACTGTCAAGCATGGTGATGGAAGCGTGGGGTTTATAC
>JAHWFO010086623.1:267366-321430 GCA_023313115.1 Rhysida immarginata
TTTTCAAAAATAAATTAGGAGACCTTAGAACTTGAACGCACCTCGTAAGTCCAGCTGGACCAGGTGAGCTTACTGTTATTGATGGAGTGATGGATTTCAACAAGTACACACCTGATGCATTTTTTGACCACAAGATGTAGTTTTAAGGAAACACCTGATGTCATCTGATTACCTGTAACGATAATACCAGCATTCTAATAAAAAATGTATTTCGGTAATACTGGTAATAAGAATCGGTAATACCGGTAATAAAAATTCATTAAAATACACTTATAGTCTTTATCCCAAACTACATCTTGATGTCAAAAAATGCAACTGCAATGGTTGTTAGTTATAATGTTTCCAATTAAATCCACTGAACTGAACAGTTTGAATCTAGCGTATTAGTGCTTTCAGAATCACATGAGCGTTTGAAGTATCCGAAGTTTGAAGTATCTTGTAAATTCTCTTTTATATCATGAGAATCATCCGCGGATGCGTTTTTTCTGTAATTTTTCTCAATAATAGAATGATTCCTGAACTCTTTCCCTTTTTTTCCTGCTTAGTTCCCCCCCACCCCCACTATTAAGGGCTTATGTTTCTTCAGAGCTTATTTTAATGTTCAATAGTCACAATACAAATTACAGTAAAACTTCGTTAGTACAGATTTTAGCGGACCATCGGAAAATAAAATATGTTTTAACCAAAGTCCGTAATATCCGAAAGGCTGTGGCTACGTTCACGACAGTAAAGAGTAACGTCATTTTTTATGAGAAGTGACGTCACAGTTGTTGCCGGGAGTTGGAAAGACAAAAAAAAAAGGAAAAATTGTTTGTAAGAGGGGGAGGGAGGAGGGAGATGTATACCTTTAAACTCAAAACTGGCTCCCCAGAAGCAAACAAGTTATTTAAAAAAAATTGTCTTAATGTTAGGAGTCCGTATTTGTCGAATTTTTTTTTTCTCCTTAAAAAGCACTGTAATTAAATACAACAGTGACAAAATATGGGTTACAGCCATATCGTCATTTTTAGAAAAAAATTAATATCTCCAAACAGAGATAAATTACGTCAAGGCAAAGTAAAACGTACTCTCAAACATTAATTTGGTTCTGCTTTTTGTCGTTTCGGAGGAAATAGTTGCACAAAATTGGTCATATACGTATAGGTGGAAATTTTTTTTTTAATTTCAACAAATTTTCTGGAATCATGAGTTTTTAAGTCAATTTCAGAAAGAAAAAAAAATTGATTTGGGGAATATATAGGCCTTCACTCTTAGTGAGTGGTAGGCCAACAAGGGGTGAAACAGTCATAATAAAGTTTACAAAAACAAAGTAATATACGGAATTATTATCATCCCTGTGTTTACACTTGTGACTTTACCCCCTCCCCCGTCCATCCACTAAGAAACTTGTACTCCAATAAGTTTGTGTATTCAAATATTGAAAGCCGGCCGAGAGGGCTAAGGCGTAGGCTTTCTAGTTCTCGAGTCCACCTGGTCATGAGTTCGAATCCCGCCGTGGGCATGGATGTTTGTGTTTGTCCCGGGCTGCATACAGATATATAAAAACGCCTTTAGTAGTCGAGCCAAAAACTCTAATAAACCAAACAAAATATTGAAAATTAAATACTATAAATCTTGGAAAAATTATGACCCCTTTATTTATTATATATATATATAATTCAGCAAACAGAATGCGATTTCCAAAGTTGAACAAATGTTCTTTGTTGCCGTTCATTTATAAAACTCTCCAACTCTTGATACGACTTGAAACTCCTTCTTATTGAACATATTTCTCCAGTTGAACATTTACACCGTTCACCGCTACGGCCGTCCGTAGCAAGAAAAGTGTAGAGTGCCTTAAGGAGTCCCTTCTTACAGGCACCCTAGAAAAATGCTGCGAAACAACTCCCGGCAATAGCGTGTGACGTTACTCCTAAGTGTCGTGAGCCGTTATGCCTTCACGGTAGCCGTCGACGTAGCCACTGCGATACTTCAAATAGAGTTCTTTAAATTTTGACGTCAAACAGTCAAACTCTGACGGCATAAATTACTCAAACGCAATCAAAACACCATAGACATGAAAGGAAGTCAGTTGGGGAAACCACAAAAACACATGGTTTTTTCCACCGTCCTCTATATAAGGCCTACGTGTGTGGAAAATTTCAAGCCTCTAGGACTATCCTTTCTAAAGTTATGGCGTATGATATACACAATACATGCATACATACATACATCTGTACAGTCGTTAATGGGATTTTAGATGATGCTAAAACCCTAAAAATGCTGCCACCAAGATCAACAAGTTAATAAGTCAGGTTCTACAACGCCTAGAACAATAAATTTTGGGGCTATAATAGGGTACATAAAACTCTGTATACCGTTAAAGTTTGATCGAATTCCAACGAGTAGTTTCCGAGTTACGCACTCAACATCGTAACACGTGCTGGTTAGTACTCGCATGTGAACACTGTTACGATTTTGAATGCGTAATTTGGAAACTACTCTTTGGAATATGATCAAATACATAGTTTTATGTATCCTATTATTCCTCCAAAATTCATTATTCTAAGCGTTGCAGAACCTGACTTATTAAGTTGTTGATGTTGGTGGCGACATTTTTATTTCTGTTCATATCTCGGTTAGCGTTCAAATTCGGACCCACATTGTATTAAAAGAAAATGCTCGCTCTGGTCACCTCTGTCATTGCTTATAGTTATACACACTTTTTCAGAATCACCCTGTATAGACAACGTAGGGGGAAGGCAGAAGGTATTGGCTGGGACACCAGGAAGGGAACAAATGGGACGTCTGGAAATGAATTAGAAGACGTGCTAGGATAGGACAAGAAAGAGGACAAATGGGAGAGCAGCGAGAAAAATGCGATAGAATATCACTTATAGAATCAAAATGACAGAAATTGTGAAAGAGATTAGGAATAATAGATTCCACTCTATAGTTAAGAATAATGTTCCGACCCAAGAAAGCGTTACGGGTGATACAATAATCATTACGGATGATATAACTGAGGAAATCACATAAACGGTTCGTTATCTGAACCATGTTTATATGAACTTTTGGTTTTCATCTCGCTGTGAAAAATCACCACATTACGCTGTAGGTATGTCAAGCCTGAAATTATTTATTTTACCGAATCCGGATCGTCAGAATTGATCATGATACACATGGTTAATATGGAATCAACATGTTCACAATATGCAATTAACATATCTGGTCAACGAACTTTAATATGCAATAAACGACAGTGCAACGCAGATGTGCAGAAGATTTTTTTCGTTGAAGAACTATGTAGACAGCTTCCCATGCCTGACCCATTCCATAAAATAAAATGGAGGTATTGAAATATGGTGATCGAACAGAATATCAGTTAGACTAACAAAAGTGATTCATACGGAACACTATACAAAATCATTTTTTAAAACTAATATCAGAACTGGCACAGGTCTGAATTCTGACTCTCAGGTGACGTTGAATCACTATCTAGATTCAAAACCCTCTCCTCTACATATTAATTTCTAAAAGAGCTTCACAACACTCTATACAAGAAGCTTCGTTTACTGTCTATTTTTTGACGTAGGGTCAATAATTGAAATACGTACCTGTTTCCCTATGCAGATTTTGCTTTAAGAACATATCTGAATCTCGTAAAACGTTTGTTACTCGAAAGATTGTCTGAAAGGATTTTAATGCAAGAGGTCAGTTTTGATTTCATCGAATGTTATTTGTGTGTGGAGCGAAACAAATACGAAAACTTGCGACTATGCTTTGAGAATCCTTTGTAATTAATTCATTTAAAGTTTGGCGAAAAATAAGGTGGCTTTTTGTCAATTAGTTCTAAATATTGAAGAACAAAATGATAGTATGTTAACAGATAAGTATTTGCAATTTAAAATATCATGGTATTTATGTTGCAACTACGTTCGTGGTAATAAACATTTGGTATGTGAAATTGTAATTATTAAACTGAGTTAAACTGTGTCGTACAAAATTATGTCTTATTCGCTATGTGCTATACAGACGTATTCTACGCCTTAACCGAGGCCGTGTGTCGACACAGCTCTTCTCCCGCTCCGTTTTTTTCGATTCCATCTCCCAAGCAGGGCCGGATTTAGGCATGGTCTTTATCGGCTGCAACCTAGGGCTCCCTTCAGACAAAGAGGGTCAAAAAATAAAAATAAAAACAACTTAAATTAAAATGCTATTTGTCAGCACCGGGCGCCCGAAGTTAACGATCCGGCCCTGCTCCGAGGTAACTCATCATAAAACTCATTATTGCATAACAAAACTCAAAACCACAGCTATAATTTGTCCAATGAAAGTTGGTGTAGGCGTGTTCAATTAAACTTATTAGACATCGTTGCAAAATAAAATCAACAATGCCTAATAAATGAAATATGATATTGAATAGGACACTTTCGTTGGAAAGCTATAGCTACAATAACAATATAGTCTGATAAACACAGCGTTTGTTCATTAATTCACTGTTAATTTTTACAAATAACACAACCAATTATCCAAATCATTAATCACAAACGTTCTAAATCACTATATCATGAAATTTAAAAAAAACCTCAAACTTTACATACATCACAATGAATTAAAACATTCTATATGGGAGATAGGTGATCTGGGTGGCCAACTGCAAAATGTCAGTTAACACATTTTGTACAGAAATTTTTCAATAATAACACTCAGCATAACGCATGCGCATAAAGCACAGATATAAACTTTGAGAGTTTTCCTATTCATTGATACATTGCATGTTGTCCTATAATAAATAATTAATTTGTACTAAACACGTAAATTAGTTTTAATTTACTGGATTTACTCAGCTTGTAAATACTGGACTAGCAATGATAAGATTGAGCAATACCTACTCGTAACAAGGCTACATAGTTATTGCAAGATAGAGTAAACAGTTAGTGAACTGATACTTCAATTTTTATCCAAATATTCGAGAAAAGCAAACAATTTTATTGATCCGATGAGATTTGTCTTTTTTCTTAATGTCGTTTATTTACTTTAATTTTCCAGTGAATAAACAATATAAATGGTAAAATAACCATTATGCTAATTTATTTTCCCATTAGATAGTTGTTCTTTGTATTTTAGTTTTATTATTTCCTGTTGTCCAGTGCTGTTATTATATCATTTTTTTCTCATAATCTATTGAACGAATAGGAAGCGGCCAAGAAGAAAAATATGACGAGCGAAGAATTGGATGAGAAAATCCATGAGCTCGTCCGTCCTTACCTCTACAACGGAGGCGAGGGCAAAATGTTTACTGTGGCCGACCTCGTGCTTGAGAGGAACAAAGGTGGACCCAAGGAAAAACAACTCCAAGAAGCCAAGGCCGCCGCCGATGCCGCCTACGCCGCCGCCGCCAAGGGGGCTTCCTCCAAGTCCGCCACAACCATCGACGCCAACGGCGAACTCGACAAGAAAAAAGGTAAGAAATTGGAAAAGATTTTTAGAGAATAATTTCAAACATAAGAAGGTTTTCCAGTTTATAGAGAGGAACAGAACAGCAACGATCTAGATGCCACGATTGTAAATAAAGTAGAGGCCAATTGTGCACTAAATGAAAAATAGGTTATTTACCAGGAGTATACAATCACATTCTTGTCATGCTTTGCATCCGTTTTCTTATTTGAGGAAATTGTTGGAGTCTTTCAGCGGAGTTTCAAGTAATATTAAACCCAATAAGCTGCAATTTTGCGCAAACCAAAATTAAATTTTGAGAACATGGCAACTCTTAGAGGGTAATTTTAGTTTAATGAGCATATTAGCGTAGAGTTCATCGTCGATCAACTACGAGATGATTTCGAATAAGTCCAATCTGTTCATCTGAAATGGAAATCGATTATTCTGTGCACGGAAGGCATAAGCCGGAACAAAATAGTCGTACTAAACGACACTAACAGTCGTGACAGGAATCCCGTAGGCCACGATAAGAGCCACTTGTAGTTTTATGCCATACAACTTGGATCTTGATCAGGATGCTAAATATATGGAAAATATATTATATGAAAATATACTGAACGATTACTTGAAACTGAACATTTAACTGAACATACCATTTATTTACAACAAGTCTAATATTAGTGATGCTGCCTAATGCCGATTCCTCTGCAGGCATCGGAGTATAGTATCCACCAAAGTCTGATATATGGTGCCCGTATATTTATTTGCCACTATTCCTTCAAACCTCTATCACTGAATTACGTGTTTCTGGATGATTCTAACATGCTCGTACTTGACAGTCTAATTAATACCAGAGATGTTCTCTTATTATATTGGGTTGAGATCACGGCTTTGAGCTGTCCAATCTAGTAATTGTACGTTCATGTCTTCAAACCAGTCGGTAACAGCACCGTTTGTGGCAAGTGTATATTATCCTACTAATAGACAAAAAGTCCTTCTCCGAACCTCTCCCACAGTGTAGGAAATGCATAATTATGCAGGATATTTCTATTGGAACATACTTCGGCAGGAGTCACTTTCCTGCCTTATGGCACATGCAAGTTCGACTATTTGACTGGAAAAGGATGTACCGTGATTCGTCACTCTACATCGTCTCATTTCAGCGTTACATTGGCCAACGTTTCGGTTGAGGGTGGTAATCTGTGAGGTAAAGCGATAGTCCGACTTTGTAAAGTAGATCATGGAGCTTCTAACGCACAATAATGGTGCTGATATTGATGACGACACGTTATAGTTGCGCTGCTGTGATACGCCGACTGTGGAATTTACATAGCACTTGAACAATGAATTCACACTTCAATTAGCTTTTAAAACTTTGAACCTTTTTCGATCCAATAATATGCACATTGGACAGCTCAAAGCCGTGATCTCAACCCAATATAATAAGAGAACATTATTGAAATATCATTTTGAATAATCCCGTATGTCTGGGACATGATTATATCAAGTCTTTCCGTTACTCATCATTAAGGAGCTCTGGGTGATAAGCATAGAATCAGACTATCAGGTTATTCCCCAAGAGTAAATTCAGATCCTCTTTCATTCAATATCGTGCCGTAAAAGGCGATGTCAACGGCAATATAAATCCATATCTCTTGTAACATAAAAATCTGTGGGATAAATTTCACTTGAATAGCTCACCTCTTTCTTGGTCTTACTAATTTTCAATCCTTAGTGAATTAAAACTGAATCGGTTATTCGTACAATACTTTTGGAGATATTCTTCGTATCTGGTCCAGATCAATAATTCGTTTCATTTTCCAATAATTCACCTCTGTTTCATTTTCCATTTCGGCGAATGCACTTGAAGCAGTACCAACGTTCATGATATTAATATAATCGAAAAACACATCTGTGTATACCCATCCCGTTATAAAGCTCAGTGTTCCATTTATCTGTTTTCTTCTGATTATGCATTTATTTTTCTATTCTTTATATATTTTCAAGATATATTCCTATAAACGAGCTTTCTGGCATAAATAATTAGACTATTTTTTCTTCAAAACGAAGATACTGGATAATTATAATCCCCTTTGTTCAAGGATATTCTACTGTATTTATGGTCATCTTTGGGGTTTTTTTGCGCTATCAAAGGGTATGGACCCCTATTTAGCCTTCAAAATTTTCTGTGCATACATGCTCTGGATGTGTTCAATGAACGGAATCATTTAATATGAGTGGTATGTTGGTTTAACGACCTCTTCAGGAGGAGAAAAACTTGCCCTGACTCACCAGAAAATCCGGAAATATGTCTACAGAATACATAGCCTAAGGATTTGGAAAGTGCAGTGAAGAAAAAGAACAATATATAAATCAAATGCATGCTATGTATATCTCTTTAATAAAAAGGGATATTGTTATTTTTTTCTTTTTTAAAAATTCCTTTCTTTTTCTGGGCGTCCTCGTCTAGAGTTGAACTCGCAATCTCATTAATGTCAGCAACAGCAATCACGTTCTAACCCATTTCCTTGTTAAGGCCAAAGCGTGACTCAGTTGAATAACTCGGTTAAATAACTTGTCTTTGACAAAAGCTTTGAAAATTAAAAAAAGATATAATAAAAACAAATAAAAAAAAAACTATTTTACGGTTCATTAAAGCATACGATTTTATCGAGTCAGGAAAAATAATATTTTATTGTTTTATTAAATAGATGAAAATAGAAATTCCATTGACAAGCAAGAAAAACGAAGAATTTTCTTATTATTCATAAATTTAGTCTCAATTACTGTGTTTATAGATATATCTATTATATCAGACCGCTATCTGATGGTATGAAATATATTTTTGATTTATAATGATCTGCCCCGCAACCACTCTCAAGCTGTTTAAACAGTAATGTGTCGACATGGAGTCCTTCAGCTTTATCTTGGGATTAGTATAATTGGTAATTAGGCCTGCATTCTTCTATTCAATTAGCTTGGCTTACAATTATTTTTTCCCTCATTTTTTTGATGATATGTGACATTCTTGCTACATATTAATACTTTAAATACATTTGATGTCAATTTTTAATCGTTAACCTTAAACTTATTTTAAATGGTTATCATGTACACCTTTAACTCAGTTTAATTAATCCAGGAGACACAATGATTTAGCTGTTGGATTATGCTTAATTCAAAATGATACGTTTCATGCATGGCTATAGGTAATATGAACGAGGAAAAGCTTTAAACTTCGAAACCAGATAAAAACATAAAACAGTCGAATAACTCTTTTAAGGAAAAGCCAGTGTACATTTTATTGACATATTTTCCTATTCGTTGTGTAGCTTATAATGTACATTAAATGAAAGGATTAATAATTTATTATTTTTAATTCAACTGTTTTTAAAAAATTAAAATATTAATTGAATATTTCAATTATACAAGTGCGAGAGATATTACAAAAAATCAAATAATGATGAAAATAATTTAAAAATTGTGTTCAGGTCTAGACCTGTTTGCTGTCTCTTTTCATTATACAGGGTGAACTACAGAGTGAGTCAAAAGTCACTGGACATAGCTATTTTTCGGAAATGGTGTGTAAAATGAACGATGTGACCATGCTAGCAGGGTGCTCTATCTTTTGGGACATAATATTACAAATAAGCTGAATGATCATTTGAAATCGGATACCCCTGTAAGTGAATGGTCCATACTTTATATAAAAACCAGATGCTGAGAGTACTAATAAAACGCCCATACTAGCTTATGAAAGCGGCTTCCAAACAGTTATAATGATAGGATTAAATATCAGTGCCGTGGGCGTACGTCCCATGAATAAGTTGCATTTGCCCAAACCAAAAGGGGATGATGATATCCGAAAGTGGAAAGCTACATGAGGGTATGGCGGAAATCATGGCGGTGCACCACGATGGCTGACAGATACCGATGTGTGTTATTCAGACTGGCCCGTCAAAAGCGGTACACTAAATTCATGTTTGTAAAAATTGCAACACCATGAAGTAATCATCAGAATTAAATGAAATTTAATACAAAAACGACTTGTATTGGACAAGTAAATGATTAGAGTTTCAAAGCAAAAAAACGATATAAGTGTCCGAAATCAGTATTTGGTGTAGCCACCACGCGCTGAAATAAGTGCTGCTAATCGACGTGGCATGGAGTCAAGCAGATTTTGAATGTCTGCCTGGGGAAGAGCATTCCATATTGTTTGCATACGTGCCCAAAGTTCATCTTTAGAATCTGTAGGACGAAACACCGACCAACGAAATCCCACACATGCTCAATAGGAGACATATCCGACGAATAAGCAGGCCAAAGAAGAAGCTGTATGTTTTCTGCTGAAAAGAAGTCTTGAACATTCCTTGCAATATGTGGGCGGGCATTGTCCTGTTGAAAGATCGCTCCAGGAAAGCTTTGAAGGAAAGGAACGAGTTCGGGCTCCAGCACTTCACTGATGTACCGATTGCTGTTAAAATTACCAACAATTCGCAGCAGTTGAGATCGTCCATGATACGCAATCGCACCCCAGACCATAACTCCGGGTGTTCGTCCACTGTGACGTTCGATAATCCACTCTGGAAGGTAACGTTCACCGGCATATCGTCTAACACGACTGCGGCCATCATTGTACCACAGACTAAAGCGGGATTCGTCAGAAAAAACCCACTTTTTTCCAATCTGCACGAGAGTCTCTATGTTCATGAGCCCATTGCAGACGCAGGCGTTGATGGTTTTGCGTCAGGGGGATCCTGTATAAAGGAGCTCTCGACGAATTGACGAAGCAGACAGAGACCTGTAACAGTGGACCAATGTGCTGCTAAATGTCTAGAGGAAGCTGTACGGTCCGTCAGCGCCATGTGGTCCAGGTATCTGTCATCTATCACCTTTCGGCGTCCACTCCCGGATTTCCGAGTTGTCCGGTTCTCGTCGGTCCACTGCTTCCAAACTCGTATCACTGTGCTGCTGTTATACTGCACACGAGCTGCTATTGCACGATAGGAAAATCCTCCTTCACGAAGGCCGATGATTCTCCCCCGTTCAAACTGCGTAAGTTGAAATGTCGCCCTCTTTCATGAAGAGGCATCGTTACGTCTCACCTAACGCTTACCACTAGCAGATAACCATAGACTATTTTCAACGTCACGCTACAGCCCTCTATTTATACTGTTTCAGCAGCAGTTCAAAAGGCGCTGCTCAGCCCACGCATGCGTGGTGACTCTGAAATTTTAATCATTTGCATAATACGCTATATTTGCATTGGCTAAAAATTGCAGCTCAGTCGCGTCTTTCCTTTATGGTGGACCAACAAGCGGCGGAGGTCCATTGTCAGCACTATGACGATTCGTCGAAAGCTCTATGTTTTAGGTTACAAAGATCTGACTTCCGCCCATAAGCCAAAGTTCACCACTGTCAATGCCAAAATGTCGCTGGCCAATGCAAAGCTGGAATGAGCTGACGTGGAGTAACGAGTAAGCTACACCCTCTTCCAATCTCATGTCGAAAGTGAATGTGACGCGAGATAGGAAAATGACAATCTTCCGGACGTGTTGTCTCAACAGTGAAATTCGCCGTCGTAATGTGATTGCCTGATCTAGTTTCCCATGAGTTAGTGCTTGGTCCACTGGTTGTATTTGAATAATCATGGACAAGTATACGTTCCCTATACAGTAACAACAATTTTGTGAAATGTCGTTTGCCTATCATCAGTATAATGTAGCTTGCCAAAATGCATGAGCTGTAACTGTCTTGTTTGAGCGTACAAGTACTGGACTGGCCAGCTAAAAGGGTGACAGGAGAATTGCATGCGGACATTTACGTTCCAGGACATTTGCGTCCCATTATATGTATATTTAGAATCAATAAATCTTTAATGGCCTGTCTATTTATTTTCAAATAACTTTATCAAACACAGGGTGTCCCAAATTGATGTATAACTCTTTGAAACTTTATAACTCAGCAACGAAATGAGATAGAAATATAAGGGTTGTTGTATTTTATTCCTTAAACTTCCTTAAGCCCGTGCATGTTCAAAATGTCCACCTTCTGCCACAGTACACTCCTAGGTCGTCCTCATTTAGAGAGTAGACAAGTCGCGGAATATAAGGCTTCCACTTTTGACCTCGTAAAATTCAATGAACACTGGATTTGGCGATACCAATTTCACGAGAGCACTGCTTCACTGACTTCTTTGGGGATCGTGCAAAAACTTCCATGACGGCATCAACACTCGTTATCAGTGGAACTTCTCTTTCTTCCGCACCGACCTTTCAACACATCTTTCACCGTTCCTTCGGCTTCAAACTTGTCTCGGAGTTTTGTTATTGTTACCCTTGTTGGCGGTGGTGTACTAAATTCAACCCTCCAACGTCGATGGACCTCAACAACATCCTCCCCTTTCCAATAACACTTCAATATCCATTTACGTTCATCGAATGAAAGTCTCACCACCATTTTGGTTTATACACAAACGAACAACAATGAACGTGTTGCTATGCTTTTCCAGCGCCGTCTGGATCATACACAACAAACTTTATATTTCAACCTCATTTCGTTGCTGAGCTTTAACGTTTCAAAGAGTGTATACGTCAATTTGGGACACTCTGTATAGGTTAATCAGTTAAAAAAGGAGGGCATTTTATTATTAAAAATTTATTTACAAATCCATATTTACATTTCAAATTATCCATAAAATTGGGCAATTTAAGTAATATTAAATGTAGCTATAATATAAACGAACCCTTTGAATAAAACACTTATCTACTCATTTATAAACATTATCATTTTATTATGAATAGGAGAACAAGAACAAACGCTTTTCCACAAAGGTTTTAATGGGAATTAATACAAAATGAATATCACTATTTGATAATACTGATGAAGCTCGTCCAATCGAGAAATTCAACGCGGATCGACCCATGGTAATCCAAGATCCATGGGACCTCGATCCGCGTTGAGGAGCTCATTGGTCGATCTTCTGGCAAGTCCTAGTGATTCTAGGAAGTGGATGCAATCTTATTCTTAGCAACCCCCAATTGCTCCGTCTATATTGCTTACCACAAACCCGGAAACCTTTTTAAACCAAACATAAATAATATAAACTCTCCTACCAGCCTGGATGCCAAGTTTTTCTCTGACAAATATCGTGTTTTAAACTTCCCTGGATAAGATTTCTCTGTCAAGAATAGTAGAACCTTAGTCAACAATCTCCGTAATTGCGACATTCCTAGTGGCAGTGTACTTGTTTCCTTTGATATTAGCAACCCAAAAGAACATCTCTCAGATGACTTAGAATGCCGAGTACGAGCAAGTGAGAGGCATCCAGAAATACCATTAAATATTAACTTTTTTTAAGAACAAGAATTCGTGGCAGAAACGCTGCTAATATACAAGAATTTTCACAAATACAGAGGTTGAGTCAAAAGTAGTGGCCGACTCGGGAGGGGGGGGGGGTTAAAATTTGACGATTTCTGGGCGAAGAGTATTTCCCAGAAGGGTACATCGCAGTTTATTAAGAGAAAAGAATGGGAAGAAACGTCAGTACGAATTTGAATGGCATAAATATTGCGCCACCTGCGTCAGCCAGTGTAAAAATAGGGCAGAAAAATTGGTGATACGCGGGCTCCTTCGTCACTATCGGAAAAAGGGACCAGTGCGCGAGCAGCAGCCGCCGAAATTTGCAGGGTGGAAGGTCAGGGTGTGACCAATTTGCACGACGGTGGTTCTCCAGCTTTTCGTCTGGAGACATTGGCCTTGAAGATGCGCCAAGGAGCGGAAGACTCAAAGAAGTGGATGACGCAGCCCTACGGCAACAAGTGGAAGCCAACCCAGGCAGTACCACCCGTGGACTAGCGGCGGACATCAGGACATGACAGTCGAGTGTGGTTTGACATCCGCACGCCATGGGAAAGGTCAACAGGAGCTGCCGAGTTGTGCCTCCCGAGCTGACGCCCGCGCAAGCACAACAACGGGTGAAGGTATGTCGTCAACTGCTGGAAAAAAATCGAGGTTCTGCCACATCGAGCATACAGCTCCGACTTGGCACCTTCCGACTACCATCTCTTCCTGTCCATGGAGCACTTCCTGCGTGGATGGCGCTTCGTCAATGTCAGATGGCGCTTCGTCAATGTCAGTGATGGCGCTTCGTCAATGTCGCTTTGAAGACGCCGTGCGTGACTTTTTCCCTCAGAAACCGGAGGAGTGGTTTCGCGAGGGCATCCGCCAACTGGCTGATCGTTGGATGAAGACCATGAGCATTAAGACTCTACTTTGAAGATTAGAAATGAGTGGTTCCTGTCTGGTGTCCATTTAAAAGTTTGCGCATTGATCGGCCACTTCTTTTGACTCTGTAATCTGGAAATGAATATGCTATCGAGTTCGTAATTAGCTTAAATTAAAATGAAGGTAAAGGACTGAGGAGATATAAAGGCATAATCATTTAATAAAGGGGAGATTGGAAATGTGTGTTGGTTAAATCAAAAAATAAGTAAATATTATGGAATTAAACAACCAAAAAGAGAAAACCTTTAACCTAACCTAACCTAATTTTTTGTGGATTAGAGGTTTCCCTTTTTGGTTGTTGGCTAAATGTTAAAATTTTACATTTTTTTGTGTCTTCATTTCATTTAATGGACTGAATATTCATGTTACATGAGATTTTTGAAATTTGAAAATTTAACTATCCAATAGAGGGAAGCGTTATTAACAAGTCCCTAATTATTGGGATTGGCGGTTGTAAACATTTGAAAAAAGATAAATGTTTCGATTGTTAGAAAAGTATTATTGTTAAGATTTTACATGTTTCTACCTCTATCTATTTTTATGAGAATAAATATTTTGTTGTATATATAAAAAGAATTAAAATTAGACGAATTAATTCCTAGAGATCCTATTATAATTTTAATTTTTGTGAAATAAGAAATTTTAAGGCGATTATAAGAAGATCATTTTCTTGGTGAAAATTAAACAGGCTACCTTCTACAGTTTGTTTTAATGATTTTACCTTTTTTTATTATTTTTTGAAAAATTAAATTAAAATCATCTTCCCTTTGTTGAAAAAATAAAGTGTTTTAGGGGAGAGATCGTCGAAAATTTACTATCTCATAATGTATTAAGTCGAGGCAAGACTACGCTACTAATTGTTTCCATTGTAATTTGAACAATCAGTCTTTTTTCGTTTGTTGAAAACAATGAAGGTTACATTGCTGATCAGACTATCTTGGTCATGTGACTTTTCAGCGCCGGGTCCTGTCTTTTTAGTTGGCTTTGATGCTAAGTAAGAATGATAAATACGAGGTGCATTCAAGTTCTAAGGCCTCCGATTTTTTTTCTAATTAACTACTCACCCGAAATCGATGAAACTGGCGTTACTTCTCGACGTAATCGCCCTGCAGACGTACACATTTTTCACAACGCTGACGCCATGATTCCATGGCAGCGGCGAAGGCTTCTTTAGGAGTCTGTTTTGACCACTGGAAAATCGCTGAGGCAATAGCAGCACGGCTGGTGAATGTGCGGCCACGGAGAGTGTCTTTCATTGTTGGAAAAAGCCAAAAGTCACTAGGAGCCAGATCAGGTGAGTAGGGAGCATGAGGAATCACTTGAAAGTTGTTATCACGAAGAAACTGTTGCGTAACATTAGCTCGATGTGCGGGTGCGTTGTCTTGGTGAAACAGCACACGCGCAGCCCTTCCCGGATGTTTTTGTTGCAGTGCAGGAAGGAATTTGTTCTTCAAAACATTTTCGTAGGATGCACCTGTTACCGTGGTGCCCTTTGGAACGCAATGGGTAAGGATTACGCCCTCGCTGTCCCAGAACATGGACACCATCATTTTTTCAGCACTGGCAGTTACCCGAAATTTTTTTGGTGGCGGTGAATCTGTGTGCTTCCATTGAGCTGACTGGCGCTTTGTTTCTGGATTGAAAAATGGTCTCCACGTCTCATCCATTGTCACAACCGACGAAAAGAAAGTCCCATTCATGCTGTCGTTGCTCATCAACATTGCTTGGCAACATGCCACACGGGCAGCCTTGTGGTCGTCCGTCAGCATTCGTGGCACCCACCTGGATGACACTTTTCGCATTTTCAGGTCGTCATGCAGGATTGTGTGCACAGAACCCACACAAATGCCAACTCTGGAGGCGATCTGTTCAACAGTCATTCGGCGATCCCCCAAAACAATTCTCTCCACTTTCTCGATCATGTCGTCAGACCGGCTTGTGCGAGCCCGAGGTTGTTTCGGTTTGTTGTCACACGATGTTCTGCCTTCATTAAACTGTCGCACCCAAGAACGCACTTTCGACACATCCATAACTCCATCACCACATGTCTCCTTCAACTGTCGATGAATTTCAATTGGTTTCACACCACGCAAATTCAGAAAACGAATGATTGCACGCTGTTCAAGTAAGGAAAACGTCGCCATTTTAAGTATCTAAAACAGTTCTCATTCTCGCCGCTGGCGGTAAAATTCCATCTGCCATACGGTGCTGCCATCTCTGGGATGTATTGACAATGAACGCGGCCTCATTTTAAAACAATGCGCATGTTTCTATCTCTTTCCAATCCGGAGAAAAAAAATCGGAGGCCTTAGAACTTGAATGCACCTCGTATTTAATTTTTATTTGTTTGTCAATTATATATTTTTAGTTAACTTCACTTCTTTATGTGTGTACGAAATTTTTGTATTCAATATTTCGCTCACTTCCTAACTAGCTACAGCTCTGAAACTTTCCCCAACGTCGTCTTCTCGATGACAATGCATGTCTCAATCGTTAGTTTCAGTAGTCATTCATTTATTCGTGAGTACTTTATAATTTAAACTTAATATATATATACAGTGCCAAAGCCATCTAGAGAAACAGATCTTGACGCAAAGAAGTCCGAGTATCAATGTAACCATCATTGTTTCCATCTTGGATTTTAACTGTCAATATTTTTTAAATTATTGGAAACAATGAAGGTTACATTGCTGCTTAGACTAAGACGGTCAGATGACTTTTCCACGTCATCTGACCGTGCTAGTCACATGACGTTCTATATCAACACCACCTAAAGAGAAAGCCAGAGCGCGGAAACGTCATACGTTGTTACATCATGATACGAAGTCATAATTTAGAGCTTATTATTGGTAGAAATGCGATTAAAGATGACTTTTTATGATGATGTAACAATGTATGAAATTTTTGCGCTCAGGCTTTGGGTAGAGGTGGTGTTGACTATATCTACTGGCCTGACGAGGCTAACGAGAAAGACAGGCTCCGGCACTGAAGAGTCACCTGACCAAGATAGGTCTATTAACAATGTAACTTTCATTGTTTCCATCTTGTATTTTAACAATCAGTGTTTTATCCTTTGTTGGAAACAATGAAGGTTGGATTGTTGCTAGACCTATTTTGATCAGGTGACTTTTCAGTGCCGGAGCCTGTATTTCGCGTTAGCCTCGCAGGCCTGACGTAGCCCAGACTACTGTGGTCAGGTGACTTTTGAGTGCCCAGGCCTGTCTTTCTCGTGGGCTACGAGGCCTGACAACTGACGTCATGCTAGAGGTCGTCAAGCCTCCATGCTGGCCAAATTTTTATGATATCTTTTTTGAACGAATAAAGAATTAAATTAAAAAATAGATAAAATAATTCGTGTTAGTTTCATTCAATAATGTAAAGTGTCAACGGTGTGCTTAATTGCTGAATTTTGTACACGGTTTAAACAATAGATACCAGCTAAAGTGAAGGCCTGTGCACAGAAATTTCATACATTGTTACATCATAATACCTAGTCGTACACTTCGAGCAAAAAAAAAAATGCAACACCTAGAAAGAATGGGTCAATTTATTTGAAATTTTGCACACACGTAGCATTATGAGAAATGATTCAAATTGCAAAACAATACGTCCAGAAGAACGTTTTACAGGGTGGCTCCCATGCTCCACTAGATCATATGTCGTATAACCGCCGCGATCTTGAATGCAGACCTCGACTCTTGCATGTAAACGGTCATAAAGATACTGGTTGTCGTCTTGCGATAGGTTGTTCCAAGCCTCCTGAACATGCTGGCGCAATTGTGGAGTTGTTGCAGCTGGTGTGCCACGACGATGAACGTCCCATCATGTCCCACACATGCTCAATTAACGACAAGTCTGGATATCGTGCTGGCCAGGGAAGTAGTGGCACATGCTGTAAGACCTGCAAGATAAAACGGGCAGTGTGTAGACGGGCATTATCCTGCTGGAAAAATATGTTACTCTCCTGTTGCAAGAAGGGCAGAAGAAAGGTTCCACATTGTGCTGGACGTACCGAATGCTATTCAATGTTCCATCCACAAACATTAAGGGTGATCGCGAGTTGTAATGATCGCACCCTATACCATTATGCCAGGGACTGGACCTGTATGCCATAGACGGATGCAGTGTGGAAGATAGCGCTCTGTTGCTCTTCGCCGCACATATACACGTCCATCACTGGTGTGCAGGCAGAATCTGCTCTCATCACTAAAGACCACAGACCTCCATTTGGCTCTCCATTCGGCTTTCCACTCGGATCTTTCGCGGCACCACTGCAACCGCGCAGCACGGTGTTCTTGCAAAAGTGGGAGTCTGGCTTGAGGGATCCGTGCCCGCAGTCCTGCAGCTAGCAAACGGAACCAATGGCCCGTCTTGACACAGTGGGTGCCACTGCTATGGATGCCGTACGCTTGCTCAAAGCTTCTCGTACGACTAGACGGTCTTGGCGTGGGTCAGTAGTGCGTGAGCGTCCAGAACCAGATCAACGTGATTGCGTTCCTTCCGTAAACCACTGCTGATAACATCGAGCCACCACAGAAACATTACGACCGATCTGCGCCGCGATACGACGATGCGACCATCCAGACTCTCGAAGTCCCACAATCCGACCTTTCTCAAACTCCGTGAGTCGTTGCACAGCAGTACGAGGCACTCCGTGTGCGAGGCATCGCAGTTGTTGTCACCACACCTATAATCAACTGTTCAAGTATAATCCAGATGCCAAACTGACGATTTCATGCAAATCTGGTCGGAACCATTCTTCTCCAGGAGGGGCATGGGAGCCACCCTCTAAAACGTTCTTCTGGACGTATTGTCTTGCAATTTGAATCATTTCTCGCATGGCACCAATGATATATGGGGGTAAAATTTCAAGTAAATCGACCCATTCCCTATAGGTGTTGCATTTTTTTGCCAGCCGTGTAATTTAGGGCTTATTATTGGTAAAATGTGTTTAAAGATGACTACTTATGAAGTTTTAACAATGGCTCAGGCCTTGCCTTTAGGTGGTGTTGCGCTGATGCGGAAAAGTCACCTAACCATAGAAGTCCGAGTAACACCTCAGATGTTTAAATTATTGTTGGAAATAGGAAAGAAAATTCCAGAGCCTGGATTCGAACAACACCTCCTGGACACTGAAACATCATACATTGTTAAATGATCATAAGAAATCATAATTTATGGCTTATTATAGACCTTTTCATTACGTCATCGCATAGCAACACCACCTAAAGATAAGGCCTGGGCGCTGAAACGTCATTACATTGTTGCATCACCTCAGGGAAGGTGAAGTACACCGATTCTAAAGAAGAAATTATGTTAGAACGAAAATATAGCAAACATTAAAGTTCGTGCAATAGCTCGTAATTTCTACAGCTTCGCTACGGGACGATACGACGTCTAGGGATCAACAAGAATGATTTTACCGCCAAAGCGGATAAAAGGAGCACATTTTCGTGTTATAGCACCGAGACATCGTACGTAGATATCTTGAATTAACCTTAAATTTTAAAACACTTTAGAGGAAATATATAAATTTGAAAACTGAATTGTAAATTACTATTTACCTAAGTAATTTACAATTCAGTTTTCAAATTTATATATTTTCTCTAAAGTGTTTTAAAATGTAAGGTTAAGTATTTAAGTAAATTAACGTTAAGAGATAATTAAAACGAACCAACTTGAAGAACTGAAAGGTTAAATGAAGAGAATTCTTTGAACAAATAAAAAGTTCTTTAATGTTACACGAACTGAGCCTCAGTAGCTGAAGTGTTCAATGTAAGCGCCTAATATTTCTTCATATTCTATTACTAAAGCGTTTCTATGTTAACACCTATGTGTTGAAGCAAGCGATTGGCTACTAGCAATTAGCAAATTGTCTAATAGTAATTAGTTATGGATATTATTAGGCTTAACAGCAATATGCTCTTGATAACAATAAGCAACGGATAACAATAGGTATAACAACTGGTAAAGAGTTGGTTTAAATATTACAAGCTAAATCTTAGTATTGAAAGTTTCCAAGGTAACAAAAAAGGGAGGGACCCTCTAATCCACAAGGAGATTTGAAATACCGGTTACGTATTTCGGCTACCAAGTAGCCATCTTCCGCGATGGGAGACAAAAGTCAGCTAAAGAAAACTTTTCTTTATTTGACTTTTGTCTCTCATCGCTGAAGATGCCTACTTGGTAGCCGAAATACATATCCGATATTTCAAATCTCCTTATGGATTAAAGGTTACTTCCCTTTTTGGTTGTTCCTTTCCACAATGTTTGTTTAATTTTTGTTAAGCTAATATATAGTAGCATTAGAACACGTACTACTAAGCTAATTCCCATTATCGTCAATTACTTATTACATTCATTCATGGAACGACGTTAAGAGTTGTTTGATATATTTCATACCATATCTTAGCATTGACGGTTCCAACGGTACCATATGGTACCATTACGACACGTGCTACTAAACCAATTCTCATATCATTAATTACTCGTTATATTCATTCGTGACACGTTACGAGTTGTTTGATATATTACATGCCATACCTTAGAAATGAAAGTTCCAATGGTACCATTTGGTACCTTTAGGACACGTTCTATTAAACCAACATGCCATTGCTTTTCATTGGAAATTTTTAGGAGCTATCATAATGGTGCCATTAGAGCACGTGCTATTGTACCTATTTCGGTTATCTCACCATCCCATATTATTGGATTGGTGAAAACAGAGTTTAAAAATGTTAATTAGTTTTCAAGTTATCTAAATAAATAATAAGCACCCTACGGTTTAGGCACCGATCTCCCCTTTCTATAATCGTCAGTCACGTGCATCCTGCACGCGCACTCTCTCAACAACGCTTAGAGCACGCGCAGAGCCGAACCGAAGTGCTCAGCACGCGTCTTCACCAATGCAAGGATGATTTGTCTTTTCCAGTAATTCACTACACGCAGAATCTATTGCAACGCAATGCATTGTTGAAATTGTGTCTACAAACGGACATACAGCTGAACAAACCGATTACGTAAGCATATTTTCTACGAAAATGTGCTAAAAAGGCTTTCGTAATGGCGGACAACTACAGTGTCCTTCCTGGTGGACAATATGTTCTCTAAAATGGTCTATTGGTAGAAATATGATTGACAATAACTTCTTATGATGATGTAACAATGTGTTACGTTTCATTGCGGAGGTCTTCTCTCTGTCGGTGGTTACTCCTGAACGCGCTAACCAATTGCGTCAATGCAATTCCACTGCCTGAAACCGTAACCACCGAGAGAAAAGGCCTCCGCAATGAAACTTAATACATTATTACATCATCATAGATAGAGCATTGTTATTCGTATTTCTACCAATAATAAACCATAAATTTGCCCTATTTATGATGATGTAACAATGTATTACATTGCTTTGCGGAGGCCTTCTCTCTCGGTGGTTACGCTGAAACCAACGCCAACTAAAGAGAAGGCCTGTTCACTGAAATGTCATGCATTGTTACATCATCATCAGAGGGCGAAATTTAGGGCTTATTATTGGACGTCTATCAACAATTAGGGATTTCTACCAATAATAAGCCCCCGAGGATCGTAGACTAACATATACGAATATTGCGCAATTCCAACAATATTACATACATACACGTCGAATTGATAACCATAATTCGGTTAAAATAGATGATCTCAGGGCTTCCGCTACTTTCCTATAACTTCCTCGGGAGGATTAATTTCTCGTTTATTAAATATTATTACTCAAATAAAATAGATCTTTGTTTAGTTGAAAATATGCAAGCACTGCTGACATTTGCTAAATTCCTCGCGTTTTGATTACCTGAGAATTGGCGTTGACTTCACCAATTTTTCATATATTCATTCAACAAAATATACTTATTGATTGTTTGTTGAATTTCCTTGTTGTTTCAAAGGACTTGATTTATTATCGGCGTTACGACTCATTAAGTTAATACCATTCCGTCATCCTATCGAACGGAGCCCTTCAATTTAATTATGCTTCTATTGAGTAATAAAGGATGTCATGATGTTAATTAAACGAGAAACTCCCAAAGATAAATATTCGTTTCAGCCCTGATAAATATTTACTTGAAATTCAATTGCTGTCAAGATTGAAAAAGAAATTCTCGTGTTGCTTGAATAAATTCATCAAATAAATGCCAAAGTTCTTTGCCGCCGCTTTTGCTTTAATCATTTAGTTTCTGCTCATAATTGATAATTAACTCAATTATCAGTTAAAATGAGCATGAATTAATTTAAAATGCTTGCTTGCTCTAACTGATTATGATTCTCACTATTCTTTCGCAAATCTTCTCCTTGGCTAGTTGATCCTCACTATTCTTAAATCATTTGCTTAATAGCGGAATCTACGACCGTGCATTTTCGATAATTCTACTGTAACTCAAATCAAATATTAATTTTTTCATAATTAAAAATAATGAAAATCTTTTTTAGAAAATCAATTAGCCTATATGTAATTGCCGTGTTTTCGTTGCAAGAATAGCTTTCGATAACAAAATCTAACAGCATGCTATAGACGACAATGAACAGCGGCTGAAAAGCATGCAAAAAATCTTCAGATATCAATTACACAGGCCAACCATGAAAAGATTAATGTTGGATTGAATAGGATACGATGAGATATTCCTGGGCAACGTAATCTTTAGCGATGAATTAATATTTCACATGAGTGGCAAGGTGAATACTCACAACTGCTGATTTAGGATATCGTAAATACACGTGAGAGCCCAAATTTAAAGTGTATGGCCCGTTTTTTTTTCCGTGGAGAAAACCATAAATGGTATCGTATATCTAGTCATACGAAAATTTCCTCATTCCACAGTTAGAAAATTATGATTACACCTTCACTACCAGCTAGACGGGGCAGCACCTCACTTAAGCATCGAAGTCTGGAATTTCCTTGATAACCGATTCCCAAGCGGTGGATTGTCGTGCAGGGCCAATTGCATGGTCACCTCTCTCCCCTGATTTGACACCTCTCGATATTTTCTTAATGGGTTTCATTAAAGAACGAGTGTTTGTTACACCTTTACCTGATGAATTTACGCCACAGATGTAGAAATGACGCTTGACATATTGGTTCGAGTTTGGAAAGAAATTGACTTCAAGTTGCCGTATTACGAATGGAAGTCACATCGAACCAAAATTACTGTTTGTTGAAAATACTGATGTGTTTTGCTCTAAAATGGCACCTTAACGGATTTTGTACGTTATCTGAATTAATTCCTATTTGCTTTTAAAGTTGTAAAGTGTTTTTGAATCTCCCTGTATTATGTGAGAATTACCACCAATGGACTAACGAGTCATTGGAAACCAGCTAGGTTATATAAGTCAAGGGATATATCGTATATGTACTCCTGTGTTCTGTCATATTTGCGTATTTCTGCTTCTCTCTTGGAATTATTTGGAAGGTTTCAGTGGTCTGGGTTCGTGATGTTAAGCTGCTGATATCACGTGAAAGAAATCCCTTATTTGTGTAAAGGACGACAAAATTAAAGAGGCAGCTATGTATTCGGTAAGGGTCTAACAAAAGCGACTGAAGTAAGCTCAATCAATAATAGCTTTCTTATCGCATTATACATACGAACATGATGTTTTAATAGCATTTTATTTTTTTATCTCAAGTTACCTTTATTTTCTGTCTCTGCAGATCTTTATCTGCGGTCAAAAATCACAATGACAGAAATTACAGGCGACGCACTTTGCCAGCGTGCTTGTATCCATACACGAGAGTAAATGAAAAAGTAACGTTAATATGACAATAAAAAAATAATCAATAACAATTTTAAGATTTTTTTTAATCTGCCATATTAATCAATTAAGTTTTAATTTACACATACCTTAAGGCTTGTTTGTTTTTTCTTCCCTGCCTTCCACCATTCTCTTTCTTGCTACCCAAACAAACCATGAAATACAATTTTCAAAATTAGCTTGCGGTAGATGTCGAAATGGGGGTTTTAATTTTTAGTCTGGACAGAAATTATGTCAACACAAATTTAATAATGAATTTTTTTAAATACCGAAGAAATTAAATTTCTGTCCAGAATTTAAATACCGATAAGAGCTATTAATAATATAATACTATTACTTTACTCTCATTTCCTCCAAAGCTATCGAACGATTCTGTCGGTTGTATTGTACAATACCTTTACGTAAAATTAAAAGGCGAATTAAATTGGAATGTCCAAAAATTAAAAAAAATACAGAAAGATAATATAAATATAAAAAGACGAAAGCGTTATTATATTAAAAAACATTATTTTAGGATGAACCATGGTTAATTGTGTTTTAAGTCACACAACTAAAACAGTAATTAAAAAGCGGGTTAATCACAGAATTGTTAAAATTGCACTTTTAATTTATTTTTCAACTAAATAATAAAAAAAATCTATTTGGTGTATTGAATTTAATTTTGAAAACACAAAACAGTTAAAAAACAGTAGCGTGAAAACTTAAAAAGTTTAAAAATAACATACTGTATATGGTTTTAATAATGTCTTCTATTTTATGCACGTTCTCCGTCTAATAATTTATCATTTTCTTTTTACTTTTGACTGCTGTATATTAAAATGATATACATTAGGCACAATTCTGGATTAGATTTTGTAAACATTTTATTTATCTGCTTATTGAATTTTTCAAAGCCTTTGAAAATTATTAGGAAGAACAAACTGAGAAAATTCAAAATTATGAGCATGTCTTTTTGAGAATTTTTGTTCATCTTTATTACTGTTTATTATATAGTGTCTCTTATTAATTTGTTTAAAAATTTCATTAGCGATGATTCCTTTATCTTATATTGATTACTTCTCAATTACGGAACTTATTAATATTCTGGCCGGCTTTGATTTTAAACACCTTACAATGCTATAAGACACCCATTATTTCACACTCATTACGGCTTTCGGCTTTTATCTGGCTATATTGGGTGTTTTATTGTAGACACGCTGTTTTCTGTGCTACATTATATTCACATTATTTGTATCTGATGTAAAATTTGATATCCATGGTTGCCATGCAAAAAAAATTGATAATTTTTGTTATGGTTCTCCCGTGATAGATCTGATAAGATGTTTAGAACAAGAATTTCTATTTCATCTCGTACTACGCTTTTCTTTAATAAAGCACTGCTGCCATGGTATTTTATAGAAACGAGACAAAGTATTAAAAATACGACTTTTTAAGCTTTCACTATGGTTAAGATTTTCTTAATTGCTCAGAATAATTTAAATTTAATCGTCTTTTTTATGGCGGGATTAAGCATTTAAAAGAATTTTTTTAAGCAGACAGATACTTATATTAATAAATTATCTGGAAAAATAAAATAAAATTAAAAAAAAATTAACGTGTAACGCTTTAAATTTTTTAATAATAATAATAATTGTAATTGAAAATCGGGAACAGATATTCTGCAACCGACCCCCAACAGACATGAGTCCAAAAACGGGGAAATCCAGAAGAGAAGAGTTCAGATAAACAAGAAATTAAAACCATAAATCCTGAAAAGATGTTAATATGACTCAAATAATGGTTGAATACATAAATTAATATGAAGACAGGATCAACATTTAATAGGTTAGTACGGACTTTGTTTTTAAAAATTAAAGTCTGCTGGTTTCTTTTGAACAATGGGACACAATGGGACATTTAATAGATTAGTAAATTTAATAAATTATTAAAATCGACACCAATCCAATTGCTTGAATTAACTAATAATATACTATATAAAACTATTTATTTAAGAAGAAGAAGAATAATTTTTACTTTGAGCCCGATCCGAAGCCTGTATGGCCAACAGGCCGAAGTGTGTGGTCTCCGGAGGGGATACTAATTTATAGTTACATGATTTCGATTACAATATAAATAGAAAGATCGTATATTATTGATATATTATTGACATTTATGTATTTAATTAAAAGATCGAGTTAAATTCAAAAAGGCTATATAAAAATTTGAAATGTAAAGAATTGTTAGAAAAAAAGTCTTAAGTTAAACTATAGAGAAAAATTAAACTAGAAGGGAGAATAATTATTGTTAGTAGATATTGTTAGTTAAAAGGGAATTTTTTAATAATTTTTTGAATGATGAACTTGTAGGGGCTGAGCGAATATGTTCTGGGAAATTATTCCACCATTTAATGCCTGCATAAATGGATGAGACGCAGCGGCGCTGGTAATTACTTTTGAATAAGTTTGATTGTCGGGTAGAATAGGGGTGCAAGTTATGCTGGAGAGCTATTACAAGAGGTGAAGAAAGGACTAGATGATGATTATTAACCTTGTAGACGAATGAGCAAAGTTGAATTATGTAAATTTGGTAGATAGTTAAGATACCTAAGCGACTGAAATGTTGTGAAACTGAATTGGGTAATCTGATGTTAATCAGGGTTCTTAGGAACCATTTTTGTAGACAGAAAATACGTAGGAGATTTGCGTTAGTAGTGGAGCCCCAAAATTGGATCCCATAGCAGATGGCTGAGTGTATTAGGGAGTTATAAAGAAGGATTAAGATATAGGGTGGAAGAAAATGCAAATGTGAAATCATTCCTTGTCTTTTGCTAAGCTTAGCTAATAAGGTATTGGTATGTAAATCCCAAGAAAGGTCATGTGTTAACTGTATTCCTAAATATTTAAATGTATTAGTGACTGATAGCAAGTGTGAGTCATAATAAATGGGCAGTTCAAGAGGAAAGTTTGTAGATCAGAATTTGGTGGGATATAGAATCAAAAGCTTTGGTATAGTCTAAAAAAAGAGAAACTATAAAGTTATTTTTGGTCATATGAAGAGTTATGTATTCAATTAGCTCGAAACAGGCCGTGTCAATACTACATCTGGGAGAAAAACCGTGTTGTGCCGATGACAGTAGATTATTGTTATGTATATAACTGGATAGCCGATGAAAGTATAGCTTTTCGAATATTTTAGAGAAAACCGGAAGGATTGATATTGGGCGGTAGTTGTGATAATCATTATGGTCACCATTTTTATAAATAGGGGTGATTTTGGCAGTTTTGAGAGATTTAGGAAAGGATCCTGTGGTAATCGAGACATTAAATAGGTGAGCTAGTGGAAGTGTTATACTAGTATTTACTGCGATTATGACGACTGAACGAAAGCCTAATGGATCAGGGGAAGATGAAGATTTTAGCTGCATGATTATTTTAGATACCTCATCAGGTGATGTGGGAGTAGCATAGAAGGAGAGTGAGGGGGTCGGGATGTTAAAAGGGTAAGAGTGAAGGGAATTTGGGGTTGGGGAGGAGTGTGCAAAAGAATTTTAAGGAATTCAGACAGCATGTCAGGAGAGAGGTTTGTGGGTCTGGGAAGGGGGACCGCGAAATTTGGGAGCTCGAAAGAAGATTGTTTATTGTTTTCCATTTTACTTTGTTTGAGTGAATTTTATTAAATAATTGGGCGAAATAGGTGCGTTTGGCGGTCTTAATAATATTTCGTAGCAGATTAGAGAAAGTACGGAATGTTTTGCTTTTGTGTGGGTTAGAGTTGCGACGATATTTGCGATACAGGGCATTTTTGTGCGCCACTTGACGAAGAATATAGGCATTAACCCAGGGTTTGTGGAATGGTTTATTGGTTGTTCGAGGAGTGGAAGCGATAAGAGGGAAATAACGGTCATAGCCGAGGCGAAATTGTGCACAGAATTTTTCAAAGAGCGAATTGATATCATAAGAGTTACCAAAAATTTCCGTCCAGTTGGTGAGTAAAAGAAAAGATTGAAAGATTGCTAAACGGTGGGGAGTAACTAATTTATGTTTAGTGAGTGTCTGGGTATTTGTTAATGTTAAGGGGGAATTATGAATGTAATAAATTGGGAGATGATCAGAAATTGGTAAATCAATTGTGCCACTAATGTAAACCATCAATATGACTAGTGAAGCACTGGTCAATTGTGGAAAAAGAATTATGCGCTATAGAGTAATGAGTGTAGGAAGTTATTGTAGAATTCAGACCAGCTTGGAGTGTTAGATCTGTTAGTAAATTTAACATGGGGTTGATTTATGAAAATCAACATTAAAATCACCTATTAAAATAATCATTTTCTTTCTCAGCTGAAGGTCTAAAAGTAAGGATGATAAAAATGAAATAAATAAGTGAAATTGACCAGTGGGCGGCCGGTAGACAGTAACTATGAAATATTTGTTATTAATAAGAACGGTAAGTATTTCATAGTCTTCAGAAGCAGTGGTATATTCTGCAAGAATTGCATAATGAAGAGAGCAAGATATATAAATCGCTATGCCTCCCCCTCTTTTGGACATACGGTGGATAGCGACTGGAGAGTATCCGCTAAGAGGAGGGATCTCGGATAATGAGCGAATCCACGTTTCGGTGATAGTTAATATTTGGGGAGTAGAGATAAGATTAGTTAGGGAAGCAAGAAGTGAAGAGAAGTTGGTATTAATGCTACGAATATTTTGGTATAGCAAGAATAAAGGTGATTGCATTTGGTTAGGTAAATGTTTACTAAGTAAGGTGTTCAGGTCACTTAATGATATAGCGACAGACATAAACAGGGGTTGAAATAAAGATCAAGATGCGTTACGGCTAGGTTAATAGAAGAGTAGCTATTAGCAATCTAGAATAATTAACCACAAATAATTCGGTAAAAAAGCAAAGTTCAAACTAAACATAGCAATTGGAAATTCTTTATAGGTTTTGCAAGTCACTAAGATTGCGCAAGGAAATGGGTGGCGAGGTATCAGATTTAAGGATCATGATGGCACCATTGTTAGTCCATATTGCTTTTTTTTGGCTTTTTTGTGGCTTGTACGAAGATATCACGGAAGTATGGCGATAAATGCTCATTTAAGTAAATGGGAAAATCCTCATTGAAAATTTTTGTGTCCTTTGTAGTTAGTGATCTGTAGTTCTTTTTATTTTGCTTTTCAATAGATTAAATTTAACACTTTTACGAAGAAATTTAACAACTATTGGCCTAGGCTTGGAATCCTTGGTGAATTTCTTATTAATTCTGTGCACTGTATTTATATCGCCTTTCGTGCAGTCAACCTGTAGAGTTGAAGCTATTTTTAGCACAACCTCTTCTAAATTTTCTTGGGGTTTCTCAGGGATTCCATCAACTATTAGAACTATAGGAGTATTGCTCGGAGTCGACCAACTTCATCTTAACGCAGTCTAACTCTTTTTTAAGATTGTCGTTTTCCATTTTTAACGCACCGTAATTTTGCTTATGTGAGCTAATTTCAGATTTCAGACTTACTAACTCTTCTCTCATTGAATCGAATTCTGCTGTGAAGAATTCAAAGGCATTGCTTAGGTCTGATATTACAGATATATCACATGAAGTGGTATTATCTAACAGGGGCTAGGTTAGATACATATTTTTTGATATCTAAGTTAGCCACAGAAGATGGTTTCCAGCCGAAATGATCATCGTGCTAATATCTTTTGTTAATAATTTTTTTTGTTATATTTATATTAAATGTTGCTCTGGTCATTCAACTTTAAGCGATTTAAATGGGCTTACTGCTATTAAATGTTTATAGTTTCAACGTAAAACTTATAGAGATGAATAAATAAATAAATAAGCCATTCTCCGATTAGAAAATTCATGTCTTACGTTAAAACTGTTAAATGGGTATCTAAAGTTATGGTATTACCGTACATACGCCCATTCTTAGAGTTTGTTATTACAGTACAGATATGGGTCGATGACGAAGAAAGTCTAATGTTTTGTGGTATTACGTAACAAATTCTCAAGTAGCACTTTGACTTGATTTCAGAAATGATGAATATGGACGAGATCCGTCAGGTGTAATAAGAATAAAGTTTCAAAACCTGGCGACAAAGGATCCAATTTACTATTCCTAATATTGAAACTTGAAGCAATGCTAAGTGGTATTGGAAAAAAAAATTCTCGAGAAATCGAGTAGGCCATGTTGAAGATGGACGAATAAAGCTTAAAAAATAAAAAGTTAAAATGTAAGGTAAATTTACTCATTCTGTTTTATATAAAAATTGTTAAATTCAAAATTTTGAAAAAAAATTTACATATATTAGCCAAATTACAAACTACAAAAATTTCAGTTGGAAGACATTTATCCAGAAATGATCAAATCTCTATCCTGGAGTCAATCACTTTCCTCTATTTTCAAAACTGCATCCATCTAAGAAGAGATCAGGAATTCAATTTACTGGGTAAAAATCACGCAATTTCAGCTAGCGATTCGTAATCATCAGTTAGGAAAAAAAATGGAAATGATAATATTTTCTAAAATTAGACAGTGGACTGGTTAATTAAAATTTCGGATACGTTATTATGAGGCAAATATTCAAAATTTTTAAATAGTTTTAATTTTTAATTTAGCGCTGTATAACTTAATCATGGAAATTTAACAGATGTGCTAGAAGATAAAGTAAACCTTTTATTGGCAAAGTTTTTGAGCATGTAGATAACATGCACCTCAAGTGGGTTTAAGCAACACCACCTAAAAAGACTCTGGCGTAGGTTTAAGGGGCTTCTTTCGTATGCGCTTGACTTGCGCAGAGAAAACGTACCGAGCCCAAGAAAGGGCGATAATTTCAAAGAACGAAATTATTATGGGATTACAATACATTTAAAGTTAGTTCTTAGTGTTGTTTAAACAACTTTGACTGATTTATATTCGAGGCTTTGAAAGCCTTTTGTTGTGAGTCGTTTTATTGCCTATCTTTCTGTCCGCCCTCCTCAAATATCTCCCCTATCAATCTCCATCTTAGCTGAGTGGTTGGAGGTCAAAGAATCAATTTTTCCTTTCTCTCTCTCTCTCTCTCAATCCCTCTTCCATTACCCCTGTCTTCTCATCTGTCACCTCCTTTCTCGTGTTCGCGGTTTCCGTGCAGCGCACTGCTTCCTCGTTTGGCCTCCTTTCAACTCTGACCTTTGGCGTTTCCCATTAGCCAAGAAAATTGTAACTTCCTCTAAGTTTCTAAGCATCCTCGAAACTGCGTAGATTCACAGCTTCAAAGATTTTTTGAATACAACCAACTTAGGTTCTTTGAAGTATAATCAATTTCTTGGGTTTATGACTGCCTCAAGTACATAGAGTCGGTAGGCGATGACAATTGAGAATGCCTGAATCATTTCTTCTGTTGCATTTTTTCCCTCTCTCTCTCTCTCCTTCCTCCAATTCTATTCCTGTATTTGACTAAAAAAAGAAATGACGAGGAGGAAAAAAAAATAAGGAAACTCCTCAACTTAGTAGTATCATGACAGCTAATAATTTCATACACGTTGTCTTAGTAACCGTACTCGAACATCTATTTGCATCGATTTCAATTATGAAATAAAAAAGATGCTAAATTTAAAAAAATATGACATGCGACTACGAAATAAGGAAGATAAGATATGGAAATAAGAATTTATTTGCTGGAAGGAGATGGAAATTAAATTGAAATAAAAATATTCGAAGAGACCAACTTTATTAGAGATTTTACTTGGCTTCTCATTTCGAGGCCAACGTGGACATTTATTGAATTTACTAAATTCGGAAGGCAATTGCTTCTTATAAAATAGCGAGTTTTTTAAAATTTTATTTTCCTTGATTTTTTTGCCATTTTAAATCGCAGTCACACTTACTCCATATGTCGATGCTTATTTTTATTATTTAAAATTTTTTGAACTCGAAGTTTCTAATTTCCTCCATACAGCTTTCGCAATCTCAGCTTATAGTAATTTAACCTTCTCAGTAGAAACAGAATGAAATTACAGCAGGTAACAATTTATTCGGCTACATATTAATTCGGCAACCAAAATAAATATTAAAACCCTGTTAAAATGTTAATGTTTTAAGATGCTTATATTTTAAAAACAACTTTAAAATTTTTTTTGATCATTATACTAGACAATCCTTTTTCATCACATCACTCGAATTCATTACAACTAAAAAAAATCTTAAATGATATCAAATGCTAATTTAACTAATTTTTACCTCTCAATTAATTTTACAGTTATTACTATTTGGGTAAACTGGACCTTCAGAGTGCTTGCAAGTCTCTGTTTCCATATTAAGGACTTGCAGGCTTAATGAAAGTGGATAAATTAACTGCAAAAGGGAAAGCGAGTTTATTATGAAAGTACAAGTGTTTATTTCTTTTCTACCATGCAATTTGATTATCAGTTCAAACACTTCAGTCACTATCAGTTCTGGAGTATTTCCAGGAAGAGGAAATTGGTTTCTTTAAAGGCGACGATAGAGATTATTAGTATTAACTAGATGGAACCCGCCAAAATTTAACGGTAAACAATTGTGTGATTTCATAAACAATCCTCTCCACAAAGACGTCACAATTGAAAACTTTGCTAGCACTGATGATCAAATTAACAACAATTACATACAAAAATAAACGACGATAACAATTATCAATGCGCACGCGCAGAAGTGCCGATTTTGCTCTTAAAAAAGTGCTTTGCGTTTTAATATACAGGATAAATAAAAAGCAAAATTATTCACAGTGAAACATAAAATGTAACGTCAATATTGTACGGTAATCTGTTTAAAGATTATTTTATTTAAATTCACGATAACAATTATAATTATTTTGATTTTTAACGCAAAATCTATGTATTTATTCAAATATTTTATTAACGGAGAATGAATACTCTAAATGCAAAATTCAATTCTCCATAATGCTAACGTTATATTATAAGGCAAAAAAAAAAAAACACCCCAAAAAAACAAGAAAACAAAACCCCTATTTCAAAGGCTGAAAGAAATAATCATTATTGTTTTCTAAGAGAAAAATCCGTTTTTTCGTGCATTTTCCCCCTAACAAGTTCCAAACTTACAGAATGCAGCGGCCCAAATATTTTATTTTCGACAAATGGTGGAGAATGTGCAATTGCATCCGGTCTAAACTTTTTTTCGAAATTTCAAAAAATGTTTTTATAAGGAAATGTTTTTTAAATAAACATTATTCTTAGGGGTCGTCCCGAGGCCAGCGAGATAACAAGGCCTGGAAGCAAAAAAGTCATCTGACCATCGGGGTGCTATCAACAATCCAACCTTCATTGTCTCCATCTTGGATGTTAACAGTCAAAGTTATTCCGTTTGTTGGAAACAATCTTGGTTTGTTGTAGGCCTTGGGTCAACCATAATTACGTAACGCAAAACTGGCTCAATTTTAACTCCCCACCTTCCCCTTGTAACGCTCTCGTAACGCACGTCAGAACCACCCTCCTATCGATAATTACGTACGCTGCGCTTGCCCCCTTCCCCCAATCATTTCCAAAACGTTTCATTTCAAAGGATTTATGTCATCAGCAACTAGCTGATATGCCCGGTGTTGCTCGGGCCCTTTGTTTGATGAAATCTTGCAAGATATAAATTTTGAATATACAGTAAATATGAACACTTGAAAAAGGCTTAGAAATAATACAATAAAAATTCATACTGAAAAACCGAAAAGAATACTTTTAAAATGCTCATAATGGATTTTTGTGCCCGCATTGGGTTCACCCAGAAAAATTCGATATTGCATCCTTAACATTTTAGTACCAGGTAACCACAAAAGTTCTTGCCGTTTTTATGTTGCCATAAAAGGAAGTGATAGAAAATATGCAAAAGAGTGTACAGTGTGGTCCAAAATCTGTCAGGGGGGGAAGGTTAGCCTTTTTAAATACAGGGCTGTTGGGCATTCACATCAATCGCATCTCGTGCACAAATGGAGGTATCGAAGGAGATGGCTAGGTGTTGTTTGCTTTATGACTTCAAGGCGGGCTTGTCAGCAGCAGCATCAAGATCACCGAATGTGTCTTGCGTTTGGGGATGAAGCTGGGATGATGCTTGTTTCCAAAAATTCAGGTCGGGAGAATTTGCCATTTCTGATGAACCCCGCAGTGGTCGACCACAAGCCTTAGATGACCAGGCCCTGAAAACGGCCATAGAGGAGGACAGCAGTTTAACATGTGGTGAACTTGACAGACGGTATCAGGTTTCTGATGAAACAGGACGTCACCTGCACAGCCTAGGATAAACGTACAAGTTGAGCAAATGGGTACCTCACACATTGTCGGAATCCAAGAAGAATCAACGAGTGACAGCCTGTATTGTCGTTGCTTTCTCGACATCGTAACGCACCCATATTTAATCGAAAGTGGGTCCTGTATGACAGTCCTAAGCGTTCTAAACATTGGTTGTCACCCCGGGACACCGGGCTTCACACCTCAAAGCCGCCCCTACACCCACGCAAGATTATGTTATGTGTCTGGTGAACTAGACGCCAAATGGTTCACTGCGAGCTGCTATCAACTGACCAAACCATCACTGAGGACCTGTACTCCCAGCAGTTGGAATGTGTGCAACAGGCATTGCAGCAGAAGGAGCCAGCATTGGTGAATCACAAAGGGGTACTCTTCCTTCATGACAATGCCCGGCCACATGTGGCGCGGTTGGCCAGGGAAATCATAGAGCGGCTTGGCTGGGAAACATTGTGTCATCCACCGTACTTACCAGATCTTGCTCCAACGGATTATCACCTTTTCCATTCTCTGGAAACCATCTTCGTGGAAAATCCTACACCAATGATACAGACCTGCGAAAGGCACTCATGGACTTCTTTGAGTCCAAGACCGGCAAGTTTTACAGCCAGGGACTTCTTTGATCAAGTGGAGACACGTTGTCAGAAGGTTGTAGATGCCAATGGGGATTGCTTCGGGGACTAGCGATAGGCTACTTTTTGTGTACATCATTTTGTTTTCCGGAATTTAAAATGGCAAGAACTTTTGTGGTTACCTGGTATATCTAAGATAAGGTACGAATATTGAATTCTATGGAAAAAATACTTCATAGATTACTGTGCAGAGGAAAGGATATATAAATTGCAGATGTTAATTGTAAAACTTGTTGATTTTAACATTATTTTTTAGCAGAGAGAATGATGACCAATGAGCACTAGTGATCTTTATAATTCTGTAATAAGTTGGATAAACATTATCTATAAGTTCTCTAACGGAAATCACTATATTACAAAACCTATGTAAAAAAATAAATTTCTTCAATAGTTGGCTCAAAAGGCAAACCACCTTCACAATTTGAAAAACTTTTCAACAAAAGCTTGAGCAATTTGCATCCTCTAGATATTTGTTTTTTAACATGCCTACAAAAATTTAATAAAAAAGAAATAATAATTACTTTTGTTAAGTTCATTTGGATTTTAAGTTATTTTTTTAATTTATTTTTAATTTTTTATTATTTTTTTCTTAAAAGCTTGAAGGCATGGTTTCATCAACCACTGTTGACGCAACATAGAAAAACGACCAGCATGTAGCCGACGATAAAGACAAGCCGCGGCACTGAAAAGTCACCTGACCATAGTAGTCTCAGCAACATTACAACCTTCATTATCTCCATCTTGGATTTCAACAGTCAGTGGTTTTTTCCTTTGTCGGACTGTTACTTAGACAACTGTGATTAGGTGACTTCTCGTACTCTGCCCGAGGCCAACGAGATAACAAGGCCTGGAAGCGAAAAAGTAACCTGACCAACTGGGTGCTAGCAACAATCCAACCTTCATTGTTTCCAACGAAAGGAAAAATACTGATTTTTTAACATCTAAGATGGAGACAATGAAGGCTGGAGTGTTGCTAGCACCCAGTTGGTCAGGTGACTTTTTCGCTTCCAGGCCTTGTTATCTCCTTGGCCTCATACTCTGCCAACACCACCTAGATGAAGAAGGCCTGCGCACTGAAACGTCATGCATTGTTACATCATCATCAGAGGGCGAGATTTAGGGCTTATTATTGGCAGAAATCCCTAATTGTTTGTAGAAATCCAATCTATGACATTTCAGAGAACAGGCCTTTTCTTTAGGTGGCGTTGGTAATGTTGCCTCTGCGGACCAGGAACACGACCAAACATACATACATAACCAAAGTCTCTTTTACTTATTGCTTTGTTTATCCGTGGCATATTGTTGGTGACAGACAGAGCAGAGAGCATTGTTAAACAACTAAACACCTGCATCGAGGCTCAGGATCGGCATTTTGAACATTTACTATAATGTCATTTCTACCTCGTACAAGTTGCATTATCTCTGTAACGATGTACACTATATGATCACAAATATCCGGACACATGCACGTTTGCGCTCTAGCCACGATTTCATGGAAATCAATAGGGCGTTGCACATCCCTTTGCCCGAATCACAGCTTCCACCCTTCGGGGAAGACTTTCCACCAAATGTTGGTAGGTACTTTCCGGAATGTTCCTCCATTCCTCCCGAAGAGCGAGAATCAGTTCAGGTACAGAAGTTGGCCGATGTGATCTGGCCCGCAAGCGTCTTTCCAATTCATCCCACAGACTCTTTATAGGATTGAGGTCGGGACTTTGTGCCGGCCAACCCATTTCTTCGACCCCTGAGTCCGCAAACCACTGCTGTACACGCCTCGCTTTGTGGCACGGAGCATTGTCGTGTTGGTAGAGAAATGGCCCGTTTCCGAAAAATTGCCACAACGTTGGAAGTGCACAGTTGTCCAAAACATTCAGATAACGGTCGGAGTTCATGATTCCTTTCACAGGAATGAGCTGGCCCAGTCCGTACCATGAAAATGAGTCCCACACCATGACTCCTCCTCCTCCGAACTTGACTGTGGGCTCTGTGCACTCAGGTAAGAAGCGTTCTCCAGGTATGCGCCAAACCCAAACTCGTCCATCGGATTGCCAGAGTGTGTAGCGAGATTCGTCTGTCCACATTACACGTTTCCATTGGTCCATTGTCCAGTTTCTGTGGGCTTTGCACCACTCCAGACGTCGCTTGGCGTTGACCCTGCTGATGTGGGGCTTGTGGGCAGCAGCACGGCCATGGAATCCCATCGTGTGCAGTTCCCGACGAATTGTCATGGTACTGGCATCATTTGCAGAGGCGTTTCGAAACTCTGTGGCAATTTTTTCCGCCGAGGACTTCCGGTTGCTGCGGGTGACACGACGAAGCACTCGACGGTCTCTGTGCGTTAGTTTCTTGGGTTTACCGGTTCGTTGTTGAACTGTTGTTGATCCCCGGGTCTTCCATTTCATAATGACATCGCCTACTGTTGACTTGGGTATCTGAAGAAGGCTGGAAATGTCACGCACGGACTTACCGCATAGGTGATATCCAACGATGGTTCCACGTTGGAACTCACTGAGCTCTGCCGAACGACCCATTCTTGCCAATGTCCAAGCAGAGTTGTGTCTGAAGGTGTGGGAAGCTATTTAAATGATGTGCAAGTCATTATCATGTGACATTGGGCCAATCGATGATCTGTGAGGGGTGTCCGGATATTTTTGATCATATAATGTATTTCCGGACCCATGTTTATAGGAAAAATTTTGTTCCCCGCTACAAACTGTACATGGTATTTCATTCTTGACCTACCTTTCTGAATCACCCTGTATATAATAATTTAAATGTCGATTTGTTGGATAGCGGTATAATTAAATCCAAGGTATAATTAAATCTGATGCCCGAGGGCGCAGGTTCGATCCCGGTCGAGGACGATGATCTTTCAGAGTGGAATCCTGAGATCACGCACTTCCTTCGGCAGGTAAGTAAAGCCGTTGGTCCCGTGTAGTCATTTGCCGGCTACACGTTAAAGAATTCTTGCAAGGCAAAATTTGTAGCCCCTATAATGCCGTCCTGATATGACGATAGTAGTTGAAAGGGATGTTAATACCAGCCGATCAATTTCTCCAGAATATCGCAAAACGATGATTAAATTAACCACCACTATTATTAAATAAACTTCATATAATTTAAGCAATGATTGGGAGATCTTAATTACATAATATAAAAATTGCTTTTAATCATTGTTTAATTATAGTGATTAAAATTAATTTTTTATAAAAGTTTAAAATATTGACGTGAAAATCAAATAAAGAAATCAATTAAATTAAAATTATTTCAGCGATTTTTGTTACCAATCCTATAGAATGAATCAGAAATCTATCCACACGCTGTCCTTTGCGCCATCTGGCGAGCAAAGAAAAAATAGGACCAATTCTGCTATAGTGGCGTCACGCGATTTACCAATCTGTATAGAAAAAAACCTTGATATATGAAAAATCTTAGAAGTAATATCGTAAATATTCATTTTAAAAACCGAAAAGAATTCTTTTAAAATGCTCCCAATGCATGGCCTTCTCCAACTATGGCTCTCGAGTAGTCTACCCGGCTTCCCTCGTGTTGTGTTCGACCTCTTACAATGTTTACAAACAAACGTTAACATGACGTCATATTTTCTGCGTGCGCGCGCACCTCGGTAGGCAAAACGATCGTCGCGATTGCTGTTTTTATGTGGTTTTGGCTGGCTCACTTCGATTGCTCGACAAAAAAAATGAGAACTTTTGTGTAAATTTGGTTTGTTTTAATTTATTTAAAATCCTTTCAAGCTGCTGTGCAGTTGGATGTTCAACTAGAAAAAAAAGTATACACTGGAGTGGCTTTTTTATAACATTCTCAAAAGCCACTCATTTGAAAAGAATTGAAGAATATTATGATTGCAAGCTATAGATAAGAACCCCACAAATGATTGAAAATATAACAACTTAAATTTTCTAACTGAAGCCGGAGATCAAAACAGCCAGACCATCCCGCTTTTTTTTTTTACCATCAGTATTGGTTTGGTTTGGTTGGTATTAATATTTCAACAGATATGGCCATATTAGGACGGCGTTATAGGGGCCGCAAATTTTGCCTCGCAAGGGTTCTTTAACGAGCAGCCAGCAAACGACTACACGGGACCAATGGCTTTACGAAGGAAGTGGGTGATCTCAGGATTTTCCCCCTGAAAAAATGCTCATCGTCCTCGGCCGGGATTGAGCCCGCGTCCTCGGGCATCAGAGGCGTTCGCGCAACCACTGAGCCACCGAAGCCGATGACACCGAAATAATAACTGCGTATCAGAACATCTGTGCATTGATCGTTATGAATGCTTTCAAATTTTCGTGCGTAAACATACTTGGCGTTTCGATGAGACACCTGTAGATATCGACCCATACCACCTCCGGCCAAAACGCAGGATTGTTCTACCAGGAATTTTCCGCAATTATACGGATCAAGCAAACTGTCTCCTTTACTTAGAGTGAGCTTATGAATATAAGCCTGTTTTTTTTCGTTAGCCATGCTCTATTAGAAGTTAGCCATGCTTTATTAGAAGCCAGTGAATGAGGGTGGCCTATAGTGAGACAATGTTTTACCTCCCAGGCCATATGAGGTCACTTTTGAGGTCCACCCATATGAGGTCTATACCTGAGTGAGTTTTTACGTAGTTCCGGAGAAAAATGTGTAGAAAAATATAAGTGGGTTTCTAAAATTGTAGGAAATAGGATGAAAATGAAACAATTGCTTGACCTGACGTTTCTTCAGCCCTGTCTGTAGCTGTAGTTCTTCTATTTCACTCGCGATATACTTGCGTTTGGGAGAGCATTTGGCAATTAGAGGCTTTGTTTCACTCATAGTCGGTCTATGGGAAGAAAAGATATGATAATTTATTTCACTTTCTTTTAAAACAATAGTGTATTTTCATTATCACAAACTGACTTATTCTTAATTTGCTAATAACCGATACAGAATAAGAAATCATAAAAAATTAATCTTTTAAAACATCATTCAATGAGATCGCGGGCACAGTCAGCCTAAATAATTTCTTGGTAACGTAATCTTACTTTAGATGTAAACTCGCCCTGTTGTGATGAACTTCGACTGCTCTACCAGGGTTCTAGGATATCTTTTAGACCACTGGCCATCTTACATGGAGAGTTTCTATTAATGCACCTGCTCCAATACCCCAAGCGCCAATGCAACTACAGGTACATCAAACCGGCTGTTGGATATTTGGTCAAAAATCGAATGATTGCGAAAACAGCGCTGAAGTCTTGTCTTTCGTAACGTGGCCGACTCGTAGATGTTCGATAGCCGACCTCAATTTCTTTCATGGGGCTTGGTTTTTCTCTTCTTGGGTAGCGGTGAATGTACATGATCATTTGTGCCTGTGTGCTCTTCAATTCCAACAATCTAAGTGGGATTATTCAGTATTTGGTAATCTGTTGTTATTCAGTAATTCGCACTCTGCTCTCGATGTCTTGAAGCAAAACTTGGGCATTTATTAGTTGGTGTGGTCTGGCAGTCGCCGTTTCTTCTGTTGACACCCTTGTATCGTCGAAGGCCGTCTGGGAACTTCGATGACCACTGGATCATTTACCACTTGTTCAGTTGCATCAGTGCGCTGGCGAAACCGATACAACGCCGAGCGAAGGGACTGCATCCTTTACAGTCTTTCCACTGTTTTTCAATGGTCTGCTAACTCTCCATTATCTCCAGTTACAGCTCATTTTTAAATATTTTCAAGATAATGTTAAATTCTAATATCTATCAATTCTAAGAAAAGCCCGAACGACAAGAAATCTATGTATTGTTACAAATTCCGACAGCTTCTCACTGATTCTCAGAAATTGAAATTATAATCAGGAAATTAAAAAGCCCGAAGTTGTGGGTCCTCAAAATTATTTTGTTAATGAAAGTTACAAAATGATCAGTTTTGAGATTAATTTACATGTCTTAACGAACGTTATACAGGGTTATTACAAATGATTGAACCGATTTCATAAATTAACTGTAGCTTTATTTTTTGACATATTGTCACAAAACTTTGCGTGTGGAAAAAAGACGTATGGAAAAACTCAAAAAGTCTTTTTTTGTTTCAGGTTTGCTTCTGATTTATGCTACGAGAGCACAGCAGTGAGCTGCTTTGTTGTGCTTGAGTTTCATTCATATCGGTCTCTAACCCCTTGCGATTTTTTGTACGGGATTATGTGAAAGATGAATGAGTCTTTACGCGTCCTCTACTAAGAAACCTACCAGAATTGAAAGCTCGCATCAACAGCGCCTTTTCAAAAGATTGATAGGGACATGCTTCTCAAAGTGTGGGATAGACTTGATGTCTGCAAAATCACTAGAGCAGCACATATAGAGCAGCACTTGTAATATCCCAAAAAACGTTTTGAGTTTTTCCATATGTCTGCAAAGTTTTGTGACAGTATGCTAAAAAATAAAGCTACAGTGAATTTATGAAATCGTGTCAATCATTTGTAATAACCCTGTATATATCGGGTGAATAAAACGTCTCAGAAGGGTCCAATATCTCGAAAAATACACGTTTTGCCAAAAAAAAAGGTACGTGTCAAATATTTTTTGAATACAATTTAATAGCGCCAAAATTAGCTCCCTGCATCCCTCGTAGAGAGTGGGGTGGGTGGGTGGGGGGATTTTAAAATTTTAAAAGGGAAAACCCCAATTTTTTTTTTTTTTTTGCAGATTCGGAATCTACAGAAAAAATTACATCAATTTTACCAGAAAAAATATTAAAAATCTTTTATAGATGACGCTATAATTGCAAAAAAATCAAACTAGTGCGAATATCTCGAGCTGTAATTTTTTCCATCGCTTCTAACTGTTATTTCCAAAGTCTGCATCGGCCATCCGCATGGTGCATTAGGAAACGGGATTCATCCGACCACCATTAAATAGCTTTCAAAAACTATTTGACACGTATTTTCCTATTTTTGACAAGACGTGTATTTTTCGAGATATTAGACCATTCCAGGGACTTTTTATTCACCCGGTATAACTATTTGATTGGTTGAACCTGGTAAATTTTCTCTAATTCTGTGTTGCTATCACCATTGTTGATACAAACTTTGCCTTCATTGTCGGTCATGAGATTTATTGTTAGTCCATACATATTGTTAAGAGATATCTCCTCTTACCATCATTTCATCCAGATCGGAATAAAACTGCATATTTGTATAAGATACAAAGAAACAAACACACTTTAAACCCATAAAAAAACACTCTTCTTTATATACAGGGTGTCTAAAAAGCCTGGTAACATGAGTGTTGTTTATAGGTAATGGGGGGGGGATTCATTGCTGCACTCAAATTTGACCTTGACTTCCAAATTTAAGGTCATCCATTTGCTAACTCGAACACTATTAAAGATAGAGAAAAATTTCCAACCAAGAGTCACTCAATGTCTGGTTTAGCTGGCCAGGTTGGCTGAGGTTTCTAACACATTTGCATTGCAGTGAAGCATACCGTTGGGAAAGGGAAGGGGATGGTGCGATTTTTTTTGCCATTGGCATTAGCCGCCGATGTTTTGCTACCAAAAAAACATCGGCCATCGGCCACAAACTAGGTAAAAGGCCGATTGTTTGCCGATGATACAAAACATATTTACAACCTCTACCTGCATTTGTTTCAGTGGACTCGTCTACCTACCAAGTAGAAAAAAATAGCAAAGCGGAAATAGATTCACTCACCAAATTCGCGGGAAAAATAAAAATAAATACTAAATGATCACAATGGATATCAACGAGTCGGATACTATTATTGAAGTAATTGATGAAACTGATAATTTAAAAACCAGTGAAACTGACAAACTTGAGGATCCCATTTACAGTTATTACGAAAAAATTCCTAATGACAAGAAACGACTAGTTTGTAAGAAATGCAGGAAAGATATATCACGTGGTGAGTTAAGTATCAAAACTATGTTCGGATACAATAAATACCTATATATTAAATTAAGAAAACTTTGCATTAAGATTAAGCAATTACTTTGCATTAAGAAATTTAAACAGCTGTTTTAAAATATATAATATATTTATTTTTATTATATTATAAAATAATATTTTATACTTATTCACTGAGTAATTAACTTCCTAGTTATAACTTTAAACTTAGGCTAATTCCTACCAGTCATGATTCCAAGTTATATACCTCGAAAATTAAATTAAGTCTTTTGAATAAAATTGTAATGTTTGCATGTTAGGCTTCTAATTAATATAACAATGTCAAAGTTTAGTTCATCATCCACTGTTCCGTTTATTTGGTTACGTTTCCAGGCAGTGAAAAAGGAAAATCAGGTAATACATCAAACTTAGTAAAGCAGCTTAAAGTAAAGGCACATCATGACCTATATAAGGAATATCTAGTGAAAAAAGAAAAATACAGTGATGAGAAAATTCAAAGGGAATCCTTAGGAAAAAGGCCCATAAGCATGAAACAATCATGCCTAAGAAGTTTAGTCGGCATGTTCAAGAAGATGAAAAGTGGTCTCCAGATAGCAAGAATAGCAAACAGTTAGACAAAATAGTCTTAGAAATGATTGCTGTTGGAAATTATCCGTTTTCAATTGTAGAAGAACTAGGCTTCCAGCGTCTCGTGCAGTTTCTCAACCCCAAAGTACAATTAAAATCAGACAAGTTTTATAGAGAAAACCTGAAAATCATGTACGATGCTGTTGTAAAAAAAGTTAAATCACTTATCAGTGATGCTGCAGCGTTAAGCTTCACTACATACATTTGGACTAATAAAGCTACTAATACCGAGTCTCTCATCAGCCTAACAGCTCATTTTGTTAACTCGCAAAATGGAACTCGTCCTAAGGTCGTTCTTGCTGCTCATCCTCTTGAAGAAAATCATATAGGAGATGTGAACGCGCAATTTCTAACATATGAAGTGCAGGATCGCTGGGAAATACCAAATAAAAAAATTATTGGCATTGTACATGACAATGGAGCCAACATTGTTCGTGGTGTCAAACAGGCAGAAATATTTAATTCTCAACGATGTTTTGCTAACACTCTTCTACTTGTTATTAAGGATGCAGTTGGTGTTCAAAAGACGGTGAGTGATTTTCTTTCAACAGCAAAATCCATTGCAACTCATTTTTCCCATTCAGAACAAGCTAGACAACGACTTCAAGAAATACAGAAAACTCAAAACTTGCCAGAGTTACAGCCAATCCAAAGTGTTCCAACACGATGGAATTCAAGCTACTTAATGGTGGAAAGGCTTTTAAAGATTAAAGATGTCCTAGCGCTGTATGATTCTAGATATGGTTTGAATTCCTTTATCAGTTCAGCTCAGTGGAAAATAGCCGAAGGATTTCATGATCTGCTCATTCAGTTTAAGAGTATTACGGATGAAATAAGTGGAGACGATGTCACATGCTCGGTGGTGATACCATTTGTAAAAACTTTGCAGAACAATCTTAATGAAGACACAGCAGATTTTGGATTGGGTAAAATGAGAAAAACACTCATAAGTTCCTTGCAAAAAAGGTTTGAAGATATTACGCAAACAAATTGCTGGTGATGTCAACATTTTTGGATCCCAGATTCAAAGGCAAGTACTTCAATGAGCAACAACTGTTGGAAATTACAAACTGGATCTAGGATAAATGCAAGAACGAAGTGGACGTTGATGATAACAGAAATATTGAAGAGCCTGGTGTGCCTTCCATTAATCCTGAACGACCAGAGAAAAAACTATGCCTATCTATATGGGAAGCTGAGTCAGAATATATCAACGAGAAAGAAGAACCACGTCGTACAAATGTTTCAGCACAACAAGAAAAAAAGCATGTGCTTGATGTAGAAGTTGACAGTTATTTGAAACTTCCAAGGGAAAACAGAAATACTAACATCTTTGCATGGTGGCATAATTCTCAGTTTCTACACCTGAAGTCTCTAGCTTTGAGATATTTGTCATGCCCTGCACTAGTGTTCCGAGTGAACAGTTATTTTCAACTGCAGCTGATACTTATGACAACAAAAGATACAGATAAAAGGGCGAAAACGCCAAAAACTTTTATTTCTTAACAAAAATTTGTGTTTGTTAAATTTTCAGTATGAAGTTCGATTAATGGATGTAACCTTTGTTTCTTTTAAAAAAATTATAAGATTTTTATTCAGATTGATCTTTTCTATAATATTTGAATGTTAAAAAATTCAACCAATTTAAGCATCAAACAAAAAGTTAATAATTCTAAATCATTTCAAAGTTATGTTTTTCCATACCTTAGTCATATGAATAAATTTTATTACTACTTTAATCATTCAATTTACGTAACTAAGCTAAATTTATAAGGCTTATTCAGAAATTAAAAAATTTATTTTTAAGCTATAATAAATAATTTTCGGTATAGGCCTAAACGCTAAGTAAGAAATAAGCAACATGCCTGTTTAGTTTACAAATGTTACTGAAGTAGTAGTTATAGGCCTCTGTTATTATACATTACGTTATTATAGTAACCGAGAGAAAAAAAATGGCGACAGAAAAAAAAAACCAAAAAAACATCGGCATAGGCCGATGTATTTTTGTAACCATAGGCCTAAACAATCGGCATCGGCCTTTATCTTGAACTGAACAATCGGCCAACAATCGGCATCGGCCCATCGGCCAAAAATTGTTGAGTGACTCTTTCTCGCCCATTTTCTCAAAATCTTTCAAGGGAAAGGCTGTGATTAAAAATTGTTTTTAGACTAATGTGGTGTTGCTCTACAGGGTAGCAATTGAAAATTTTTCTGTCTTTAATACTTTTCGAGTTAGGAAATGGATGACCTTAAATTTGGGGGTCAAGGTCAAATTTGAATGAGGCAATGATTTCTCCACCCCCCTATTACCTATAAACCACAATCATCAGATCTCGCCTATCTGGCAGCTTTGAGATATCTGCCTTGTTACCAGACTTTTTGGACACCCTGTATATAGAAGATATAGATTTTGTCTAATAATGTAACAAATCAATGTTGTTTGCCTAATTGATTGAAAACGCCTACCAATGGATGTTAGTTGTTGTCAATGCTAAGTCTCTGCTAACAATTAACATCATTTTAACAACAATATAGATTATAACTTTGAAAAAAGATATTTTGAAAAGATAATCATAGAGAATAAGGCTTCCGTTGCTTTAATTACTCTTATCATATTTTAGTGAGAACAATACTGTCTGGTAGGAAGCGGAGAAGACAAATTTAGTATGGATGACCTTATTAGATAATTAGATACACATTGCAAAGCGTAGTTAATTGCAAATAAACATCCTATTGCAGAAGGAAACCGACTTTAACAATAAAGCCTTGATACGATGCAAAGTAAGACCATATGCTCGAAATTGACAAATGGCTTTAAAATGCGACGCAATACACGAAAAAGAGTCGGGCCGTCTTTAGTTGTTCGCCGACCTGGTTTTATTTTTTTTTTCTCACTTAATGTACGCATCATCCCCGAAATTGTGAGATTTTTTTAGACCTTCTGGTTTCGCTATTAGAACGGCTAACGCTATTTTTTTTCTTTCTCTGAATGGGAGCAAAAGCTTCCTCATGGTGTTGCGAGATAACCGATCAATTTATCTTCCGTCATTCTAGCATGAATTTCCGGTGGCAAATAAAACCCGGCAGAAACAGAGCACGACCGATCAGATAAAAAAATAAAAAAAAAACAAAACAAACAGCTGTTAAATTATAGACAAAGCAGATAGGAGGAAAAAATGGATAAATGATGATGATGATGACTTCGCTGCAAAATTAAAACCATTGACGCAGTTTATATTTACGACCGATTAAAGAGTAGAAAAAAAAAGCGATGAAGAAACGAAATTGTTAAAGCTACCAGTAAACTACAGCGCACTGTTGAAATCTTCCGAACCTTAAGTTTGGTGATATATTATTTGATTATAAAACTATGTAATTATGGTTGCTCCATGTTTACACTGTCAATGATTTTTGCAGCAAGAAAGATGTCTTCCAATATCGTAATATAATTTCTTGCAGTGTAAAATTCTATTGGAAGCTTATTAGAATAATTCTTGAACGGATATATATATATATATGAGAAGGACGAGACACAAAAACCCTGGAATACAATAAATAATAGTTACTAATTAAAAAAAAAATTAATCATTTTTAATTATTATTTATTTGTTTTTTATTTTTAATTAATAACTATTATTTAGAATAATTCTTAGAATACACTGTATAATGAAATCTTAATGATGAGATAACCTAAACATGTCTCACTGCTTCCTTCGGATTATTGGCTACGTTTAACTCGCGAACTCGCTGCTTGCATAACCAAACGTGTTTTCGTGTGTTTGCTCCATTCAACAGAATATGCATATTATTATTCTGTTGAATAGAAAGCAAGGAACGGTTGTTGCGCAGGAAATAATGCTGTTCTCCGTATTTTTCTACAAATACAAATACTAATTAAAAATAATATTATTCAGAATGGAAGATTTTAATTATTTCGCCCTGTTAAATATAAATGCTTATAAATCAAAATTTTCAATTTTAATACATACAACAATATTACAATGAAAATGTCAACAATGAATGACTCAAAAACTATAAAATAATTATAGAAAAACGCTCTCTATCCTCTCCCCTTAGCCAACAAAGAGAAACATTCTCTATAATTAACTGGCTGCTGAATTTAACATGAAATAAAAGACATTAAAAAAATCTTTTTAAGCATATAGTTTTATATTTTTACTTTAAAAAGTGCATTAAAAAGTAAAAAAAAATAATTTTTTGCGCCTCTCATTTAATAGGAATTCATAAAATTAAAAAGAAAAGCTAAAAGTGCAGCGGCGCATAGTATTTTCATTTTAAAATTTAAAACCTCAGCGCACATTTGCTCCGAGACGTAGCCGACTAAAAAGACAGGCCACGGCACTGAAAAGTCACTTGACCATGATATAGTCCATGGACATGTTAATTGTTATGCATTGTTTAATTTTTGTTGTAACAATGTCCAAAACTAAAACGGCCGGACTATAGTCAGATTTCGCGCAAACTTAGTCTGAGCAACAATCCAGAATCAATAGAAGGTGCAATCTAACCTTCATTGTCTCCATCAGGGATTTTAACTCTTAGTGTTTTTTGTTTGTTGGAAACAATGAAAGTTGGATTGTTGCTTTAACTACCATAGTCAGGTGACTTTTCAGTGCCGCGGCCTTTCTTTTTCGTCGGCTGCGGCACTGCGATTGCATCAGCCGATGACGTCAGCACAGAGACAATCGGTTTAAAACATGCTTTCTTAAACTCTGTCAAATGCAATATCGCTCATGTGTCTATCATTAATAGTGTTCGTGTTATTAATTTTTTCGTGATCAATGTTTCGTGATTTAAGCGTGGTATCTTAGTTTCAAAAAGTATTCGACGTCAAAACGTTTATACTCCGTCCGACGAAAGTTTGACGCGGCGTGTCTAGTTAAAATTCAGCTTCCAATTTTTAGGCTTTGTTACAAAATAAAATTAGCAATGTCTAACAATTGAAATTAGAAATTAATTGGACACGCCCATTCAAACTTTCGTTGGATAGTGTATAAGCTCTATAAAAATAAATAAACTATTTATAATTTCAATACATAATAAGGACTACTCCATAGTTAAAATGAAATCTATATAAAAATAGTTTGTGGGTTTGTTTTTTTTTAATATAAGCTTTTTTACATGTATATAGACTTCATTTAACTGTGGGCTGATACTGAATATATAAATATTTTTGATAGTATTTTTGGTGCTAAATTAAGCAGTCAGTAACAAATAATAAAAAAAGTATAGCAGGCGAAGTAACATAAATATTCAGAAAAATATAAAACTATAAAAACAGCATCAAAGTGGTCCAAGAAAGCGTCAGGAAGTGGCCCAAAAGGCAAAACACTGAAAGTAATAGTGCTAATGCAGAATAAAGGGGGGGGGGTCTCATATCCCACGGCGTTGATTTTCTGCATGCTTCTAAGTGATTCATGTGGGCGTGCTTTATAATGGAGGAGTACGGGATCTAAACGGTTAACGAGCGATGGTTGTTTGTTGATTAATTTCTCGAGACATTCGTTCAGGTAACGGCAGTATTCTTCAATCGTAAGGGTAAGGCCGTATACAGAGGGGGGGGGGGCCCCCCCCCCCCCCTGAAATTGACCACTTACCAAATAATTGTTGGTTGGAACTCCCCTCCTGCAAGCAGTACTGATACTTGCAGAAAGGGTCGGAAATCCTCCGTAAAGGGAGCGCACTAGCCTCACGTCTTTCGAGGGCAATGCATGCTTCCAGATGCTGTTCAATGTGTTCGTTCGGAACCCAGGTATTCAGGTTTTAACCTTGTTAATAGCTACCAGATTAATCTTGAATCTGCAAACCGGTGCTGGTGATATGTGAAGGTCGGCACTGGGCTCACCTATTGTGGATGTTGGTTTTTCTTCGACTTTTGCCTTAACTGTACCAGATCACATCCAGCTAGCCGGACGATTGGCTGTTGGCTTTTGGTCGATGCCAACATCACCGGCACAGAACTTTGAAAACAGTCTAGGGCCACTTCTTTCACTCATCCTGCCAACACCCACGCTTTATCGATATTCGTAACCGTTTCGGACTCATTCATCCAATTATGAATTCGTACCAAATCAGTAATCTCATATCACGTGGATCCATCAAGTCACAAACTGCTTTGATCTGATTGAAATAAATTATTCAGCAGCGTGGAATGAATCGTTAATTTTGCAGGGGCTTTTGTTAGTTGCACTAAGATGTGTGCCATTAACCCGCTATGTAAATTAGTTTTAGGAGAAATGGCTAATAATTATGAAATGACTAAATAGATCCCTTACCATTGACCATGTTTCAATCGTATACGATTCGAAGGTTAGATTAGATTAGACAAGTTAGATATTTCAATTGGTGGTTTTGCAAGGGATTTTTTAATTTGATTTTACAGCTCGAACTTATTTTCTGATTTTTTTTGAAACAGTTTTTATATGTTGACTCTAATTTATTTTCAACGAGAAAGATTTGCCATAATATTCCGACTGCTCTGCTTTCTCTTCTAAAACAACTGGTTGCCATTATTATTTCGATTGTAGATAAAGGTGATTGTCATTCATGTGACGAAACATTCAATTGTGCTATATTTCCGAGAAACATAAAATGAATTTACCACCAACAACAATTAATCAAGGGCATTGATCAGAGTAAATTAATAAAATTAGGTTAACTTTAATTGCTAATAAAAATAGCCTTTCAGATGTAAATAAATGCATTTGATATCTCTAAATACCTTTATCAAATATTTGAACAAAGACAGGTAATCAATTTCTTATCGCAAAACAAACAGAAATGAATGCAAATGAATGAATGCTATATGTCGTGCTAAAATTATAATCGATAAGAAAATTGATGTTTCCTATTTCACTCGAGAAACTAAGATATTTAATTCCTTATAAATTCCTGCTTGATGTTTTATAACATTTAACTTTTCATAATTTTCATATAATTTGGTTTTCGGTTCATATCTTTATCGATTCTCTCTTTCCCTTAGGAAGTTTAGCTTTAGTTGTACTTGCTTGATAAACAGTAGATGTACAAATTCTAGCGTGATAATTTTAGATTTGTATCCATTCCAACCAGAATATCTCGTAGAATTAGGATAAGAAAGTAGAAATTATTTGATCTGTGGAAATGTGAAATTGTAATTCGCCCTTTATTTTTATTCTATTTTCTTTTTTATTTTTGACAGCTTTGGAACCACCCCAATCGAGGTTGGTATGTTGGCAGTTGGACCAGCGAGGGGCCGTTGGAGAGACCCTCCTCCATATGTGTCTCCTGAACGCGTCATCTGTCCACGCCGATCTCGCTAAGAGGCTCGTAAAATTCTTTCCCAAACTCATCAACGATTACTACATGTCCGATGAATACTATGGTGAGGAAATTTCCACTCTATTCTCGTTCACATTTTTTAAACTTATGTAAAAAGTTTCACCGTTTTCATTTGGTAGCTTAAAGCAACACTCGCAATATATACCAATTAGAAAGAGAACAAGCGAAAAGGAAGCATCGCAGGATATTAATAATGAAAGGCGAATTTGATGTTATTGGCCTCCTCGGAGGATTTGCATCGTTAGCCCACTTATAGGGTGATTCGAATGATGAGGAAACCGGTCTTCGCCTAACTCAAGAAAAACAATGAAAACTTGGCTTGTAAGTCACAATCGCGTAGGTGTTAAATAAACTTTGAAGGTTAAATAGGGCTATTCTCGGTACTAAAAGTGGCACAAAACATTTTTTCACTGCTGCGAAACCCTTCCCTTCAGTGTTTTGATTTTTCGCTTGCGTAAGTGACTGAAGAAAGAAGGGGCGTTATAGTGTCGGTTGCTTCCTGATTCCCTAAAGGAGATAGAAAACAAGCCATTGGGATAGTCATAACTGGCATCTACCATCGAAAAAAGTGTTTAAAACTGCCGACTCCTTTTTTTGTGATGGTCCTATTCTCGACGATAAATTCGCAATTTGTTTGTTCTCTTTATGAAAAGATTCACCTTAGAGAGATATAATTTCTGTCCACAGCAAAAGTTAAGCAATGTCAACGTAGCCAAACTGTCATTAAACATTTATACTTCCAGTAAACAACATTTACCTTATTCACACTTAATTACTTACTGTGTAAATAAAAATTCGTTTATGAGCTCTTAGCGAAAATGAAGAGTCAGAAGTAAATCGACGACAGAGGCCATTGGAGAAGTCACGTGATTATTTACCAAAGTTAAAGTTTGCGTTTTCAGTAAAGGTTTGCAGACGATCGTTTCTCTAAAATTCATCGAATTTGGACGGATATAACAGATTAAATATTTTTCATAAAATCGCTTTCTGACATTAGGAAAGCACTGTGATTAGAACGCAGTAATATACATAACAATGCTTCTGTAATGTTTAAAATAACAGTTGATGACGCCATCTTTAAAGCATCTTAAATAACATGTATTGAAAAATTTTAAGAAGACCCCCATCAACGGAATGAGGTCAAAGTTTCACAAATAAATTGATTGCGAAGTCGTTAATGAAATCGTCAGTTCTTTAATGTTTTAAGTATTCACATTGCTGGACTATAACCGGTATTAATGAAAATATGACGAGATCTTCCTTGAAGAAAAAATTTCGCGATTTCGCGATTTGATGCAATGATTGTATCGACTTAATAACTATAACTTATTACATTTACAAAATATTAAATTATAACTGATTGACATATTACAATCTCAGTCATCATACACAGGGTGAAAATTAATTCTATTGCCAAACTTGGAGAGGTAGTAGGGATAGTCGAAACCAACAACTTTTCTTTATACAGTTTTGCGAGAAAAATTTATTTACCAACGCAGAACAGTTACAGCAGAACTCCACGACATGTGAGAACGGAAGAGGAGATACTGCAACGGTTTGCAGAGGATCCCTCAACAAGCACCCGTGCAGTCGCACATGCTGTGAGGACCAGTCAAACTATTGTCTGGAACGGGCAACATCCTTACCACGAACAGACTGTGTAGGCTTTGCGACCCAGCGACTACCAACTACGTGTGCACTTTTCCGACTGGTATCTTCGGAATGTTGCCGTCAATCCCGCGTTTGGTGAACTTGTTTTGTTTCCTGATGAAGCACAGTTCACCAAGGATGGACTCTTCAGTTGCCACAACCGCCTTGTGTGGAACGACACAAACACTTTGAACAACTGCTGTAACTGTTCTGTGTTGGTAAATAAATTTTTCTCGCAAAACTGGTATAAAGAAAAGTTGTTTGTTCGACTATCCCTACTACCTCTCAAGTTTGGCAGTGGAATTAATTTTCACCCTGTATATCAAGATTCTATTTAGATAATTTCAGTGGAGAATGTATGTTTAGCTTAAATTTTGTGAAGGCCTTCCGCCGTATGCATCGCCTTATTGAATTATGGCAGTTGTTGACATTGTCTCTATTCATTATTTTTTATGATTTTGCAATAAACACATTAACTAACGCTTTTTTAAGCTTTTATTTTAGTTAAAATGCCACATGGCCACAATGAAGTTTATTGCCACATTTACGGAGGGTTGATTCAGATAAAATGAGACGACTTTGCAGTTCTGTTACGATGGTGTAATACCATGGCGCCACCATCGGTTGTGTTCGATGTGAGAACCACGTTGTTGGACTATCGCCCGGCACCGTAATTTCCACTGAAGTAGGCTGAGTTTGAGGGACTCCATGGGAAGTTCGTTCCACAACTGCTGACACACTTTCCATAGCCCATCAACGGTTCTTGGTCGGCGACTTCCAAGCCGTCGTTTCAGGAGACCAAAACCACAGAAGTCCATCGGTGATGCGTCAGGAGGTTTTACAGGCACATGAGAGAAGGGAATAACTCGTATGCCCGTCTCTTGTTCCATCTTCCTGTAATAAGCCACATATGACTTATCAGTGTGGCTTGATGCCTTGTCCATGTGGATCCAAACTTTTGATTGCTCACCAGGGTACAGACGTGAGATATCCTGCCGATATATGTGGTCCATTACATTACTCTGGAAGTAAGCTGCACTAATTTTACAGTTTCCAGGAACTCGACGAATCGTGAGCAGTTCACGTGAGCAATATCCGGCAACCACCATGAAGCCCTTTGAAAACTTTTCCTTGCACCTTCGGACAAAATCGGACCTGTCCTTGCCCCCTCTTTCGCGATAGTAAATTGCCCTGGGTTTGTTGGTGTCATCGAAGTACACCCAAGCTTCATCCAAGGAGACAACCCACTTCCATCGGTCACCTGCAAGATGGTTTTCATACAGTTTTCTGGGCTTTATGACGTCGCTCCAGCCCAAGATTGTCATGAATTATTCTGGAGACTGTTGCCTGTTAAATATCTTTCTTTTGGTCTAGACTTCTCTGTGTGGGGGGATTTTCTTTCAGCACTTCAGACCGGATTTCTCGCACCACCTGATCTGGGCGTGTTGGCTGGGGCTTGTTTCTGGTCTGCTTCTCTGCTCGTCCACGTTCATTAGATGGTCGCAATTTGTTCTTTTTGATTATTCGACCCACAGTAGCTTTGGATACCACAATACCATTTCGTTTGCATAATTCCACAATGCACGAAAGACTGAAGTTAGCGTCGGAAAGGCCAAACATATACCCTTCCCAGAAAGCTGTGATTTTGGAAGCCATGTTTCAGCACGAAATGTCCCAAATAACAACAGCAAGTGTATACAAAGCTAATCCTCATGAATAGTGGCAAGTCATGCAAATCGCATTCCGTCAAGGTCATACGCGGCGTTTAAAGTCGTCTCATTTTATTAGAATCAACCCTCCGTATAACTTAACCATGTTAAGGACTGTAGTGTAAAAAGGTTATTAGATTTTTTATAAAATTAATGTTTACCTTAAGATAAAAAATAGAAATTGCGACATCTTTTCGTTAGATTTTCCGTTCCTTTATGCCAGTTTATATTGGAAAGTCTTCACACTCTAATAACAGTTCCTCTCCACATATAAAGCACAATATTTGTATGTATCTATGTATGTTTGTTCGATTTTAAATGCAACTTGGAAGTAAGTTATAAAGTTGAAATTTAACACACAGCTGTGTATTAATATAAGAATGATGGAAAAAATACAAAACTGGAGATAAGTCTTTTAAAAACATAGAAATTAATAATCTACAGGCCTTTATAATTAAAGTTACATTTTGACATGGCCATAAAAAA